>CM046046.1:24665889-24673382 GCA_025215565.1 Flaveria ramosissima | reverse complement strand
CTCTCGGACACAGGCAGCACATCCAAGCCTCGTGAAGCAATCACCTCCGAAAGTTATCAGAACAACCAAAACCAAGCAGCTTAGGCCATCCTCACCTTCTTCTCACACTCTCCTTCTGTCAAATCAAGGTTCTCAAAAACCCTAAAACCCTACTTGATTAATATTATGGAAATCAAACATGTGTTAAATAAAACCATGTGATTAACCCTTTTGATTAAAACAATCAAGTTCTTACAAAAACATATACACAAATCAAATGTAAGGCCCCGTTCCCGGACGCTTACAGTTGGTCATTCATCGCACATAAAACATATAATTACATTTCATTAAGAAATCATTGCAGCGGAAACATTCAAAACGACATCACGTTTCATTATAATTACTTTTGCCAAATAATACATCATTATCCGGTTACAAAATTTCATGTTTGCATTACATCACAAAATCTATATAATTGGATGCCATCCCAAAAGAGCCGAGTAGCCTGCCGTGCCATCCTCAGCAATCATTTACCTGCCAACTGGAAAATGCAATAAAAGTCAGCGTTGCTGAGTGAGTTCTAGTTTTAATAATAAACATACTTTACTTTCATTAAAAACCATTCCTTTATCATGCGATCATGCAACATACGTATACACAGATAATTCATTATTATCTTTCATCTCATTCATTATCTTCCATTCTTTTCGTTCATTCTGTCTTCCGAGTCTTTTGCGACAACATGGTCGCTCACCTCAATGGCAATCTCAATGATTGCACGCTATCCGAGTCTTTTGCACCCCTAAGGTTGCTCACCCCAATTGCCCATCACGATAGCAAGCTATCCGAGTCTTTTGCAACAACAAGGTTGCTCACCCCAAGGCAACATCACGATAGCACTTACTCGAGTCTTTTGCAACGACAAGGTTGCTCACCTCATAGGCAATCTAAATGATTGCACTTCATCCGAGTCTTTTGCAACACAAAGTCGCTCACCCCAATAAATATGCTTGCAAGCCTTTCTTTCGTTCATTCATCATTCATTAATGCATGCATTCTTACTTCATGTTCCTCTTTCATTATCTTTCGCTTTACATTATATAATACTTCATTCATTCATTCATTAGCATGACATGTAAAGCCACAAGAAAGATAAGCATACATCATAATAAGGAACATAACATACACATTCATCATCATCATACAGGGCAACATCATACATTCATAATATGCATAAACATGCAACATCATCATCATCATGCCCTACATGCTCTCTAAGGCCATAACATCCTCTTACATGCTCTTACGGTTACTTTACGTCAAACTTACATCTGCACCTTTCCCCGAAGGCCAGAAGTCAAACTACACATTCCTTCGAGTGCAACAGCCCTATTCGGGCGTATGGACACCCTTCAGTCGCATGGCCTCCATGCGACTGAACATCATGCGACTGGACTCATGCGGATGGTCATCTATGCGAATGAACATCAATCGTGCGTATGGACCTTGTGCGAATGGGATTACTACGAATGGGCACCTATGCGACTAACCTCATGCGAATGGACTCATGCGACTAAGCATCTATGCGACTGAACCCTCAGTCGTACATCCCTCATGCGACTGGACTCCCAGTCGTGCGACTGAATCCCAATCGTGCGAATGACCTTCAATCGCCCTCATTCGGCCGTATGGCCTTCATTCGGTCGCTAGCCCTAGCTGATGCAGAATGGAGTTCATCCCGAACCCAATCTGCCATTTTCGGCCTCCAAGCTCATCCAAACCCATTCTAAGCCTAAATTAACCCTCCTGGACCTTAGGAATGTATACCTATAACACCATACAAGCACACACAAGCCCGAAATCATACTCTAACACATCATACACATCACACCCAAATGGGTCAAACACACACATAAAAACGGGTTTTGAACACTTCCAGCCCCAAAATCAGTTGAAAACAAGTAAAAGTGGGGTCCTAGAACTCACACAATCGAGCACAAAGACAAGAGCTTCGATTTGGCTTGCTACTCGACGGATTTGGAAAAATGAGGATGGCCATCGACTACCGCGAGCTAAACAAGTACAGTTGAAGAACCGATTAGAACCGATCTACCCTTACGAGGTAGATGATTTGTTTGATCAGCTTCAGGGTGCCAGTTGGTTTTCGAGAATAGACCTTCGATCTGGTACCACCGTTGAAGGTGAAGGAGCAAGATATTCCTAAAACAGCTTTCGTACGCGCTATGGTCACTACGAGTTTTTGTCATGTCCTTTGGCTTGACCAACGCGCCAGCTGCTTTTATGGATTTGATGAACGTGTGTGTGTCGGCCGATGTTGGATAATCAGTGATTGTGTTTATTGATGATATCCTGATTTACTCGAGGAGCGAAGCAGAGCACGCCGGACACATTCGGGAGGTTCTAGAGACGTTTAAGAAGGGAGAAGTTGTATGCTAAATTCTCCAAGTGCGCGTTCTGGTTGCGCGAAGTTCAGTTCTTGGGTCACGTGGTGAATCTGATGGGATTATGGTGGACCGGCGAAAGTGGAGGCGGTTATGCAATGGAAGCACCAAAGACGCCATCCGAGATTCGCATTTCTTGGGTTTGGCGGGGGCTACTACAGAAGATTTATCCAAGGACTTCTCCAAGATTGCTTCTCCACTGGACTAAGTTGACCCGAAAGGATGTGAAGTTCGTATGGGGTCAAGCTCAGAAGAAAAGGCGTTGAAGAATTGAAGGCAAGATTGACTCAAGCTCCTGTTCTGTCGTTACCCGATGGAAGTGAAGATCTAGTAGTTTATTCCGATGCTTCTTACTCGGGGTTGGGGTGTGTGTTAATGCAGAGAGGAAAGGTTATAGCCTATGCATCCCGACAGTTGAAGGTTCATGAGGTCAATTATCCTACTCATGACTTGGAGCTAGCAGCTGTGGTCTTTGCGTTAAGATTTGGAGGCACTATCTGTACGGGACGAAGTGCACCATATTCACTGACCACAAGAGTCTGAAGTACTTCTTTGAGCAGAAGGATTTGAACATGAGGCAGAGACGGTGGTTGGAACTTATAAAGATTATGATTGTGAGATCCACTACCATCCGGGCAAGGCCAAACGTGGTGGCTGATGCCCTTAGCCGGAAAGAGAGGCCCGAGCCGATTCGGGTGAAAGCGTATCAGCTGATCATGACCTCCGATGTGATGAAGCAGGTTAAAGAGTTTCAAGATGAGGCATTGAAGAAGATCATCTTAACTCTGAAAGAATGAGAGGTCTGGTTGGGGAATTGGGTGAAAACACACTCGGTGTTAGGACCCGATTCGATCGTGTGTGGATTCTCGTTTTGGGGATCTACGGGTGAAGATAATGGATGAAGCTCACAAGACTCGGTACTCCATTCATCCTGGTGCCACGAAGATGTACCATGATATGAAGAAAGATTATTGGTGGCCGGGTATGAAGCGCGATGTGGTGGGGTACGTGAGTAAGTGCCTTACTTGCTCACAGGTGAAGGCCGAGCATCAAAAGCCGTATGGGAAGATACAACCTTTGGATATACCGGAAGGAAGTGGGAGCACATCACCATGGATTTCATTACAAAGCTGCCGCGTACTCCGAAAGGGTACGATGCCATATGGGTGATAGTTGATCGTTTGACGAAGAGTGCTCACTTCCTACCGATCCGCGAGACATATTCATCTGAGAGGTTGGCTGATCTGTTCATCAAGGAGATTGTGACTCTTCATGGTGTGCCGGTGTCTATCGTGTCGGATTGCGACACTCGGTTTACATCTAAATTCTGGAAGAAGTTCCACGACGCTATGGGGACGAGGTTACATATCAGCACGGCTTATCATCCCCAGACTGATGGTCAGTCAGAAAGGACCATTCAGACGCTGGAAGACATGCTTAGGGCATGTGTGATTGATTTTGGTGGAAGTTGGGATGACCACCTACCGTTAGCTGAATTCTCATACAACAACAGTATCATGCCAGCATTGGTATGCCTCCATATGAGATGCTATACGGTAGGAGATGCAGAACACCCGTGTTGTGTGGGGGTGATATTGGTCAGAAGGAATTGGGGAGCGTCGAGGTAATCGAGGCTACGACTGAGAAGCTTGAGAAGATCAAAGCCTTCATGAAGGCAGCCAAAGACAGACAGAAGTCGTATGCTGATAAACGACGCAGGCCGATTGAGTTCCAGGTGGGTGACCGGGTTATGTTGAAGGTCTCACCTTGGAAGGGTATCATTCGCTTCCGAAAGCGGGGCAAGTTGAGCCCAAGGTATATAGGCCCTTTCCGAATCATTGCTCGAGTAGGAGAGGTGGCCTATAGACTGGAGCTGCCAGATGAGTTAAGTGGAATTCACCCGACATTCCATGTATCTCATCTAAGGAAGTGCTTAGCAGATGAAGATATGATTGTCCCATTGGAAGATATCGAAGTAGATGAACGGCTCAATTATGTGGAGCAACCAGTGGCAATCATCGACCGAAAGGAGAAAAGGCTAAGGAATAAAGTGGTTCCTCTAGTGCGTGTACAGTGGAAGCACAGGAAGGGATCCGAGTCAACGTGGGAGACTGAGGAAGAAATGAACAACATTATCCACGTTTGTTCGAGGAATGACAGGTTTCGGGGACGAAGCCTATTAAGGGGGGTGGACTTGTAACACCCGGAAATTTATTATCTTGAAGCCGGCGAAAGAAAGAAAAGAAATAAAGTTCAAAGTCGAGGGACCAAACTCGCCAACGAAGAAAAAGTCGGGTAATGTGGTGAATGTGTAGGGAGAGGGCAGCCCACTCTCCCCACACTTCACATATTTCAGCTCACAAGAAGAGAGAAGAGAGAAAGAGGAGAAAAGGGAGAAAAGTGGGTGTTTCGGGTGATTCGGGTGTCCAAATCCGTCGTGTAGCAAGCTAAATCGAAGCTCTTGTCTTTGTGCTCGATTGTGTGAGTTCTAGGACCCACTTTTACTTGTTTTCAACTGATTTTGGGGCTGGAAAGTGTCAAAAACCCGTTTTATGTGTGTGTGTGTTGACCCATTGGGTGTGATGTGTATGATGTGTTTAGAGTATGATTTCGGGCTTGTGTGTGCTTGTATGGTGTTATGGTATGCCATTGCTAAGGTCCAGGAGGGTTAATTTAGGCTTAGAATGGATTTGGATGAGCTTGGAGGCCGAAAATGGCAGATTGGGTTCGGGATGAACTCCATTCTGCATCAGCTAGGGCTAGGCGACCGAATGAAGGCCATACGGCCGAATGAGGGCGATTGAAGGTCATTCGCACGATTGGATCAGTCGTACGACTGGGAGTCCAGTCGCATGAGGGTGTACGACTGAGGGTTCAGTCGCATAGATGCTTAGTCGCATGAGTCCATTCGCATGAGGTTAGTCGCATAGGTGCCCAGTCGCAGTAATCCCATTCGCACAAGGCCCATACGCACGATTGAATGTTCATTCGCATAGATGACCATCCGCATGAGTCCAGTCGCATGATGCTCAGTCGCATGGAGGCCATGCGACTGAAGAGTGTCCATACGCCCGAACAGGGCTGTTGCACTCGAAGGAATGTGTAGTTTGACTTCTGGCCTTCGGGGAAAGGTGCAGATGTAAGTTTGATGTAAAATAACCCATAAGAGCATGTAAGAGAACGGTTATGGCCTTAAAGAGCATGTAGGGCATGATGATGATGATGATGTTGCATGTTTATGCATATTATGAATGTATGATGTTGCCCTGTATGATGATGATGAATGTGTAAGTTATGTTCCTTATTATGATGTATGCTTATCTTTCTTGTGGCTTTGCATGTCATGCTAATGAATGAATGAATGAAGTATTATGTAATGTAAAGCGAAAGATAATGAAAGAGGAACGTGAAGTAAGAATGCATGCATTAATGAATGATGAATGAACGAAAGAAAGCTTGCAAGCATATTTATTGGGGTGAGCGACTTTGTGTTGCAAAAGACTCGGATGAAGTGCAATCATTTAGATTGCCTATGAGGTGAGCAACCTTGTCGTTGCAAAAGACTCGAGTAAGTGCTATCGTGATGTTGCCTTGGGGTGAGCAACCTTGTTGTTGCAAAAGACTCGGATAGCTTGCTATCGTGATGGCAATGGGGTGAGCAACCTTAGGGGTGCAAAAGACTCGGATAGCGTGCAATCATTGAGATTGCCATTGAGGTGAGCGACCATGTTGTCGCAAAAGACTCGGAAGACAGAATGAACGAAAAGAATGGAAGATAATGAATGAGATGAAAGATAATAATGAATTTATCTGTGTATACGTATGTGCATGATCGCATGATAAAGGAATGGTTTTTAATGAAAGTAAAGTATGTTTTATTATTTAAAACTAGAACTCACTCAGCAACGCTGACTTTTATTGCCTTTTCCAGTTGGCAGGTAAATGATTGCTGAGGGTGGCACGACAAGGCTACTCGGCTCTTTTGGGATGGCATCCAATTATACAGCTTTTGTGATGTAATGCAAACATGAAATTTTGTAACGGATAATGATGTATTATTTGGCAAAAGTAATTATAATGAAACGTGATGTCGTTTTGAATGTTTCCGCTGCAATGATTTCTTAAGGAAATGTAATTATGTTTTATGTGCGATGAATGACCAACTGTAAGCGTCCGGAAGGGGGGCCTTACATATATTATATTATATATTATATATATATAGATATAGAAGATAGTATAGAGATATATAGATATAATAGATAAGATATAATATTTAGATATATAAATATATATATATAGATAGATATATTATTATATTATATATATTATATCTATATATATATATATATATATATATATAGTTTTTGTGAGAACCCTTTCATCCACTATCACCATTGATCAAAATTTGAGTGGTCAAGCTCTTTTTTTCTTTTTTTATTCATAAGGACAAAATAGTCAATTAACCCACACCTATTACCTACTATTTTTTTTTTATTTTAAAACATTTTCCCCTTGTTTTTAAAACTTTTATAACTTTGTTATTTTTTTAAATAGATTGCATCATTAAATTCATTATATTTTTCTCTTTAATTCCCATATACTCTTGCAAATTGTATTTTTTACCCGCACTAATGAAATTACACCAGTGACCTACACTATTGTTACACAATTGTAAAAAAACTTTAATCTTGCACTATAACTAACAGTAACATCTTATAATCTTGCACTAATGTACCGACCTTTTACACCCAATATTAAACCACTCCAATTAACAATAACATCCACATTACGACAACGTAACAACCAGATGACTTTACACCATGTTATACTAATGTAATCTTTAGTAAATTCATAACAAAAACATCTACTTACACTGCTAAATACATGATATTACAGCACTCCAACTAAAAGTAGCACAATCATTACAACAACCAAACGACATTACATCAATGTAAACCAATGTAAACTAATGCAAACCAATATTAACAAATATTAAACAATCTGTAAATAGATGTAAAACAAACTAAAAGCCTTACATCATTCAAACTTACA
>CM046046.1:24310889-24658389 GCA_025215565.1 Flaveria ramosissima | reverse complement strand
TAGTATATATCACTTGACTGCTACCTTAATTACTTAGTCGTTAGGATGATCTGACTGCTACCTATTCTTATTCTGTGCTCACATTATTTGCAAAATATTATTCATATCTTAAAATTATACATTTTTTAATATATCATTTTCTCACATATATTTTTAGGTAGAAATTATAATAAATCATATGATTCAATATTGCAGGATCGAAAGACGAGTTGGTAAAAATAATACTAATAAACTAAACAAGAACCATATCAGATCAAGACCCATACCATGCTGGACCAAATTAGGTTCAAATATTAAATTTTACATATATATATATATATATATATATATATATATATATATATATATATATATATATATATATATATATATATTACATATTTATATGTGTGTATGTAGTATAATAAGTTTGTTTGTATGAAGTTAAAAATCTAATTCTTGAATCAACAAATCTAATGTTTGGAATAATAAATTTGATTTTGGTATCAGAAAATTTGTTGTGTGAAATCAGCAAATCTGATGGTATAGTCTCAGCAATCTTATAATCTGGTTTAGTAAAATCTGTACATATTTATGGCAATAGTAGATTTCTGGAAACAGCAAATTTGATGTGAGGAAGGAACAAATCTTTTTCTACAACAGCAAAAACAGTATTGAAAAAAAAAAAAAAAACCCCACTTTTTCCACTTGTATTTATAGATAACCTAATTGTCCATCAGATCTTGGCATTTTCCTCATATACTATTTTAAACAAATACTTTCAAGTGGCTAGTTACGAGTACAAATAGAGAGGTCTTCATTTACCAAATAATTCTACTCTCTACTCACTCATTTCAACAATATTTTATGGAGTAGAAATTATGTATAAGATCATCTCTAAATTTTGGGGAAAGAACCCCCTGATTTTCAACCCTTTTCATCTTTGGTCCGTTTTGTTATTTAGGTAATTTTGGAATCAGATATGGCTAAAAGTAGGGTGAGCAAATAACCGATTTAACCAAATCATAACCGTATTAACCGTATGACTTGAGGAGATTGGCACATGCCATCACATCCAAAAAATCATATGGTTAGACGTCGGAGTTTAACCTGCATTTAAAAGCACTAATACATAATCATATCATAGTGAAGATTAACACATGGCCTTTCCGTTTTGTAATAGAAATGATTTGAGGAGATTGGCATTTGTCCATCATGTACAATATGGTTAGGGAATGCGACCTTGGACTCTAACCTACATTCGTCTATGAATATTGAATCACTTATTCGTTATTGTAATCGATTAAGTGGATTAAAGTCCAAGTGAATACTTTTTCTCTGATTATTGTTCTAACCATATAGTTACTTGCATTTTGAGTTTTGATCATTTGTAACTTCACAATCAATCAACTTACTCAATTAGTTACATAATCATCAAAAGTTATTATCATTGAGCTATTGGATCAATACTTGGCTAAACAATGGATCAATAGTTGGTACTCAAGATAGTTGAGAAATTAAAAAGATGAAGGAGTACTAGTTCATTTTTGAAAGACTTTCATATCCGGTGAGATTGGCTCAGCATTGGTTTGAGGAGCAATACGAAAAGTTCCTTAATTTGTTCAAACAACTTAAAGTGAACCTATCTTTTGTAGAGGTATTACAACACATGACTAAGTATGTTCAAACAACTTAGGGTGAACTTACAATTTGTTTCTTAGAGATATACCGAATTATATGTAATGAAATTAGTTTTTGACATTTTAGTTCTATTTCTTTGCTACTCCTTGTTGACTTTATTGACAATGATCGTTGTTCTTGATTATAACTCAGAGCCAATTTTTAATTTGTCTTAGCTACTCTGTTATTTGAAATAATATAAGACTTTAATTTTGAATCATGGAAGCTTTAATTCAACCTACTATTATCTAGTTTGAACTCAAAATAGTCTCATTTCAAATTAACCATAATATGCAACCGGTTGGTTGGTTTGGTTAAGAAGATCATGATTTTGCTATGATTTCTTGTTAGTATGTTATATGCATTTGGCATTGTAAATTAAATTACCATTTTGATTGTGAATTAATTATTTTTATCATTGTGTTTGTTTTCAATATTTTTATTTGACTCTTAAAGTATTTTGTATTTTGTATTTTGTATTAGTTCCTTTATTTTGACAGAAAATTAAACTTTTTAGTTTCATATAGTTTAAATATAATATTATATTATTTTTTTTACTAAATTTGAATTCGATCCGAGTTAGAATTCTTTTTCAAATTCAAGTCGTGTATGAAACTTCAAATTTGATTTGAATTCGATGAATCTTTTTCGTTTTAAATCTTAATCTTGTTTGAAAATTTTAAAATTTAGCTTATTCAATTTGATTCTATAACACCCCTACTTTTAACTTTAGCAAAACTCTACATAAATGTGGCAACACAAGTGCAATTACTATCAACCGCATTAAAATCAAAGATTGGTTCTCAAAAAGAAAATATTCGAAAAGTTAAAAGATTGTTATACAACTAGATATCAAACCTCGCATGTTGTTGCGTGGTTATTTTGTATCAGACTGCTAATCTTTTTCGTCACAACACCACGTCAATGGATTTGTCCTGATTCCGCATCTAATCGGGTTGCCGAAAACTCTCGGACCACCGTATTTTAAATCTCAATTGTAACCAATCGATAATCGGTTGAAGCTTCCTATCATTCTACTATCCCTAACATAACCAATCACTATTCTATTGTTGGATATGTGTAATTTTAGTAGAGATTGAAATAAGATGAAAAGTAATGTGAGCATTTTTTGCAAATTAATAAATGTTTAGTAGTCAAATTTAAAAATCTAAAATATTTCTGTATGTACTGACATCTTGTATAAATAATATATATTAATATATATAATTTGTTTACACAATAAAACGAATAGCAAACATATTAATCAAGCTTTACAATGAAGAACAATTAAATTACCTACTTATATGAATTAGATATACCGAGTTCTCCTAACTAATATATTTCTTCTTGAACCACAAGCACGCCTATATATATACCTTAATCAAGAAAATATGATAAAGAAATTCACGATACAAAATGAGGGGGGTGGGGGCGATCACGTCGTGAGTCCACGATATGTGTGACGTAGAGCAGCAACACCCCCCCCCCTCTTTTACGACACATTTTTTTAATTTTTCGACATGTTGATTCTGTGAACTTTTGTGTGTGTTTGAAGTGTATAGTGTATAATATAGTATGATATAGCAACACTATAGTCATCAAATTCGAGTTTTAGTGTGGTGTTTTATAATATGAATGTTATTGATCGGTGAACGGTGAAGTATGATATTTATGATGTGAAATACAAGAACATATCTATAATACAACATTAGCAAAAAGTGGTTTTTAGCTGTCAGAAGCTGCAAGCGTGTGGACCAAAACCCAATCCTAGAAGGCCACGTGACTATTAATTGTGGTTTGCCTAATGAGCCGTTCTAAATATAACCTACACCTACACACACGTTTCCATTATAATACCACATTTAATTTCGATATATGATATATCAAATGAGTTGTCAATTTACCCGTAAAGTGATATATTCTCTCGTGAGATATTCTATGTTTATATTTTAACTAATTTATTATATTATGTATTATATGAGTTGAATATATAAAATAATAGTTAATAATAAAAGTTTATAAATTATAAAATAGTTTTTGAGATAACATATTATGGAAAGTACTTACGAATAAGAATTTCAAGGAATAAACAAACATACAAACAAACATACCCAGTAAATCTCACTCAAGAAATTTCAAGGAATAAAATGACAATATTATTTTTAAAATTTTTGCTTTTATTTATTTTTTGTTTTTTCAAATCTTTTTTAACATTTTTTTTAAAACAAATCATTATAAAAAATATCATCTTTAAAGTTTCATTATTATAAATTTAAATTTAAATTATTTCATTTTATAAGAATTTTATTTAAATTATTTTTTTATTTAAAATTTTTTTAATGTTTTTAAAAATTTCTTATTTTATAAAAATTTTATTTCCTTAGAAATCACATTTTTAGTAATATCTCTTTCATTATTTATCATAAAATATCTTTAGTTTGAAAAACAGTTAAATAATATTAATAGTAATTAAGTTAACTATTTAATATAAGAGAGATGCGTGAAACTAAAATTGAGAAGGTCTATTAGTATGTATAGATATAGATGTATAGATGAGTACATGTATGACGATTTTATAAGTAGAGTAAAAAGTGTGTGTGTTGGTTAAAAAAAGCTAACACTTGTGTAGTTTATGCAAAAAAAATCATATATTTGTATGTGTAATTGTAACTTACATCGATGTTAACTTTGTTTCACTAGCAAATTTAAACATATACATGAAAAAATATAATATTTTATATATGTAATAATCTTATCCTAAAAAAATTGATTATTATGTTTGATCTTGACGAGTTTTCGCAAATTGTATCGCAATATCATAGTGGTCTCATTTAAACTTTAACCAATATAATACAAATAAATACCTACATGTGATATTATATATATTGTGTCATTACTCTATTTTAATCAAACGACTCACATTCTTTTTCTCATGCTAATTATATACTTTTATAGTTAATAATGTAAAGAGTAAATTACAAATTGTGTCATTTATTAATACATGAAATCACAGCGTGTGTCCTTTACTTTCAATAATTACACCGTATGTCTTTTTTATATAAAGTTGCCCACATATTATCCTTTACACTAGCATTCGTTAAAATTTACAGTTAAGTCATGCATGTGTCCATCACATGAGGGGGCATAGAAGTATTTTACATGCTTACAATGAGTCAAAAATATTTTTACGTCGCTTCATTCCCGTCGCGTTCATGTTAGGTGTTCAAAGTTTGATGTTTGAAATTTTCATATAGTAAAAATCATTATCAGTTATCGAATATCTGAAATTCAGATATTTGAAATTTCGAATATGGATACAAATAGCGGTTTGAATATCTGAACTTCTTTTTTCTTTTTCTTTTGAAATAATTAGATATATGTTATTATAAAAATAATATAAAAATAACACGCATAAAAAATCCTAAAATACACTAACAAGTCCCAACAAAAAAACGTTTAACACTTTAAATAATAACAAAAAGAATTTAAGTTTTTGGATAATTTTAAAAATATCTTTTGTTATAGTATTTAAAGTGTTAAAGGTTTTTTATTTTGGTTGGGACTTGTTACTGTATATTGGAACTTTTGTTAACATGTATTGTTTTACATTATTATTATTATCATAATTACAATTATCTAATTATTCCAAAAATCGAAGAAGAAATTCAGATGTCCGAATCGTTATCCGTATCCGTATCCATAATTTCATATATTTGAATTTTTGATATACGAAATTTCATATACGGATACGGATAATGATTTTAACTATCTGAAAATTTTAGATGTTCAACTTTGAACACTCTAACATGAAGGCGACGAGAATGAAGCGACGTAGAATTATTTTTGACTCATTGTAGACATGTAATATATATAAATATTCTCATGTGAGTAGCACATACCTGACTTAACTGTGAATTGGATGGATGTTAGTTTAAAGGACGATAGATGTGCAAATTATTTTAAAAAAGGATATTCCATGTAATTATTAAAATTAAAAGACATAACATGTAATTTTATATTCTAGTAAAGGACATAAATTGTAATTTTCTCTAATGTAAAAGTATAGAAAATATTATTTTTAACATAGTTATTGGTTTTAAAAAAAATAATCTCCTATTTATTACGGTATAATAAAATAAATAACTTTCTATCAATTTTTTTTACCTAAAATCAAATTATACTTCTACTCTTCTACTCTTTGCCCAATCATTTCAATATTCAAAATACTACCCATAATATCTAACTACACAATACCTGCCTACTTAAATTGCGTTGGATCAATTCACATTTCACCCCAATCGGACTGTCGGACATTATAAGTACGATTTTCGATCAATTTAACGTTACTATCGATGTATAATCCAAAGAGTTATATATTAGACAACAACAAAGTAGTAACGTGTAATGATTTCACGTTATGGTTCACGGTTTAATTAGTGGTGATTAATTATTTAAAGAAATAATAAATTAAAAACAGAAATAAATGTTAGTTAATTAATAGTTAGTTAATTAAATGTTTAAGTGATATAAAATGTTTACCAAATTATGAGTTGATTAGTAAACCACAATGGTTTAATAATTAAAAGTTAATTATCAATGGTTTTATAAGTGTTAATAAACCAGGGGCCAAAATGATAAATTCAACGGCTAGATATGTAAAAATTGTTTTACATAAAATAAGAGATTAGGTTTTATATAAAACAAGGGGATTAGAAAAAAAACATAATCTCCCATCACCATTGTCATCGTATACCACCTCCTTGTTCTTTTTTCGACAGACCATCACACACCATCACTATGATCTACCACCTCTGCAAGGTAGACTTGTACATAAAAAACGGTTCAGAAACCGATTCACCTAAAAAACCCGAAACCGGTTTAAAAAAACAGTTTGGTCGATACCGGTCCCAACCCGGCCCAGACCTCCCGTTCCCCCTCGGTTTCTCCATTCCAACCCTCAACCCGGTTTTAAACTAGTTCGGTTCAATCCAGTTTACTACCCAGTTCGGCCCCCAAACCTGTTCGAAAAATTAGCCGTTATCTAACGGTATTATAACCGTTTTGCAAGACCATTAAAGGGGGTTAATGCAATAGTTTCACAGTGAAGAGAGGCTTAGAACACTTAACAAATCAAATAGGAAACTGGGTTTATGTTAATGATACTAAGAACACAAGTAAATATGAGACAAAACAAGAACAAGAACAAGATAATATTTGGTTTTCAAGAATGGTGTATATTACTCTTAAGTTCTATTACAAGTGTTACAAAGCATAGCTAGAAAGAAAAGTACTTGAGACACTTTATATTACATCCTACAGCCGATTATACTTTAAAAGTCAGCTGAGATAACAAGATCAATGTAAAGTCAAAAGGCAGATTGCCTTTTGACTAGTGACTATGACATGCCATATCTCACATTCTAATATATTACAAAAAGGATAAAAGTACAAGAGTAGAAAGTTATAGACAAAAGACCTTAATCCGCAGTTGACAAAAATATGGATATTTTCACCAACTCATTTAAGTTGGTGAGATTTCTGAGATGGAATCATAAAGTAGTTCAGCTTTTGCCAAAAGGTGATAAGAGAAAGCATGTCTTCTCTTTCTTTGAAAGAAATCAGTGTTTGGCTTCGGAAGACTTTGTATTTGAGGCTTCGAAAGACTTTGTATTTGCGGGTTCGGAATATCTGGACTTTTGGCTTCAGAAGATTTAATACCTAGAATGATTCTCTAAGTTGTATCAAATCTTTCAAAGTAACTTCCTTGTACTTCAGTGTTACATGTTGAGAGCTCTTTGGTTGCATAAGTCTCTACGTATAATCGTTACACATTTATTTGACCGTTTGTGGTATTTTTGATCGTTTTTACATTTTTACCATTATACCCTCTTAGGTTAGTATAAATAAGACAAACTCGACTTACTCTCCAAGCCGTTGAAATGTCCATTTACTTAAGGATTATTTGGATATCGCGGAAAGAATACAAGGTAAATGCTCACTTGAAGGAGAATTGTAATATGAAACTAAATTATACGAGGATGAAATAAAGAGTGGATTGACACCCAAAATGACCGATGGTGAAGCGGCATATGATTATTACCTTCGTAACAGCTCGACTTCGGGGGGCGAATAATAAAAATATCAAAATACCTAACGAATGAACGATTACATTAGATGTTTATTTTTAAAAAATAGAATTTATAGTCTTATGTAATGTTTTCTATGTTTTATATTTTATGTATTTTATTTTAATTTTAATAGTTAAAGTATTAAATTCATAATTATCTTTTTTAAATAATTGATGTTTAGCTTGAAACAAATAAAAACAAAAAATAAAATGAAAGTATGACTAGGTCCAAGAATGGAATCTCAGTTGATGTAATTTCAACTAGGATCGAATATGATGATTGAGTCAATGCTTAAGTAGCGGAAATACATAATCAATGATCATTAAATGTTGAAAATACTCATAAATGCTTTGTATATTAATGTTGGTAAACAAGATATAATAGGTGCTAGGGTCTGCAACACAATACAATATCTTGATACTTGTGAAACATGCAACCTTAAAACTTCGAAACTTAAAACTTATAAAAATAGGGTATATTATTCCATTTATAGGCTGATACAATGCCTGTATAAAATGACTAACTACACTGACAAATATACATCAAAATACTAGTCTAAGTACAAAAGATAATCAACATTTATGAATTTTCATCCGCATTAACTAATGCGGATGTCTTGATCTTCATCAGCAGTTCTTCAATTGATATTCCACATTAAGTATGTTATCAGCATTGAATAATGACGATGAACAAATACTTAAGCATATTTGTTTCTGTACATTCATATTAGTAAATGTGGATGAACAAATACTTAGCCCTATTTGTTCTGCCTATCTCTATTTGTAAATGCGGATGAACAAATACTTGACCATATTTGTTCTTTGGTTATCCGTATTGACTAATGCAGATAGCCAACACTTGTCTTTATTCTTCTGTTTTCTTCACCCGCATTACTTGTTGTACTTATGGGAGATTCCAGCTAGAACAATCTTCAACCACCTCTTGAATTGGCATGTATGATCCTTTTAGGGTCCAATAATACTCCCCCCAAGGATTATACAGCCTATGTACTTCAAGGGTTTAAGGGTGGTGGAGGTTGTGAAGATTCTGTTGGTTTTTATGGAGCAGGTGCTTGGACTGATGTGGATGGAGCTTGTGCTGGTTCAGCTAATTAAGGATCTAGTATAGCTTTGAACATATTTGAGAAGTCTCTGGCTTCAATCATATTGTCTCGACTACGTACATGAATCTTTATTTGACTCATAGTGTGAACAGCCTTATTAGGCATAAGTCTCAGAGATATGGGTTCCCACACAGATACAATGGAAAGCCCATCTCTGTGGATCAGTAAAGATCCATCAGCATCTACCTCCAGCTTCACTATGTTCCCCAACTGGAAAGGAACTTTCTTTCTTTTTTATTTTGTTCTTTCTTTTTGTTGATTCTGTCATAGGCTATCTTCAGAATCTTAACGCATTTCAAAAAGAAATACATATCAGCTTCTCCAAACTTGTTATCTATTTCTCTGAAGTGTCTTGTAAATATGTAGTGGATATAGGATTCATCTAACAATCTCACCTCATATCCACTAAACAGTCGTATTTCTGATCCTTCTTTTCCTCCCTATTTTCTTTCAATCACCAACTCATAAGTTTTCTCATCGTAGAACACATTTGAGATTGGTTTGGACTTATGGGTTCCAGCAACCATCTTCCTTTTTAATAATTCAGTTGGTTTTACATTCAGATCTGGAAATACCAACTCTTCTGTTTGTTTTGTCTTATTCTTCTTTTCAAGAGGATTGTGGAAAGATTTCTCTTTCTTGATGCATATTACTTTTAGAGATTTGAAGTATTTGTTTTCTTGAACATATTCAAAATATCTTCAAACTCCATCCTTTGTACATGGCATTGTGATTGATTAATTCCAGCTCAGTCAGTTCTTTTAGATCATATATTTGTACGGAGTTCACCAGAGGAGTATACTCTGTGAAGAACTAAACTAACCTTAAGATTCTCTTCACGATAAACATGTTCCAATCACTATCCTACTTTCAAGCAATAATTTTAACATCCACCTTTCCTTCTAGAGCAGACACACCCTTAATCATCTCTGAAGTGGTTAACCCTTCATGTAGCTTCAATTGAGAGGGTTCAATAAACCATTCAGGATTTCTATGTAGCATGGGTGCCAAGATATCATGGTCTTTGGTAGTGAGTTGGACATCTTGAGATGAGATTCTAGTTTTGGATTTCCTCCATACAACCTCCTCTTCAATAGTCTTTAATATTTCTTTCTTTTCTTTGACTATATTGAGGATTGCAGCTCTGAGGAAATTTGTCTTCATATTACCCAGTTTCTTCTTCTGAATCCTTTATCAAATAGGCAATCCTTCATTTCCCCATCTGTCATGTTGTAGGGATTAGGAAAATGAGATAAAGGCACCTGAGAGTGTTGAGTCTATGTTGTAGTGAATGAGATTGGTGATCTGACTGTCTTCTTTTCATAATCAGCCACATAAGTAGGGTCAAGAAGTTTATGCATCTTGTTAACTTCTTCTACTATTACTTCATAAGTCATCCTAAAAACCTTATCAACATCATAACCGTGGTTGATCAAAAACATGGCTTTAACCATAAGATCATCGGTTTGAGCCTTCTCAACCATCTCTTAAACAGATGTCTCAACCTTTGTAGGACTGTCCCTGAATAAAGGGTCATCAATCAAGCTTTCCTAGTATCCTCCTTCTATCTCTCCTTCCTCAAGGACTATCACCTCAATGTTCTTTAATTGTTCCTCACTCTTCTTATGCTCATCCTGAAACTAAGCAATAACAACAAGGCTTCTTGGATCATCCTTTTGTTTCTTTGGAGCTAGTTCTTCTTGTACCATAGGCCTTTTGCCTTTGGCTTTTTCAGATAGGTACTTCCTCTTTCTGGAGTATGTATGCATACAAGGGCTAGAAGAAGAGGGTACAGAGTCTTTAGCTTCCTTTTGGTTCTATTCTTTTTCAAGCTTTTCAGCTTCTTCTTTCTCTCTATGCTCTTCACATAGTGTTATTATGAGTTCCTTTTCTTCATTATTCAATGAGATTGCAGGAACAAGTTGTATGCTTAGTTCTTCTTCTAAAGGCATAGGGTTAGAGGGAAACACCACTATTGGTTCAACTGGTGCTCTGAGATCTCTAACAAAATGCCAGAATTCTTCATCAATAATGAACTTTCCAGAAAAGTAGTTGTCTAAGTGTTCAATTATTTTTTTCATTTTAGATTCTTCATCAAGTCTTTATTCATGAGTTTGACCAGAGTAAACAACCATAGCCATGCTTTCCTCCTCTTCCCTAACCTCACTGTGTTGAGCTTGCTGAACAGTCTCAGTAGTTCTATATCTCTTTGATGGTGGAGAGTCATCATCATAATTACTGCTCTCACTAGAGACATTTTCATCTTCTCTTGATTCCTTTTCTTTTATAGTCTATCATCCTTTTCTTTATAAGTATCATTATCACTTTTCTCATCTTTTTCTTTTGCCTCTTCTTTAATCTTAATTAACATCTCCACTTCTGAAACCCTTTTTGTTAGAGCTTCTATCTGTTTATGTAGATCAGATTAATATCAGTTTGGACATCAAGGAGATTCTCTTGTTTTTCCATTGCAAGAGTTTGAATGGTTGCAGCATCCAAGTGTCCACTGATTTCTTGTTTGGCCTGTTCTAAGGCTGCTTTTAGTCTACCAATCTCTTTTTTTCTTCTTTATCAAACTGATATCTGGCTTTCAGCTCTTTTAATTCTTTCTCCTTCTCACCCAGCTCAAGGAGTCTATCTCTTATGATCTCAGATCTCCTATCTAGAAGTTTCTCCATTCTGGCTACCTTTAGTAATAGCTCAGAGATCATTTCATCCTTGGCATTAGGACGGTTGACTTTAGATTCTGTAAAGCTTTCTGAAGCACTGGCCTCTGAGTGTACTTGTCTCTCAGGCTTTTAAAAATCAGGATGATGATCCTCCTCATCCAAAGATGATTCAGACCTGTAAGGCCCCGTTCCCGGGAAGCCTCACAGTTGGTTAATCATAGCATAAAATCAATTTAATAATAAAACATTGCAGCGGAAATAAATAGACATTCGTTTAAAACTTAGAAAACATATTGTACTCGTACATTTGTCCTTTAATTTCAAACAAAGTATGCTAATTGTTCTGAAATTACAATAAAGATTTTATAAATATATGCCATCCATAGCTCCCCAAGTAGCTCCATGTGCCATCCTCAGCATCAGCGCTTACCTGCCAACTATTATGCATAAAAGTCAGCTTCGCTGAGTGAGTTCTAGTTTTAAATAATATAAGAAAATATAAACTTTATCCTTCATATAATGACCATGCATACAACATAGTACATAACATTACTTGCATCATAATAAGCATGTTCATTATCTTTCATTCTTTCATTATCTTTCACTTTCATCATAAATGAGATTGCACAAAGCAAGAGCTCCATGTTGATCGACAACAAATGTCAATCCCTGTCGGTACACATGAAACGGTAGCTAACCCCCGACAGTTGATCCACACTGCAAGGCACATAGCCCGCTCATGAATACAGATCCATCATCATACATCAGACTCACATAAGTGAAGTCTATCATAGTGCTTGCAAGACTTTACATCATCAAACGGGCCCGGGGGTAACATTCATTTAGTTTCACTTTTCATTAATATCATCTTCCTCTTTAGTATATATAATACTTAACTTATTAAGTACACAACATACCAAGTACTAATCATCATAAAACATAACCGATCCGCCGCGAGACAGCGGGGGTTCGGGGGCGGCAGCCCCTGACAGCGGGGTCCTAGGGGCAGCAGCCCCTAGTGGGGTCCAAGGGGCAACGCCCCTGGCTGGGGCCGGGCTGCCAGGTCAGCGCGAAAAATTTTTATATTTAAGGTTTAATATAGCAGGTTTACTTATAGAAAAATCGTTCTTCCTGTTAAAACCCCTTAAAATCTTGGTCATTTAAAAACGTAATTTTAGTATGCATAATAGCCCCAAAACATGGAAAAACTTATAAATAGGGGATCTAGAACTCACCTGGATATCACGAATAACTCCTAGGCTAAGCTTACAAGACTAGGATCACCCTACACAGCCTGCAGAATAGTTATCACTTAAAGGGGTTAATTTCTGCCTAAATTCGCTGCTAATTTCGCTGTAAGATCAGCAATTTCGCAGCTAGGTTCGTCAACAGTTTCGCTGCTAGTTTCACCAGCAGTTTCGCTGCTAGTTTCGCTAGCACCTTCGCTGGCAGTTTCGCTGGCATCTTCGCTGCCAGTTTTGCTGCCAGTTTCGCCCAACTTTCGTTGGAAAACCATGTCTGCGAAACTACCTGCGAAACAATAATTTCGCAGGAAGATCCACAGTTTCGCTGGTTGAATATGCAAATTCGCTGGATGAACACACAGTTTCGCAGATCGCATAAAAATTACGGACCAGACCGTTTTTAACCCAAAATCATAACTTTTTACGTCCAATCCCTTAGTTTATCATCCATGAGGCTAAATCTAAGCTTTATACATGTTTTCATACGTAAAAATGTGACCTTTATGCGATTCTTTGCAACTTTTCAAAACCCAAAACCCTAGAATCCGGGTTTGATCTACAGAAGGGTTTAGAGGTCGATTCTTACCTGGATTTGTTGCTTCTTTCTTAGATCTTGATGCTCCAACACCCAGATCTTCAATCTCTTCACCTTAGAAGCTTCAAATCTTGAGTTTTCTCCACTTTCTCTCTCTACTTTCTCTCTCTACGAATTTTGGTGGCTAGGGTTGTAATGAGGAAGATGAAGCTGATTTGGGTTGGTTAAGGGCTGATTATGGGCCTTAATCACTTAGGCTCTTGCCCATAAACCCAATTTTGGCCCATAACCCATTTCCTTCTTTTATTAAATACTCATTAATTAAGCCCATTGTCCTTAATGACTCGTTTTGACTTTTCGGGGTGTTACAAGACCCATCTAATGAACTGGTAGATTCGTCAGATTCAACAAATGCAGCAACAGCTTCTGGTGAAAAATGGATATGAGATATGTGGTGAGAGTGAATAGGAGATAATAGAGAAGAATGGACATGTGATTCTCTAAAAGGTGATGGAATGTTAGCATCTTAAAGTGAAGGCCCAGTGTGAAGATCACCACCTACATCAACCTGTGGTGACATTGGAATTAGTCCTTCTTCAGTTGTTTCAGCATGCTCTTTAATAGTTTGTTGATCATGAGCAGTTGGATGCTCTTCAATAACTTCCTCAGCTTGTTCTTCATGAACTTCTTCTGGATTGATATGTTGTAACATCCATGGAAGTAAGAGAAAAAAAGTTCCACTATAGAATTTCATTGGATCTCTCTTCTTAATATACTTGTAGGATTTGGCATTGTAATGAGGAATGTCCATCACAGAGCCTTCTGCTACAATATCAGGAAAAGCTCCATTGATGAAGCATTGGATGAACCATGGATACATCAGGAACATGTGTCTTCTTCCTTCTTGAGTGTTTGAGACCAGGCCATTGAACACATAAGCAGACATGTTGAATTGTCTGCTAGTGCATAAGGCACAAATAGCTGATGATGTAGTGATGGGAAGCAATGCTGGAATAGATGAATCAGGAATCTCCATTGAAAGTCAACTAAACCCTTGACTATCTGTTTTCCCTAAAACCCCTTTCATAACCAATGTTGGTAAAGAAGGTCATGATGTCATCGTCTTCAAGTTCTTGGGAAGAGTTGGCATCATCCTCAAACTATAGACACTGTCTCACAGTTTGTTCAGAGATGGCTAATGTGTGATCATCAGTGATCCTTCCTGATATGGTCCTCACACCATCTATTTCAGTCACTTCAGATGTTCCCCAAAATGATCTAATGAAGTTCTCATAGATATTGGTCTAACATTGATGGCATGTGCTATTCTTGTTATGGAAATAAATCTCTTCACATCTTTTAAACCCTCAGATTCTGGCACATCAGAATCAAGGTATCCACTGACATATGGAGCTTTCTCCAAGTGAGGTTTGCCATAGATTCTGCAATAGAGACACATGTGTTAGTAATTTACTTAACAATTATCAAATTACACAACTAATATCATGTTTGACTTTTTCAGTTTAACTTTCTCATGTCAAAATTGAGAGTTTAATGGTTACTGTTCTATAGGAATTTGACCAATCTTTGATTTTGTGATGAATAACCATTTGTGTTATGTTATATGCTTATTTTCAATCATCTTTGTTGTTTTAAAGATCTTTTAACACTGAATAACCTAGGGTTTGTAACTCGGTTCCCCTATTCATGTGAATAACCTAGGGTTTGTAACTCGATTGTTCTTTGTTATTCATATTAACATCTGTTTCATTGAACTCGAAAAAGCCATTGAAATCCATTGTTCATGGATACTTTTATGAATTTTTGTTAACCTAGGGTTCTATGTTCATCAATGGTTTGGCATTCAAGGTTTACGAATCCATCGATAATCATCTTATTTCGATATTACTTTGGATTAGAATTGAAATAGAGATGAAATGGAGGTGGATGAACAATCGACACACTAAGTTTGTGATGATATGGATGATGGATGAATATCAGTATGAATAACCGCTCGTCGCACTATAGGTTCACTCAAATTTGAAAAATATTAAATGACTCTCATTAATGTGCTTAAATAGTATATTTATTGGCTTTCTCAAACTTTGCAAGTGTAGGAAGAAATGCAGAGGTTTTACTTTTTATACTGTAGCAAATGCGGAAGTTTGACTTGTATCCATTTGTGTACTGTGACAGATGCAGAAGCACAAAACTTGCCAGCATTTGACACTGTAACAAATGAGGAAGAACATTTTGACTTGTTAGAATTTACATCAACGAATATGGATGAACAATTTAGTTGTCATATTTCTTGATCTTCTACCAAATTAGTTAATGCTTATGGATGTTAGGATTTCTATGCTTTGCATTATCCATCCGCATTAGCTAAGGTTCAAACACTTATCATGATAGAAGAGTGTGAGCACAAGATTTATTTTGTTACAAATACACAACAATGTTGACTGCATTGATCATGTCAACGGTATTTTGGGAAATGCGGCTGAACAAAACTTAACCGCATAGAGAAACACGAAAGAACACAATTTTAGCAGCATAGAGAAATGCGTAAGAACAAATTTTTGTCCGCATAAGTTTTCTCAATTCAGAAATTGTCGTACGCATTTGTTTGGAAACAAATGCAGAAGACTTAACTTGTCCGCATTAGTTTCACTTGGGTTTTTCTTGAACAAAACTATTACCCGCATTGGTTGTATGCATCGGTTACCTTCACCCGTATTAACCAATACTCTTACCCTCATTAATATTTGACCTTGTCAAAAAGTAATGTTTTTGTTGTGGATAGTTTTGATTGTTTTTTTCACTCATGCTTTGACTTTTATGAAGATGTGTCTTCTGTTTTGACTTTTATAAAGATATCTTTGTTGCTTTGACTTTTATGAAGTTTTGACTGTTGCTTGGATTGCCAATTCTTGCTTGGATTGAATTGTACATCAAGTGTGATACAAATTTCCTAGTTTTGACTGATCTTGAACTTTTGTGATTCCAAATATCTGCATATACCAAGATACTATGGTATAAAATTCACACTAACACGGTCATTTTTCTGATTTAATATTTTAAGAAAGCCAACAACTGTACATAATAATCAAAATTTTAATTACTCCCCTTAAAGTTTATATCCATATAGGATAAAAACTTGAATGATTAAAAAATTTGAAAGGAAAATATTTTTGTAATTGTTATTTTTATTTTCTTATCTGTACATGAAGAGAAATTATACTTTTCTTGGGATCATATCAATCTTACCTTTCACAAGTGCAAGCAATTGTTAATAAAATAGACATAATCATGAACATATTTATTGTATCTATGTTTGTCCTCTTTAACTCATGCTTGGTTAATTTTTTTGATGCTTGTGATCTTTATCTTGTTTTGAGTGAATTCATTATTCAACATGTACCTCACACTCAAAAGCATTAGAAGATCAACCACCCGCATGAAATGCATGGTAGATCTTTTTCACAACTTACATGACCATGTCATTTAAATTATGAACTCTCATTTTGTTTTGAGGTAGATTGATCTTCATTGGGATTCTTTTACTTTGATCCTTTTATTTATTTGATCCACATTAGGATTCTTTTTGCACTTCACTTTGGAAGGCGATCCTCGTTGAGTTTTTTTTGTTCATTCAAAAGGAATGTAGTTTTTATTAATTTATCCAGGTTGGATGTGTTCCACAATGGGTATCTTTTTGGATCATGACATCAGCACTATGTGCCTATTTCTCTAGATCCTTGCTCAACAAAATAGAGGAGAAAATGATATGGGTGAATGAGATTCATAAGGCATCATTACCTTGTGTATTTAGGTTACTACACACACACACGCACTTGGATAAGCTAATACTCACTTATACTCTGAGATGAATGCTTCACAGTTGAATATGAGCTTTAGTTCATCACAGCATGTATATTTTTTTCCAAGCTGAGCCTACCCGCATATCATATAAGTCATGTTAGTCTTTTGAAATTTTGAAATAGGCACAGTGAATGATATAACGACTATAATTATATCATTTCCCAATTTGGAGTATATATCATGTTCTTCAACAAAACAACATCTTTTTGTATTGTTTATAATATTTGAATGTTTTTGTATATTTTGATTTTTACTCAAAGTTAATCATACCAATTGATTGGACTAAAAATTCAAACCAACTAGGATTAAATGTCTTAGTGAACAAATCAACTATTTGTTTGTCTGTGTGGACTTGTATCAACTTGATTAACTCTTTTTCAACACAGTCTCTCAAAAAGTGATATCTAATTTCAAATTTGTTTGGTTTTTGAGTGTTAAACTAGATTGTTTGTTATGAACATGGCTGCCGTGTTGTTAATATGAATTGGTGTGTGCAAGAAGTACCTGGTGGTGGACTCATATAGACTTCTTTAGAGATTTTTCCATAAAGAAATGCACACTTTACATCCATTTGATACACAGTGAATTTTATGGACGTAGAGTAAGCAATGAAAAGTTTGATGGCTTCTAATCTGGCTACAGGTGCAAACACTTCATTATAATTTATTCCTTCTTCTTGAGTGTATCCCTATGCAACCAATATTGTCTTGTTTCTGATAACAATACCCCTATTATCAATCTTGTTTCTCTATAACCATCTGGTACCGATAGTGTATTGTCCTTCAGGAAGGTCTACCAGCTGTCATACTTCTTTTTTCTTGAACTGGAGCAATTACATCACAGCGGAATAACTTAAAAATATACATTTAAACTTATTAAAACATCGCAGCGGAATAACTTAAAAACCATTTCATATATTAATGACTGCTTTTGTAAAACAATACAACATAGTTAAAGGTTACAAAATATCATCGTTTGCATTACATCACAAAAACGTCATAGTTATACAAAATGGATGCCATCCAAAATAAGCGAAGTAGTTGCCCCGTGCCATCCTCAGCAACAATCACCTACCAACTGGAAAATACATAAAAGTCAGAGTTGCTGAGTGAGTTTTAGATTTATAAATACCAAATAATTTACATCCGTTTAAAACCATTCTCTACTTTCGTTCATGATCATACATCATACGTACAAATAGATAATCTTATTATTATCTTTCATCATTCTTCATCGTACGTTACTCATTATCATTCATTCGCTCATCATTAACTTCTGATGATATGTACAATACCCCGAACATTATGCACGAAGCTGGCTACTGGGCCTGGGGCAAGTACATTCATCACTATCATTCACTTCTCATTCCGGACCAATGCCATGTGTTATACCCCGAACATTGTGCACGAAGCTGGTTACTGGGCCTGAGTTCTATCAATAGACCCCGAACATTATGCACGAAGCTGACTCCGGTACCTAGGGAAAGCGGCAGTTGTCCCATACATATGGTCAATCACAAGGATTGGACCCAGTGTGCATCCTTCCGGGGTGGCTAACCCACATACAGTTGAGCTAACACCCTTCATAGGTTGTGAACCTCAATACATTTAATTGCAAGACTTTCTTACATTCATTCTTTCATTAATGCATGCATTCATTCATTCTTTACGTTCCTCTTTACATTATCATTAACTTCCGCTTTACGTTACATAATACTTCACTTTCATTCCATAATCATATCACGTAAAGCCATGGAAACATACATAACAAGGAACATAAAGAAAACATAACAAAACATACATAATCATAAGCATACATAACATCATCATAAAAATCACATCTCTATCATACATTATCATATAACCATCATACACTACCCTCGGAAACATCCCAAGTCAAAGCTTAAAACTTCCTTTCTTCCCAAAAATTCAAAAAAAATATTCTAAGTGTTAGGCACATGGGGAATACTTAGGCGCATAGGGAACTCTTGGCCGCATGGGCACTATTTGGGTGCATGACCCAACACTTAGTCAGTTTAGGCATTATTCTAGGCGCATGGGTACTATGCAGGCGCATGAGTACCCAAGCGCATGGGCAGGTTAGGCGCATGGGACACTTAGTCAATTTTGGCCTAAACCTAGGCGCATGGGAACTATTTGGGCGCATGGGTTTTTGGCGTTTGGGGAAACACTTAGGCAATTTGACCGTTGGGCGCATGGGCCACTATTCAGGCACATGGGCGACCAACCTAAGCTAATCAACATCATTCAGTCCCCAAATCACATCCGAACATGTTCTAAGCTTAGCTCTTACATTCTAAGCAACAGGAACACATACAAAACATAATCATAACATCAAATTCACCCAAAACATACCCCACCCTCATACACATTCGAACATACATACGGGTACAAACACCCACTTTTATAAAAACTTACATATATGCATTTCCAGCCTCAAAATCAGTTAAAACATGTAGAAAGGGGGGGTTTTAGAACTCACCTTATGCAACTTTCAGGTAGAACTCCTTCAAACCCAGATGCTATGGGTTCAAAATCCTAGACCCACCAAAACACACGTACGAACATACAAACACCTACATAAGCATAAACCTGAACTGAAATTAGCCTAGAACACTCCAAAACATAGAATTATTACCTTGAATTCGGATTCTTCCTGTTCTTCTCTCTAAAACCTTAGAGTTCTTTCTGCTTTCTCTCTCTAAAAAGGTTGACAGAAGGTTGGTGAAGCAAAGTGGGCGGCCATGCCACCTTTCTGAACAACATAATATAAATCTTTGGCCCTTGTATAATATTAACCCCTCAACTTGGGTACTATTGCATTTTCTCCTTTTATGCACCTTTATTCTTTCTTTTATTCTTCTTTTCCTTTTAAATTTTTCGGGTGTTACAAGATGCATGACCAACTTCAGGGAAGTTAAAAGAATCTATTGTAATAAACTTATTTTAGATAGTTTGAATATTGATTAAATTGATTTTATGTCTAGAATGTTCAAACAGTCCAAAGTCAAGTTTTTCTTGTATGGTTTCAGTGAACAGTAGCAACAATAGAGTTGATTTGATGAACAGTTCACTGTTGAGTCATTTTGAGTTAATTTTATGTCAATATTATTTATTATTAGTAGTTATTGTTTGATTTTTGTTGAGAATCAACATCAAAAAGCATGCTTATGATTGTTGGTCAGAAGAACAAGGATGGTTGATGAAGTTTCAGCTATTTTCAGTATGAATGCTTATTAGAAGTAGATAACTTGCTAATAGCAACTCAATCACCAGTTCAATTGATTTTCCTTCAAGATCTGCACTGATTTTGAGATGAATTTAAGAGCCAAGGCTTTGATACCAATTGACTAGGTCCGAGAATGGAATCTCAATTGATGTGACTTCAACTAGGATCGAATATGATGATTGAGTCAATGATTAAGTTGCGGAAATACTGAATCAATGATCATTAAATGCTGAAAATACTAATAAATGCTTTGTATATTGGTGTTGGTGAACAAGATACAATGGGTGCTAGGGCTTGCAGCACAATACAATACTTGATACTTGTGAAACATGCAAGCTTAAAACTTCAAAACTTAAAACATACAAAAGTAGGGTATACTATTCTATTAATAGGCTGATACAATGCCCGTACAAAATGACTAAGCTACCCTGAAACCTACACATCAGAATACTAGTCTAAGTACAAACGATAATCAGCATTTGTGAATGTTCATCCGCATTAACTAATGCGGATGTCTTGATCTTCATCAGCATTTCTTCACTTGATCTTCCGCATTAAGTATGTCATCAGCATTAACTAGTACGGATCAACAAATACTTAAGCACATTTGTTTCTATATATCCACATTAGTAAATCAGGATGAATACATACTTAGCCGTATTTGTTTTGCCTATCCACATTATTAAATGCGGATGAAAAAAATACTTGACCGTATATGTTCTTTGGTCATCAGCATTGACTAATGCGGATAGCCGACACTTGTTTTTATTCTTCTGTTTTTTCACCCGCATTAATTATTGCACTTGTGGGAGATTCCAACCGGAACAACCTTCAACCAGCTCATGAATTGGCATCTATGATCCTTTCAGGATCCAACAAAATATATAAAAATGTCTTGTGTATTTTAATTGTCATCTGTCGTAATTTAATTGTTATATTTCATATTTTTTCTTTTTAGTTAATTTCGAATTATTGAAAAAAATTAAAACCGAACCGGTTTAGGAACCGACCCAACTCGGTTGTATAGGGTCAGATTCCTCACACCCCAAACCAATTTACACAAAAACCGGTTTATTTCTTTTTAATCCAAAAAACTAGTCCGGTTGTGAACCCTAACCGGTTTGGGGGGAAAAACTGGTTTGTACACCTCTATTCGGATAATCTAGCGAGATCATTGATCGCTTCGAAGGCGTAACATTTTGAACTTTGTCTTCAAGGTATAATATTTATCCCAATCTATGGTTATATTTTATTTTATGTATCTGAATACTTGATTTGGGTATTTAATTAATAAGATTAATTGATTAAATGCTTCTTCTCAATTTGATATAAAATTTCTATTTTAGATTAACTGATTAAATGCTTCCTCTCAATTTGATATGAATTTTTTATTTTAGTAACTTTAATTTGTTAAAATTAGCCTACGATATCCAACAATACTATCATAGCCATTTTTTTGTGTGTTTAAACACTATATTTATTGATCTTGCGTTCTATCTGTCAAAAAGTGTTTGTTTTAACAAAAAGATCGAGTCTTTGATTCAAAGTATGAATCTATAGTTATAAAAGTTAGATGTTTAAAAAAACTTCAAGCTTTACAAAAGTTTGAATCTTTATGATGAAAGAATTTACCTTTATGCTTATTATTAATTGTGAATGAATTGAACGCTATTGATCCATGTTTGGATGTGTTTGATTCATTGTTTGGTTTGTGTAATCTTTATGTTTTTATTTTAAGAGTTTTGTAACCTTAATGTAATAGATATGTTTAGTTTACTTTTATTTTTAAGTTGCTTGTAAACCGGAAGATGAAAATTAGAAACCAAAGACGAGGACACGCGTTAAGTGGGAGATTCCAATTGGTTGTTGTGACATCCGGTAATTTTCCGTTACCAAACTCCGTTAGTTCCATTAGGTCTTACATACACGTGTCGTGAGCACACACTATTTGTCGTTGAACGTTGGTGACTTAACAATAATAATCTAATCAATAATGTTGGTTATTAGTTGTGATTATGTGATGCATGGATTTATAGAATTTTAGATATTTATTTTGTAAATTTTACGCGATAACGTGACAACGTGTTATATATATTTCATCTGTTGTGTGACTTATTGTAAATATTGATGATTATTATTATTGGCTAGTAATACTTATGATTTGTTGTTAAAGTTATTTAAAAAGTTTCAAAAAGATTAGTTTTTATAAAGTTTAAACAAGAGGGGCTTATTTTGTAATTGTCTTTTAACTAAATGTTACCAAAAATTGAAACCCTAAACCCCCCACAAACCCCCCATTGCGGCCGAACCCTTCTCCCACCTCCCACCTTTCTAATTTGATCAACAACAAGCACAAAAAAATCGATTTTTATCTAGTTCCAAGTGTTCCATAGTGCTAGCAAGTCCAATTCTTGATCTACACGTTTAAAGGTATGTTTTATCATGTTGTTCATAGTTTTTGATTCATAATGAACCCTAATCCGAAAATTGGTGATGTAAACATGAAATTGATGATTGTTAGTTGTTGATATGATGTTAGTAAGGTTGTATGAATGCTAGATTATGTTGATTATGCAAGAAATCCATGGATTGATCATCTAGTTCATACATTGCCATAAGAGGAAACTTTTTGTTCTTGGAATTCATGATTTGATGATGTTATGATGTTAGATACAATGCTTGGATGTTAGTTTAATTGAATTGTGCAAGAAAGTCCATGAAATTGAGATGTTGATCATGACTTACTAAAAGTAGAAACTTTTATGAATGATGTTTGAAAATTTGGATGTTATGGTTATGACTAGCATTTTAGAATGAATGTATCACTTTTGGGTGTTACTTTCCCAAAAGATAAACTTTATTTTTGTAGAACATTGGATGTGATGAATTAGGCATGCTTGTGATGTTAAGATCATGTTAGAATGATTGTTGATGATGTTTGATGTGATAAAATGTGTTAATTGAGTGGATGAATGCTTGGTTGATCATGTAAGAAGTATAGGTTTTGGTGGTCATACATGATGATGAATTATGGTTAGTGATTAGGTGATCATGTTTGGGATTTGATTGATTTCCACTATGAATGTTGGTTGGAATGAATTAAGTGAATGAATGTAATTATGATTCTCATACACACGTGCGAATCTGAGGCCCCTACTTAGTAGGATTGGCAGGGTTTAGGATGTGAAGTCGTGGGTGGCTTCACATGGCATGTGGTGCATGATTAGTCTTCGCGTATGAATTATTTATTGTGATGTATTTATATATGTGTTAAGCATGTTGATTGTTTGAGATTTGCATGAGTGTATGATGATCTAATGTGGCATGATGACCTAGGTAGAACTTAGGTTGATAATGTGATACACATGGATAAATTGCATGATACTCTTGTATGTTAAGTTGTCATATATGATTTAACACTATTTCAACTAATATGTCACCAACGGGTCAAACGGGTCAACTAGGTTAACCTATGATTATTAACTTTATGTGTGTACACGTACTTATGTACTTTTGTGTTCTAGGTAACCTTTGAAGGGTTGTCTTTGCACCTATCACCAGCACTTTATTCATTATCTTTACACACCAAGTGAGTTCATGCCCCTCTATTTTATAAACCTTCTTCGGGGGGAGGTAGCATATTTGTACTCAAACGCTATTTTATTATTCTTGTAAGTTGTGTATGTTTTAACATAGTGCTTAATACCTTGGAAAGTCCTCACGCTTTCGGATCGTTAATAATGATAACTAGCGGGGAATCCTGGGTAGTACTACTGGGTGTGACGAGCCCCACCCGTGAGACTAGAGGTCGAGTGGGTGCAATATTGTCCTAGACACAAACATTCGTCACGACCTGGTAAGTCATGACGAGAGGCAACAAACACAACACAGTCAGCTTCGATTGCAAAATCACTATTGTTAATACATGTGAATATAGACTAGCTATCTATTTCAATGCACTTCTTATGTTATCAACTGTTAATATTTATGTTAAGCGCAACCAACCATTGTGTTGACATTTTGGTATGCTATTCTTAGGTCGTTAACTCTGCTTGCCATTAGGAGCACAACACAGGTCCAACATACATTCTAAGACTCTATTTTAAAGACATATTTGTTCGTTTTTATTTATGAGTGTTTAATTATTTGGGTTGGCGTGTGTTTTGCCAAATATGCATTTTTATATTTTGGGTTTGTCTTATTTACAAAGCGCTTCCGCATGGTTTTAAAGATTAAACTTTGGTTGGTTTTATGTTAAATGTGGCATATAGTGTCGTTCTAAGTAACTATTGACTGTGATCCTGGTTTGTTCACACGCCTCACGGTAAAACTCCGCACGTGGATTTTAAGGGTGTGACAGATTGGTATCAGAGCCATTGGTTATAGGGAACTAGTACACACTAGTCTATAACCGCACACAGTTAGTTAGTTACCTTGACTTATCCTTTTACTATATAATCATTGGCATACACATCACGTGCACTGCAACATGGCATCATCATCCCGGGCTTTGGGAAAGAGACGTTTTCGTTCTGGATCCCCTCCACCTGTACCTCACCGAGTACATGACTGGCCGTGATATACTTACCCTCGTGGTGAGTTAGACTTGGATCAACCGTTCGCGTTACCTGAGCACGACCCTCCACGAGATTGGAGTTATTACCCGACTTACATAAATTGTATGATACGTAGAGAGCGTGTTCCAGAGCCAACCATAGCTAGACCTCGGACTAGGTCGGCGACTACTTCTGCAGCACCTACTCTCCCGTCTCTTAACGTGCCCTCGAGCGAGCTGTGGCCGCATTGATCGTGACTCTGGAGACCAAGCGTCGACGAGTTGGAGTGCTTACTAACGAGAGCTCCACACTAAAGTATGAGATACGTCGACTATAGCTAAAGATGGATATACTCGAAGAGCGTTTGTCTATGCCTATCACTTGGAATTACAAGATGGCTGGTAGAGTGATGAATCTTTCTGAGCGTATGGATGCGCAGGATCTCCATAATGTGGGCGTCGAGAGTAGACTAACCGGACTAGAAGCACAACTCGCAGCGCTACAAATTGAGGACAACCCTGCACCGGCTGAAGATTCTGATGAAGAGCCGGAAGAAGCCCCGGACAGAGGATTTATCGATGGATCAGACTTGATGGGTTGATTTTTTCTTTATTCTTATGACTTTGACTGCATAGAGTTTTTTTTAAACCTATGTGGGAAGGTTTGTTTCCCACACAACTAAAAACTTGAATTTTAACATTGATTGGATATTTTATGAGCTACTTACAAATTATTTATGATACGTTATTATTTTTGGTTATAAATGTTATGGTTGTGACTGTACATTATTTCTTATTATTTACCATACTTCAATGAGATTGATTGTTGGATGTTACTCATTATTGTATTTGTGAATGTAAAGTGAAATATGGATGGCCGAGGTAGAGGACGTGGATGTGGCCGAGGGCGTGGCGGTGGACGTGGCGCCAACAACGTGAACAGGACCCCAGCTGAATTGGCTGCATTAATAAACCAACACGTGCAAGCGGTATTGAACACTCAGCCCGCACAGTTTGGAGGTAAACGGTGACCCTAGTCATCATTTACACGAATATTCCGTTAGGTGATAAACTCTTTCGCTTTGATTTGAATACCTTGACACGTTGAATACAGGACCGCCTGGATGCACATACAAGGCATCCATGGATTGTAAGCCACATACCTACAGTGGAGCCGAGGGAGCTGTAGGGCTTGTAAGATGGTTTGAGAAGACTGAGTCAGTCTTCACCAAATGTAACTGTCCAATGGCGGACCAGGTGAAATACACCATAGGAACACTGGAAAGTGCAGCACTCACGTGGTGGAATGCTCAAGTGCAAATGCTTGGCCAGGCAATGTCAAATGCACTACCGTGGGAGGAATTCAAGACTATGATGATGGAGGAATACTGCCTCCGTGATAAAGTTCAAAAGCTGGAAGCTGAATTCTGGAAATTGAAGATGGAAGGATCTAACATCGAGGCTTACACTACTAGGTCACATGAGCTAGCTACACTCTGTCCTGGCATGGTTAACCCGCTGAGCCAACGAATTGAGCTCTACTTACGTGGTTTAGTTCCGGAGATTCAGAGTATGGTGACTGCTGCAAATCTCCCTACCATTCAACAGGTTACACGACTTGCTCACAAGCTTACTGACCAAGCTTCGGAGCAAGGAAAGTTACCCAAGCGGGGCGCGGTGGCAAGCGTACCCGACAACAAACGTAAGTGGAAAAACAACGCTAGTAAGTGATCGTCATCTGGTAATCCACCCCAAACAACATCAACCTCAATAGCAGCAGCAGCACAGACGGTTTGATAACAATCGCAACTTCAACCAATCATCTTCATCCTAAGGACCAAGTGGATACGTGGGGAAAAATCCAAAGTGCAACCGATGCAACTACCACCATACTGGCAGGTGCGACAGCTTTCGATGCCAGCGTTGTGGGAAGGTTGGACACGTGGCAAAGAATTGTCGTGGAGAACTGATGAAGAAGCCTCTACAACCTCAGCAACCTCAACATCCCCATGAAACACCAAAGGGTTGCTTTGAGTGTGGAAAGGAAGGTGTTGGATCTAGAAAGGCTGGTGCAACCAAAACCAAATCACTTAGACTATTTTGGTGCAACTAATAAAGGACTTCCGAAGCTAAGTGTAGAACTTCCGAAGGAAAAAGGAGCTCTTCCGAAGACAAAGTGTAAGACCAACTTTCGAAGGAAAACTCCAACTTCCGAAGACAAAGTATTCACTTACGAAGATCAAGACTTAGAGTGAAATATCAGAAGTCAACTTCCAAAGTATGAAAGAAGTCCTCAAGCCTCGGAAGTACAGAAGCCTCTTTCGAAGTATAAGTGGCTTTGGAAGAACTTGTTCTTTTGAAGCCAACATACCTTCGGAAGACACTACTATTATCCAGTGGACATAAGTATGGTCTCCCTGACACTCCGCTGCAGACCTCTAAGATACTGCATGGCATTTCCTCAAAAGCCATGTAGTTGACCATACTTTATTCCACTGTTAACCTTTATCAGTTAGTACAGTTGCCAACTTTAGTTGGTGACAAAAGGTAAGTCATGGACATGTCATGACTACCATATCTTAGATAATACTTTATCTAAGATACCTTAACATTAGCATTATAGTATATGCTTTAGTCTTAGGTTTCCAGCTGGTATCAAAGTATATCCGGCTGTAGGATCTAGTATATATAGTTTCTCATTGTAACTCATGTTTCATGCTTGTAAGAGTCTTGTAATACTTTGAGTTGAGAAGTAATATATACAAGTGCCTTGAAAATTATTTCCTTGTGTTCTTTGCTACTTATTATATTATTGTCAACTCTTAGGAGAGATTCTACTTCATCTGATTTGAGTGTAATATAAGCAAGTTTGAGAGAAATCCAAGTGTTAAGTGACAAACCCGATCCTGCAATTGGTATCAGAGCTTTTTAGGCTCTTGATTGTGAGATCTTACCATCCTAATCAACCTGTTTTTCACTCCTCCTTACACCACACTCAAAATGTCCCTCAACAAGTCTGAAGTAGAGATGGGGACGATGACTAAAGCACCCATCATCACCCCTGAAAACTTCAGGTCATGGATCAGACGAATGGAAGGCTTCATCAGGTATCAAGACAGCAAGATGTGGCAATCTATTGTCAATGGCATCCTTGATGGATATCGTTTGGAAATGGAGAATAAGAGAGGACATCAGACAAGCAGACCCTTGAGTCTTCCTGCTAGCAACGCTTTAATAGTTGCTGAAGGCTCAGGACCCTCCCAACCTCAACAGTACCTGACTTACACGCAACAGCCATCCGGTTCTTCTGGGCCATATATCACATTTCTTGAGACTCCAAGGTCTCAACAAGCTCAGCAAACCTCCTTTCAGGACAGCTGTGCTTTTGTCTCAGGAAGTGGACACTCTAGTGATTATCAGTATTGCTTTGATGATCTAGAGTGCTTCAGCCCAGATGACGTGGAATACGTGGACATAGTCCAACAACTGGCTCTCTTAACCTACAGAGAAAAGAAGTTCTTCAAGAGAACTGGAAGGCAATTTCCCTAGAACCCAATCAACAACAAATTTGGGTTTGACAAAACCAAAGCCAAATGTTACAACTGTAACCAACTTGGTCATTTTGCAAGGGAATGCAAGGCTCCCAAGTCGAATCCGGGAACCCCACAGGCCTCCACACATCCCTCTACACCAAAGCCCATTAGAAAGTCAATAGAGATAGCTGCAATGGCTCAAGAAGTTGACTGGAGCTTCATGGTACAGGATGTGACTCCTACTCAAGCACTCATGGTCGGAACAGATGACAATAAGGTATATGAACATCTCTGTACTCCTGCCTGTATTGCTAAGGTTAAATTGTATCAGGACTACAATATGGAGATTAAATCCGATATTGAGTCTTTAAATGTTTTAAAATCTGATTTTAAAAGGGCTGAATCTGACTATCAAAGAAAAATTAAGGAGTTGGAGAAAACTATGTCCTTATTAAAACATGAACACACAAACTATAAGACTCAAATAAAAGATTTAATATCCAAATTGTCTGAGGTTCAAGCCCAGCTTGTCACAGCTGAGGCTCAAGCTAGGAAGTATGTTATTTCTGAGCAGAACTTCCAAGCCATTCTTGCATCATCCTCTCACTCAAAACTTTGTTACCAAAACAGAGGTGGGTTGGGAACCAATAAAGTTGCTCCACTACATACTTATGAGTCTATAAGACAACCAAGGTGTGGTACTGAAGAGCAAGAGGTTCCATCTACTGGCCCACCTTCTCATGAGTCAAAGAGTGATGCAACCATGGAGACCATCACAGGGAAGAACCCGGTAATTTTACCCGCTCCTATTGGTGATGATCAACCCCTGACCACCAAAGCCAGAAGAAGCAGAGCTAAGGCAGCCAGAAAAAATGCCAAGAAAGTGGCTGAGTCTAAGCTAAAGATAGATCCAAAGCAAAAGGGTGTATTCATCTCAGCTGGATTCCAGGTGGTAGGAAACTCTGATTCAGGAAAGGAGTGTAGTACTAGCACTCCTGCCAAAGGATCAGAAGTTAAAGGGAAAGGTTGCTGATGAAGAGAAAAAGAACAAGAAACATCAATCCTCAAATTCCCAAACGATTAACATTGCATGCATAATGTGTGGTCTGCAAAACCACATGGCCAAAGATTGTTACTACAATCCTGCTAGCACACATTATGCAAATAATGTTAAAAAGGAAGGAGTCAGGGAAGGTTTCTTATTTGGACCATATCAAGTGATTCAAGTGATGAAAAATGGAAAGCTTGTTTCCGAAGCAAGGTTGCTTTCGAAAGAAGGTCCTTCTTCCGAAGGGAAAATGGCTTCGGAAGCTAAAGCTGTCAAGACTCAAAAGAATAAAAGAATCCCCTTGAGACCATCCAGAAGAACACTACTTCGGAAGAAAAGGTGGTGAAGGCTTCTTCCGAAAAGAAAGAAGCTTCAGAAGAATGTCAAGCTGCAAAAGCTTCAACAAGCTCATCCTTCATGATCAACCAAGGGATGGAATGGAAGATCAAGGAAGATGCTGCAGCCCAAACCTCTTCTTCAAAGATATCCATTGAAACCCCCATGCATAAATTTTGGTTCAATTATGTCACTATCATTGGAAGAACCCAAGACCAACAAGGCTTGGGTTTGCAATCAAAACTAATCATCTCATCTTATGTGCAGGGACATCCATATGACAAGAATAACAATGTTTGGATTGTGGATAGTGGATGCTCCAGACACATGACAGGGAACAGATCTCTCCTTTAAAAATTTCAACATTATGATGGAGGTCCTGTCCAGTTTGGAGGTGAGGCCGGAGGATATATTTCTGGCAGAGGAAGTATATCCAATGAAAAATTAAAAGTTGACAAAGTTCACTTTGTCAAACAGCTTGAACACAACCTGTTAAGTGTTTCTCAGTTCTGTGATCAAAAGCATCAAATGCGCTTCACAGAACATGAGTGTATTATCCTCAAACCCGGGATGACAATTCCTCAGGAATTGATGCTTCTTAGATCTCCCAGGAAAGGGGATATGTACAAGCTGGATATGAACAACGCTTCCCCAATGGGAGAAGTATCATGCTTTCTTTCAAAAGCTGATGGTGATGAGTCAACACTATAGCATAAACGAATGTGTCATGCAAATTTTAAGACAATGAATAAATTGGCTAAAAATAACTTGGTACATGGTTTGCCTAAAAAGGAATTTTTATGCAAAGATAACTGTGTTGTATGCCTGAAAGGGAAGCAACACAGGACATCTCATAAATCCAAAGTTGTTAACTCCATTACCATTCCATTATACTTATTGCACATGGATCTATTTGGTCCCACAAGTATAATGAGCATTGGAAGGAAATCATATTGCCTTGTGATTGTTGATGATTTTACTAGATTTACATGGGTATTCTTTTTAAGAACCAAAGATGAAACTGTTGAAACTTTAAAATCTTTTATTCTTAAAATAGAAAATCAAATTGATCATAAGGTTAAAATAATTAGAAGTGATCAAGGGACTGAGTTTAAGAACCACGTTCTTGACTCATTCTGTAACTCAAAAGGGATTGCCAGACAATATAGTGCTTGTAGAACTCCTCAACAAAATGGTGTTGCCGAGAGGAGAAACAGGACACTTATTGAGGCTGCTCAGACTATGTTAGCTGATTCAAAGCTGCCTCTAACATTCTGGGCAGAGGCAGTCAACACTGCATGCTATGTACAGAACATGACTCTTGTAGTTAAGCCACATGGAAAAACCCCTTATGAGCTATGGAACAAGAGGTCATCATTCATTGGCTTTCTAAGGTCCTTTGGCAGCAGGTGTACCATACTTAACACAAAAGACAATTTGGCAAAAATTTGCTGAAAGTTGGATGATGCTATATTTGTTGGATATTCCTCTAAATCTAAAGCTTATAGAGTTTATAACCTTAAAAATCAACAATTTGAGGAATCTTTCAACATTGTAGTTAATGAGCACACTCCTTGTGTTAGGGGGAATGGCCCTGATCACATCTTTGATTTAGAATTGTTTCCAAACTATTCTAAACTATCTTATGAGAATGTTTCAACTGGAACAGGTGCTCCAAGTGATTGTGATGATGACCAACTGTTTGAGCTTCCCAGACCTATTCCAAGTTCTCCAAGAGCTGGAACAAATCAAGTTCCCACTATTGGCAGATCTGACAGTATAACTATCTCAAGGAATAATGGAGCTTCAACCAGCGATCACCTGTTGACCCTCAAACTTCATCAGGTGACACTGCATAACACCAAGCTGATGGAAGCAACATCTTAAAGGAACTGGAAACTGTTAATGCTGCTTCACATCAAACAAATGATGATGATGTTTCTCATTCATTCAGTTAGTCCTCATTGAATGAGTTTGAAACAACAGCTAGACCAAGTGTTCAAGCTTCTGAGCAAAATATGTCCAATTTGGATCTATCTTTGCAACTGGAGGTAATTCCTAGACTTAGGATTCACAACACTCATCCAGCTGAGAACATCATAGGTGAAGTCTCTGAAGGTGTGAGAACAAGAGGTCAAACTCACAATGAGAATGTCTGCTTGTACTCATGCTTTTATCCCAAATGGAACCCAAGAAGGTGGAAGATGCCTTGAAAGATAGTAGCTGGATTGAATCAATGCAAGAGGAGCTGCTTCAATTCAAAAGACAAAAGGTTTGGAACCTATGTCCGCTACCATCTGGTCAAGTACCTATAGGCACCAAATGGGTTTTCAGAAACAAGAGAGATGATAGAGGATTGATTATCAAGAACAAAGCAAGACTGGTGGTTCAAGGATACACTCAAGAGGAAGGAATCGATTATACTGATGTCTTTGTACCTGTTGCAAGACTTGAGGCAGTTAGGATCTTCCTTGCTTATGCTGCATCCAAGAATTTCACTGTCTACCAGCTTGATGTCAAGTGTGCCTTTCTATATGGGGATATAGGTAGGGAAGTCTAGGTATGCCAACCTCCAGGATTTGAAGACCCACATCATCCCAACTATGTGTGCAAATTGGATAAAGCTCTATATGGGCTGCACCAAGCACCTAGGCTATGGTATGAGACATTGTCTCAGTTTCTCCTGAAGAATGGTTACACTAGAGGTACCATCGATAAGACTCTTTTAATAAAGAAGTCTGGGAAAGACATATTGCTCGTTCAAGTCTATGTTGATGACATCATATTTGGTTCCTCAAATGACCAAATGTGTAAAGACTTTGAGAGCATCATGAAGAAGAAGTTTGAGATGAGTTCTGTGGGAAAAATGGACTTTTTCCTTGGAATTCAGGTGAATCAAATGAAGGAAGGGTTTTTCATTAGTCGATCTAAGTATGTCAATGACATCTTAGAAAGATTTGACATGAAAGATTGTAAGGCAGCCAAAACACCTATACCCAGAAACCATAATCTCTGCCCTGACTCTGAGGGGGTGGATACTGATCAACATCAGTATAGAGCAATTATTGATTCTCTGATGTATCTCACAGCAAGTAGACCTAATATCATGTTTGCAACTTGTATTTGTGCAAGATATCAGGCTGCTCCAAAGGTGTCTCAGCTAGTTGTTGCCAAGAGAATCCTCAGATACCTCAAAGGAGCACCTAAACTAGGTCTCTGGTATCCAAGGAATAGTGATTTCAATCTCTATGGTTACTCTGACAGTGATTATGGTGGCTGCAATATCAACAAGAAATCAACATCCAGTGGATGTCAATTTTTTGGTGGAAGGATCATCACATGGAAATACAAGAAGCAATCCTGTGTCTCTACATCAACTGTTGAAGCTAAATACACTGTTGCTGCTAGTTGCTGTGCTCAGCTGCTGTGGATTTAGAACCAGATGATAGACTACAGATTCAACTTCATGAGAACTCCTATCCACATTGAAAACAACAGTGATATCTCCATTACTAAAAATCCAGTGAAGCACTCTAAGACTAAGCACATTGATATCAGGTATCATTTCATTAGAGATATTCATGAGAAAAATCTAATCAAGCTAATCAAAGTTGACTCAAATGAACAATATGCTGACTTGTTCACCAAAGCCTTTGATGAACAAAGATTCAAATATCTCATTACAGCTATTGGGATGATAAACCTTGATTAGTCTATCTCATTTGAAAACCTTTTAATGTGTAAATTTGTGTCAAAACAATCTAAGCCCTGTTACAAAATGTCTTTCTCTGAAATTTTCTCTTAAGTATAAATTCTTCCGAAGAGGAATTAACCCTCGTAAGATACTTTACATATCTTCCGAAGCAAATTCCTCCCAGGATAATTTTCTTTTCGGAAGAGTTGTTAAGTCTCGGAAGAAGCGATTGATTTCATATCAGATCTACTTCCGAAGCTTATAACACTCTCCATTCGGAAAGCAACATATACTCTCGGAAGTAAAAAACTTTGCCTTCGGAAGTAAATTTGCCTTCGGAAGAACATTACCTTCGGAAATGCTTTATACTCGGAAGAAAGACTTTACTATGTAACAGAAATCTTTTGGGCCCCACTCCGTAAAAAGTAAATATTTTGTTAATGATGTCGGATTATTTAAATGGACTAAACCTTACCACCCCTGTCACATCCTCCACTGAAACGTCCCATCATCTTACCCACCCCTTAAACCGCTATTTCACCCATTTAAATAACTCTGGCTAATCACTTTCATCTTTTTACCAAATTTACAGCCCCAAAAGCTTCCTTCATCCCCAATTCACCCAATTCCAAACTATCTTCCTGCAACTTTCTCAAATGGCACTAAACCCTCAGCACAACCAAGTTGCACTTCTTGATTCCTCAAGGGATGCAGACTTCTCAGATATCATCTCCTTTCTAACCTAATCTTGTTATTACACTGCCCTGACTGTTAATCCCACGGTTTACTCAAATCATATGTCTGAATTTTGGGCAAATGGTCAGATTGAAACCCTAAATGGGGTCCGTGTAATAAGATCGAGCATCTGTGGCCAGGAGTTGGTCATTTCTGAACAACTCATCAGGAAGTATCTCGAGCTTCATAATGAGGGCGCTCCTACAGAGTTCCCCAAGGCAGATTTGGACAACCCCTATATCCAAATGGGATATGGTGGAGATGTAAGCAGGTCAACCGTTTACAAGTTTAACTTCTCTTACAACTGGAAGTTCCTGTTGCATGTAGTTCTTCATTGCTTGTCCAACAAATCTGGGGATGGGATCAAATCCCACATGAACTTGGGTGCCTAGTTCATGGTTTGGTGAGAAGCCTCCGCTTTAACTACTCCAGATTTGTGCTGACCAATCTTATGGGAAACCTTCAACGGGACACATTCTTCATGTATCCCAGGTTTCTTCAGCACATAATCAATTGTGAGCTGGACCAGAGTAAGCTTGTCTGTGCAGCTGCTCTGATTGTTCCTCAAATAAGGCCGACCATCTTCAAGACTTTGAAGAGAGTGTCCACCAACTTCACCGGAAGATATACTACACTTCTTCCAGGTATGACTGAGCCAATGGCTCCTGGTGACATCCCTGTTAACCCCACAGGTGATGAACCCACACCAGCAACTACCCTCACATTGCCAAATCTACCTTCTCACCCCATCACTATCACTTATAAAAGACGCCCCAAACGAACCCTTGTTCAATCTTCTCTGATTGAACAAGCTCCTCCTGTTCTATCCAAAAAGGCTAGAGTGGAACAATGGGCTCCCACTCAGCCTAAGGTCCAACCATCCTTCATAATTGACCTCAATATGGAGTTTGAGTCTCCTCAGTCTCAGACCCATGAGCCCAAAACCCAAGCTGAAAACCCTCAGGGAGAGTCTTTTTACTCCCCTGAGCAGCCAAAAAGGGATAGCCCCAACATAGGCTCAATGCCTTTAAACATTGATCAAAGTCCCGGGTCATTAGGCTTCACTTCTATATCCTTTATTGACCTACTAATAGGAGCTGATGAAGAGATTATGTCTCTTCAGGGCAATGAAGTTGATCCACAACACCCTCTCAAGGATCAACAGAGCCCAGAGAGATCTCTTATCTCTAGCCCCCATCAGCAAGCCTTTACTGAGGTGAGTCCCACTGATGTGAAGAGGACTCATGTAGATTCAGCTGCCACCACTGAAGGAGCCTCAATGGACCCTCAGGACAGTGGTGACATTACTGAGACTGAATCTACGGCAACCATGCCCTTTGATGACTCTGAAAGAGACATCATTGAGCAAGGGAAACCAGGGCGTCAAGAAACCACATCTGGTGGTGAGGATGAACATACTAGGTATGTTACCTCATCTCCCCATGATTCTTCAAAAGAAGATGAGGGAAGATTGCAACTCACCATTGAAGACCTACTTTTTAAAGTCTCAAATCTTGAATCTAAGATTAGGACTTTAGAGGATAGGTCCGCCACTCAAAAACTTGAGATTGAAAATCTCAAGGCCAAACTAGCTGAGAAACAGATTGAGAGGTCTGTTAGGCACGTACCAATTCAGGTCTCATTGACCTCTTCCTCCAGCTCATCAAGCTCTTAAGATGATGCTACCAAAAAGGGGTAGAGTGTTCAGGAACAAATCCAAAGACAAGAGGAACCACAAAGTCAAGCTCTCACTTCCTTAAGTTCAAGATACCCTATGCAACAAGCTTCAGTTTTTCCTGAGCCTCCTCCAGTTGTAATTCTAGTGGATCAAAGGATGCTCCAAGATCTCAACAGGTTCTTCAACAAGTTCCTATTGGAATCTCTCATTGAACAGCCAAGTCCTGACTTGTCTGTGATTTACTTCGGAGCTCAAGAGCTTTAGAGATTAAATGCACCTTCTACCACTATTGAGGAAGTTGGTCAACCTAAGGTCCAAGTGGAACCTGAGATTAACTTCGAAGGAGAAACAAGGACTGATGGCCCAGTAACTGAGACAGTTGGGATAGATAGTGCATTCTCACAAACTTCCGAAGCACAATTCAAAGCCTTGGAAGAACAATTTAAATCTTTCGAAGCTGAGATTGCAGCTGCGGAAGGACTATTCTCCTTATCCGATGATCTAATAGTCACAGATGCAATCCTAGAACTTGCATCTGAGGTTAAGAGGGAGGATTTTCTCACCCAACCCCTAGCTCAAACATGAGCATTAACTCCAGCTCCTATTTCCACCACTCAACCTGAACCTTCTATCCAAGAACCCCCAAAGTCTAGCACTTTCGAAGACATCAAAGGAAAGAGGAAGATGACTAAGGACGAGCTTCAGGAGGAAGAAAGGTTAGAAAAGCTCAAAAGAAAAGGTAGACTTCCAACTGGAAAACTGCTAGCTGCCAGTAGCAAGATACTAGGCCTGGAATCAGTCACTCTCTATGTCAATTTCTCTTTAGCAAGAATCCCTGTGAAAGCTATCAGATAAGCTGCAGCCAACCAGGAGGCGGTCAATAATAGAAGAAGGGTGGAAATAATAGACAGACATGTCAATCTAGAAGCTGTGAGTGAAGATGTACTCCTGCTACCACTAGAGGAGTTAGTTGAGTTGGAAAAGGCAACTTTGCTGCAAAAACAGCAAAAAGAAGCGCAAGGTTGGCCTTAGAGGAAGAAAGGGAGAGGAAAGAAAGAGAAGCTGATCAGCAGCTCAGGAGGGAAAGGATAACTCTCCTAACCTCCAGGGGTTTCTCTCTAGAAGAACTATCTCCACACAACAATGATACGATCTTATGGCTCTTCAACAAAAAGCAAGATCAAATGGAGAAAGAGAGAAAGAAAGCTGCCAAGGAAAAGTTGATGCTGAAGAGGAAGAAGGAAGAAGAAGCAGGACTAGCTGCTGCCAAGAAGATAGGTGAAAAGGCCTGGATGAAAAACTATCTCCGGGCTCATGGCTTCTCTGGCAGGCAGGTGGGTCCTATGTCTGAAAAGACCCTCCAGCGACATGTTAGTGACATAAAGGCTGACATTCACTCGGGGAAGAGGAAGGAGATGTACAGAAGGGGACATGGGATGATCTTCAAATCAACTACTCAACCAAAACCTCAAACCCAACCACAACCTGAACCAATTTCTTTTCCATTCCCCATCAAAACTGAACCAACCACTGAACCTTACACCCCTAAACCTAAACCATCACCCTTACCAACTTCTTCACCTCAACCACCTAAACTACCTATCCTCCAACCCAAAACACTAGCCAGAACCCAAACACCACAACCTACATAACAACCTCTCAAACTATCCCCTCAGCCTTCTAAACATCTCCTCTTACAGGAGTTCAAGGCAATCAAGACAAAGCTCATCAACTGCACAACCCTGAGCGACATCTCCTGTGAGGAGGATTCAGTCAAATTGACTTATGTTGATGGATCCTCATGTTCCCTCACTAGAGATCAATTTCTTGATCTGCCCAGAGGAACATTGGACCAAGCTGCAAATCTCCTTGGTCTCAATTCAGATACTTTGAATGAGGAAGAAAAAAAGCTAAGGAGAAGGCTGGTGACTCTGCTGGATACCAAGAAAGATGACCGGGTGCCAAGACAACCCCTTGTGCCTAGGAAGAAGATCATCCAGTGGAGGTTCGAAGACTCTTCTCATAACTTTGTTGTTGAAAGAGAGAATGGAGAGCTCAACAGGCTAAATGCCTCATCTCTGCTACACTTAAGCAGATTTGATATTGCTGAGTTAGCAGAGAAGCCATTCTCCAACCCCTCCAACTCTGAAGTAGCTGCTCATATCAGAAATCATCTGGGCAGTCTTCATATGGCCGAGCTAACTGCTAGGACCAAGGTTAAAGAAGAGTTGAAACTGAGAGAGGAGGAGAAAAGGAAGGGATCAACAACCAAAGGCAAAGCCTTTCTACAAATGGTTGAGGGTCCTGAACTTGAATCCATAGTTAGATGGGAGTATGACTATAACTCCTGTCAACTAACTCTTTTCAGGGGGCACAACAAAGGGTACATGTCATTCAGAGTGATAGACTGGATCTCCTATCCACTAATGACTTGTACAAGCTTCTCAGCACCACTTTAGGGAAGAAAAAGGAAATAGACAAATATCTTCTGTCCCTGGTGTTGAAAGCTTTGAGAAGCAGAAACAAGTGAGGTTTTGGTAGCATCAGCATATGGGGAGTTTGTTGGATCTAGAAAGGCTGGTGCAACCAAAATCAAATCACTTAGACTATTTTGGTGCAACTAATAAAGGACTTCCGAAGCTAAGTGTGGAACTTCCGAAGGAAAAAGGAGCTCTTCCTAAGACAAAGTGTAAGACCAACTTCCAAAGGAAAACTCCAACTTCCGAAGACAAAGTATTCACTTCCAAAGATCAAGACTTACAGTGAAAGATCAGAAGTCAACTTTTGAAGTATGAAAGAAGTCCTCAAGCCTCGGAAGTACAAAAGCCTCTTCCGAAGTATAAGTGGCTTTGGAAGAACTTGTTCTTCCGAAGCCAACTTACCTTCAGAAGATACTACTATTATCCAGTGGACATAAGTATGGTCTCCCTGACACTCCGCTGCAGACCTCTGAGATTTTGCATGGTATTTTCTCAAAAGCCATGTAGTTGACCATACTTTATTCCACTGTTTACCTTTATCAGTTAGTACAGTTGCCAACTTTAGTTGGTGACAAAAGGTAAGTCATGGACATGTCATGACTACCATATCTTAGATAATACTTTATCTAAGATACCTTAACTTTAGCATTATAGTATATGCTTTAGTCTTAGGTTTCCAGCTGGTATCAAAGTATATCCGTCTGTAGAAATCTAGTATATATAGTTTCTTATTGTAACTCATGTTTCATGCTTGTAAGAGTCTTGTAATACTTTAAGTTGAGAAGTAATATATACAAGTGCCTTGAAAATTATTTCCTTGTGGTCTTTGCTACTTATTATATTATTATCAACTCTTAGGAGAGATTCTACTTCTTCTGATTTGAGTGTAATATAAGCGAGTTTGAGAGAAATCCAAGTGTTAAGTGACAAACCCGATCCTGCAGAAGGGCACTACAAGAAAAACTGTCCTCAACTGAGAAGAAACGAGAATGGCAACGGGAATGGTAGCAACAACAACAATGGTGGTAATGGTGACAACAATGGTGGAGCCAAAGGGAGAGCCTTTGTCATGGGTTCAGGTGAGGATCTAAACGATCTTATTACCGTTACTGGTAAATTTCCTATTAATGGTCGTTTTGCTTCTGTACTGTTTGACACTAGAGCCGATATGAGTTTTATCTCTACTAATTTTTGTAGCCTCTTAAGTGATATGCCTTTTGTATTGGAATCTAAGTATGTCGTAGAATTGGCTGATGGTAAGCAAATCTCCGTTACGCACATCCTTAAGAATTGCAAGATAGAACTCACTGGTCATACCTTTGACATTGATCTCATGCCTGTTACTCTTAAAAGTTTCGATATGGTCGTAGGCATGGACTAGCTGTCCGAGAAACAAGCAGAAGTGAATTTTCGTGAGAAGGTCATTCGTATTCCTCTGATGGACGGGGAAACTCTTTCGGTTAAAGGCAAGAAGAGTGGTGCCGTCATAGGCATCATATCATTCATGAAGACTCAGAAGTGGCTACGCAAGGGCCACTGCAGGACCGGTGAAGGGTATGCACTTACAACACAACAACACAATGAGGAGAGTTGCTTAGAACACTTAGCAGATCAAATAGGGAACTGGTTAACTTGTTAATGAAAGATGCTAAGAACACAAGTAAATATGAGACAGAACAAGATTGCAAACAACACAAGTATTTGGTTTTCAAGAATGTTGTATATTGTTTCTCAAGTTCTATTACAAGTTACAAAGCATCGATAGAAAGTTACAAGTACTTGAGATACTTTATACTACATCCTACAGCCGGCCATACTTTGAAGACCAGCTAGATACAATTGACTAGACAACTACAAAATCAAATATTGAGTCAAAAGGCAGATCTGCCTTTTGACTTGTGACTATGACATGCCATAGCTCACATCCTAATATATTACAAAAAGGATAAAAGTACATAAAGTAGAAAGCACAAACTCAAGACCTCAATGTACAGTTACCAAAAGCATGGACCTTTTCACCAACTCATGTAAGTTGGTGACTTTACAGAGTAGCAGCGGAAAGGTGGTCCAGCTTTATGGTAAAGTACATCAGATAAAGGCATATCTCTAAAAGTCTTCGGAAGAAATCTGTCTTCACTTTTGGCTTCGGAAGACTTTGTCTTTGAAGCTTCGGAAGACTTCACTTTTGGCTTTGGAAGATGTTGGTCTTGGCTTCGGAAGATTTTACACTTAGAATATTTCTAGTGCATGGTGTAAAACTTCCGAAGCATTTCTACTTCTGTTTTTTAGTGCATGCATGCAGAGAGACTTTGGATGTTTTGGCTGCATCAGACTTATAGGAATCCTTACAAACTCCCCCTAGGCTGATGCTACCAAAACATTTAGAAGATCTTCAGATGTTTGTAGTCTTCAGGACGATGATGACCATACCCTTCTTCATCAGATGGTCAGGATCACTCAGACTCTCATAATATCTTCTCATCTCAAAGAGATCATGCAAAGGTAAGTTGATTATGTCTTGCCATGTATAGACATTCTCAACACCTTGATCTCTGATCACATGCCATCTCTCTGGATTAGTAGTGAAGGTCCAGGATAAGATGGGTCTCTCAGCTGCAAGAGGAGCCACTTGAATTGGAGTTGATTGGGCTGCCTCTTCATGCACTTCCTCAGGTTGATCTGACTCAGCCTGAGGTGTAGAGGTGGATGATTCAGGCTTCTTCTTTTTTGACTTTGGTTTGGAAGCCATCCTCTTCTTCCTCTTAGAAGACTTTAACTGAGAAGACTGGTCTGCAGCACCTTGTTGATCATCCTTGTCTTTCTCAGTTGGGTGTTCCTCCCTCACAGTTCAGAAGGAGAGGGAGTTTGACCCTGCTGTGGATCAGAAGATGAAGCTTGCTGAGGCTCAGCAGGAGGTCCAGGTTGTGTTGTCTCAGGTTGTTCAACCTTAACCTCCACTTCAGGTGACATTTGACTTGGAGGAGAGTATAAGTCAATCAGCTCTCCACTCTTGATCTTCTGCTTGATTACCCTGATATGCTCATCCATTATGGATAGAGACATAGGGCCAAGTCTCCTTCCGGAGAATCCATACAGCTTCAAGAAGCTCATCATCCTTTGTCTGTCAGCAGACTTCTTCATACTCTTTTGGATGATGGCTCTTGACTTTGCAGCATCTTCCCTCATCTTTTTCTTTGTTGCCTTTTGTTCTTTGAGCACTTGAAGTTCAAGCTGTTTGAGATACTCAAACTCAATGTACTCAAAGGACAAGGGAAGAAGTGCAGATGCCTGGTAGAGACCTGTGGCACTCAGGTAGTTGATCATGTTTTGCCTATTTGTTTCCTTGTCTACCTGAGGTTCTTGTGTAGCAGCCACATCCTCTTGCACAAGGCTTTCCTGAACTGGGGAGAGAGTTGGAGCATGCTTGTATAACCTTTTCTGTCTCTTCTCCTCTTTGAATTGGAGAAGTAACCTTGCATCCTCTGCTTCCTTCATCTCTCTTGACACTTCCATGTCAGCCAGTTCATTTAATTGCTCTAAAGGGAGAGATATAATCTCATCTATGTCATAGTTCCTGGTCTGCAGGTAAGTAATCCTGACTGCCCTCAACTCATCTTCTTGAGTGTTTGGTCTGGGGGCAGCCCTGATTGCAGCTTGCATAAAGCCTGAAGACCCAGAGGAACTTTCTCCCCTTAGCTTCCTCTTCCTCTCTCTCTCTCTCCTCCTCAATCTCCTCAGGAGTCAGAATCCTTTTCCCTTTGTCACCCACAGACCTTTGTGACTCAGGTGGAGAGAGCTTTGGCCTTCATTGCTTGGTGTAGCATCCAAGCTCTGGCCAGAGAGAGGTTGTGAGACACCTTCACCAGCAGGTGTTTCACTGAGGGAATGAATTTCTGAAGCAGTTGTTGGTGTGACAGGGCTCTCAGGCTCTATCACTGGGCCTTCAGCCAAGGTTTTTCCTTTGAAGCTAATCTCAGGGTCTGCCTCAGCATCCAGTTGACCAATGACATTACCTGATTGCCTTTGTCTCCTTCTAAGGCTGAACTCTTTAGTAATTCTGTCTTGAATCCTGAGTGCTAACCTGTCAGCTTGTCTTGATTGGCTTGGGTTGACAAGTGGCATGTTGATCAGGTCAAGACCTTCATAGTAGTTCAAGGTCTGAAAATTGAACACTTCTTGTGCCCTTGAACTCTGTGAAGAATGAGGGCTCTTCTATCAGCATCATACCTCCACCCAATAATGTAGTTTGAAGTTCCTTGAGGTGGAGATGACACAGCCCTTGGAATGCCTTCCTCAAAGAGACTCCTAATGATAGAGTCTATAATGTCCACATTAATATGAACTTGAGGAAGTTGCTGAGTATGCACAGTTGCAAGTGAGGATGGTGAATCCTCAATGTCCATACTCCCTGAAGAACTCCCAGGTTCTGTGACTGTAATGACTTTCTCCCCCTTTTTGGTAGCATCACCCTCTTGCATAGGTGAGCTAGAGGTTAGGTCAATCACATTCACAGGTTCTTGTGTTCCTGGTTGAGCTCCTCTTAAAGGTCTCCCAGCTAGTTTTTCCCTGAGATAAGATATCTCAAGTTGCTGATCATTGACCCTATTATGCAGGGTAGTCACCTGAGATTCAAGGTGACTAACCTTAGAGACTAAATAGGAGCATGTTTTTGACAGTTTTTGCACCTTTAGTCTCAGATTCCCCTCATCTTCATCAGAAGAATCATTGGGGGATGAGATGATTGGACCAAAGTCCTCTCTCTCACCACCAGCCTCAGGTTCTTGGCTGCTGGATTTCCTCTGCACATTGACAGCCTCAGTTGAGGTGTCAATGGGCTGAGTTGCCATGGTTGAGGTCTTAATGATGTAATCACTTGCAGAAGTGAGAGCCTCTTCCATATGGATATCCTGAACAGGTTCAGAAGTATCCACCTCAGTGATGGGTGACTGATGTGGGCTAGACAAAGGAGACTCAGGAGTACTCATCTCTCTTTGAGTAGGGGAAGAGTAGAGAGACTCATGGTACCCACTGAAACCTAAGTCTTCATCAGTATAGAATGAGAGGTTGGGAATGGGTTGATTTAAGGTTGGGGATGGTAACTGTCCCCTGAAGGTTGTTCACTTGAGTGTTGAGACTCAGAGTGAAGGCTTAAGGCAGTTGGGCTTGTGAGCTCATCAGGGTGAGCATGAGGAACCTCATCCCTGATTGTTGAAGAGATGGGAGTGGTTTGCTCCTCAGGGGAAGTGGGAGCTCTAGTGTCCACTTCCTCCTGTATGGGTGAGTATATGGGGGCCTGCACAGACTCAATAGCTTGAGCAGGGGTTCGTTTGGATTTTCTTTGGTAGGTGAGGGTGACTTGTGGCCTTTTTGGTGGTTGAGAGGTAGAAGGTGTGGGTTCAACACTAGCTTGTGTTGCTAGGTTGTCACCTTGAGCAATGAGCTCTAACATTTTTAGGACAAAGGCTGTTTCTACCCCTGAGAAGCCTACAGTTGGCTTCTTCATAATTTTAAAGATGTCGGGCTTCATCTGTCCAATTTAAGAATATTATCTGTTTCCCTCAACTGTGAGCCCAGTTCACAGTTGAGAATGTGTTGAACATATCTAGGAAACATATAATACTCTAAGGAGTCCAAGTTAGCAAGCAAATTTGTATAAAAAACTGAGAGTACCTGAACTTGACCCCTTGAACCATTCATGTACTATGAAGGAGAGATCCTCAGGAATCTGGTCCCACCCTCCATGCTTGTTTGACAAGCTGTGGATAACCACATGAAGCAGGTATTTCCACTGGGATGAGACCTTCCCTTTTTGAAGGTCTTTACAGAGAAATCTCCCTCATAGCCCATCTGCTCAAAGGAATGATTTACAGCTTCCTTTGGGAAGGACAACTCACCTTCTTCATCATCCAGCTGCAAGTGAGTGTTGATGATGGCCGGAGTGATGAAGATTGTCCTCCCTTGCACTGTGGCAGACAGTGCCTTCTCCCCATCCATAATGACCTCTTGGCAGGTCTTCCAAAATTCAAGCAGATGATCCTCATAGAGAGTAGGATCAATGGTTAGGGAGGTGAAGTAGTTTGATAGAGCTAAGAAACGGCAAATCTCTGAGAAACTTTCATCTTTCTCAGAGCTTAACAGAGCAACTTGGTTATGTTGCCTGTGAAGTTGCATGGAGAAATCTGGGTTGTTTCTGAGGTTTAGGTTGGCCATTTTAGAAGCTTAAGGATGAAGAAAGATGAAGAACAAAGGCGGTTTGGGAGAATTTAGGTTTAAGGAATAGTGTAATTGAGGAAGATAGTGAAAGAGGGGGGAACCGTTGGGCATTTATGTGAAAAGGATTTGAGACAAAGTTAATGAAAGAGGATAAACTTTGAAATCCGGATGTCGGTCCCACCTCTGAAAAGTAGTTTACTTTTGCCCAAAAAGTAGTTTTCTTGGAAGTCGAGAAATCTTCCGAAGGTTATTTGCTTCGGAAGTTCTGAAGAAAAAGCTTCCGAAGGCAAATTGGCTTCGGAAGATATTTCAAAGGTTTTTGAGAATTTTGCTTCGGAAGAGAATTTACACTCAGAGATTTTTATTCTAAGAAGAATAAATACTTCCGAAGGTAAATTGCTTTCAAAAACTTGTTCTTTGAAAACATACAAAGTACTTAAGTTGATTTTAAGCTTCGGAAGATATTTCAGAAATTTCTTCCGAAGGTAAAATCACTGAAGCAATTATTTGTTTACTAAGACATAAACTTCTTCCGAAGGTAATTTTGAATCTTCCGAAGAGATCAAGATTTTCAAAAATCTAAGAAAAGTCTTTTGAAAAGATTTTCTTCCAAAGAAAACAAGGGCTTATGAAGGTGATAAATAGACAACTTAGGACACACAGGTTTTAGAAATAAATATGATTAAGTTTTAAGAAAAGCTATTCAAAGTTAATCATCCCAATAGCTGATACAAGATATTTAAATCTCTGCTCATCAAAAGCTTTGGTGAACAGATCAGCATATTGTTCATTTGTGTTAACTTTGACTAGTTTGATTAATCCCTTTTCAAAGTTATCTCTAATCAAATGATACCTGATATTAATATGCTTTGTCCTTGAGTGTTGCACAGGATTCTCTGTGATGGATATAGCACTATTGTTGTCTATGTGGATGGAAGTCTCTTTAAAGTTGAATCCATAGTCCAGCATCTGATTTTGAATCCAAAGCACTTGAGCACAGCAGCTTGCAGCAGCAATGTATTCAGCCTCAGCAGTTGATGCAGACACACAGGATTGTTTCTTGCATTGCCAAGAGACTACTCTTTCACCAAGAAATTGACATCCCCGTGATGTAGAATTTGCAGTCATGTTGCAACCACCATAGTCACTATCTGTATAAGCATACAAATTAAAGTCAGAATTCTTTGGATACCAAAGGCCAAGTGATGGAGCACCTTTGAGATATCTTAAAATTCTTTTGACAGTGACCAGGTGTGACATCTTGGGGTTGGCTTGATATCTTGCACAAATGCATGTAGCAAACATGATATATGGCCTGCTAGCTGTGAGGTACATAAGAGACCCAATCATTGCCCTATAAAGATGTTCATCAACACACTCCCCTCAAGATCAGGTCCAAGGGAGTGATTTCTGGCTATGGGTGTCTTAGCAACCTTACAATCAGTCATGTTAAACCTTTTAAGTATGTCCTGTACATACTTTGACTGACTTATGAAGATGCCATTGTCAACTTGCTTCACTTGAATTCCTAGAAAGAAATTGAGTTCCCCATGGCACTCATTTCAAACTGTCCTTCATCAGCTTCTCAAAGTCTTTGCAGAGCTTTGGATTAGTTGACCCAAAGATAATGTCATCTACATATACTTGAACTAGCATTATGTCATTTCATGTTCCTTTGATGAAGAGAGTTCCATCTATAGTACCCCTTTTGTAGCCATGTTGACAGAGATACTGAGATAGAGTCTCATACCACTTCCTTGGTGCTTGGTGCAACCCATAAAGAGCTTTATCAAGCCTGCAGACATAATCAGGATGATCAGGATCTGCAAACCAGGTGGTTGTCTGACATACACCTCTTCATCAATCACCCCATAAAGAAAAGCACACTTGACATCAAGTTGGTAGACCTTGAAATTCTTGGATGCAGCAAAAGCTAGGAATATTCTAACAGCTTCAAGTCTTGCCACAGGAGCAAAAACATCTGTGTAGTCAATTCCTTCTTCTTGAGTATATCCTTGAACAACTAGTCTTGCCTTGTTCTTGATGACAAGTCCTCTATCATCCTTCTTGTTTCTAAAAACCCATTTGGTTCCTATGGTAGTCTTCCCTTGAGGAAGAGGACATAGGTTCCAAACCTTTTGCCTTTTGAATTGAAGCAGCTCCTCTTGCATAGCTTCAACCCAACTTCCATCCTTTAGAGCCTCATCAATTTTCTTTGGCTCTATCTGGGACAAGAAACAAGAGTGAAGACAAACATTTGCTTCATGGGTTTGTCCTCTTGTTCTCACCCTTGAATCAACATCTCCAATGATGTTTGTGGTAGGATGAGACTTGTGGATCCTTAGCTGAGGGATCACAGCAAGTTGCTTAGACAGATCTAAATTTGAAAAATTCTGATCTGGCAAAGAAGATTCACCCTCCACATCAGCACACTTATCAAGATTGACTTGATCCAATGAGTGTGTGACATCATTGATGTTGTCTTCAATGCAGTGGTTATTAGCATCAAGAAATTCCTGATCACTTTCACCACCACCATTTTCTCCAACATTTGAAGCTCCTTCTTCTGATTTTTGTGCCTCTAAGCTGGAATTTGAAGGCACCCCAGAAGCATCATCAGGATTTGTCATTGATGTGCTGGTAAAAACTTCATTTGCAGGAATAGTCACCACTGGAGCTGAAGATGTGTAACTAGAAGGTCTTCTGAGCTCAAATCTTGGGTCAGGATCTCCTGTAGGTAATATATCTGTAGATTTGAAACATTCTCACAAGATTTGTTAAAACAATTGGTAACTAAATCAAGATCAAATAGCCAATCCGGACCAGAACCTTTCACACTGGGAGTGTGCTCATTGAATGTCACATTGGCTGACTCCTCAATAACTCTAGTTTTGAGATTGTATACTCTATAAGCTTTAGCTTGAGAAGAGTATCCAATAAAGTGTCCATCATCTGATTTCTCAGCAAACTTGGCAATTTGATCTTTGGTATTCAAGATGGTGCAAGGACATCCAAATGACCTGAGAAAACCAATGAAAGGTTTTCTCTTGTGCCAAAGTTCATAAGGAGTCTTACCATGTGTCTTAACCACTAAAACTCTGTTTTGCACATAGCAAGCAGTGTTCACTGCCTCTGCCCAGAAGGTGATGGGCAGTTTAGAGTCAGACAACATAGTTCTTGCAGCTTCAATTAGTGTCCTGTTTCTCCTCTCAGCAACACCATTTTGCTGAGGAGTCCTGGGAGCATTATATTGTCTTGTAATACCTTTTTCATCACAAAATGTATCAAGGATTTGATTCTTGAATTCAGTTCCTTGATCACATCTTATGGTTTTGACCTTGTGATCACATTGATTCTCACTCTTTAAGATGAAATTCTTCAGAATCTCAGGGGTCTCATCCTTAGTTCTAAGAAAGAAGACCCAAGTGAATCTTGTTAAATCATCTGTGATCACCAAACAATAAGAGGTCCTTCCTAGACTCATTACACTGATGGGGCCAAAGAGATCCATATGTAATAAGTGTAGGGGATTAATGATGGAATTTCTTTCCTTTGGCTTGTGAGATACCTTTTGTTGCTTTCCTTTCAGGCATGCAACACAGTGATCATCACTTGTAAACTCATTCTTTAGTATTACAGTTACCAAATCATTCTTAATTAATTTATTCATGTTTTTAAAGTATACATGGCACATTCTTTTATTCCAGAGGAAAGATTCATCATTTGATTTAGATAGAAAGAATGAAACTTCTCCTGAGGGAGATGTTTCTTGCAAGTCCAACTTGTACATGTTCCCTTTCCTCGGGGCTCTGAGCAAGATGTGCTCATGAGGAATGATCACCCTGGGCCTGAGAACAATGCACTCATGCTTAGTGAAAAGCATGTTATGACTTTGATCACAAAATTAGGATACACTCAGAAGATTATACCCAAGCTCCTTGACAAAGTTTACCTTCTCAATGCTAAGCTTACCATTTGTGATCTTGCCCCTTCCAGTAATGTAACCTCCTGCATCTCCTCCAAAAGCAACTGGTCCTCCATCAATTCTTTCAAACTTTTGGAGTAGTGACCTATTGCCTGTCATATGCCTGGAACAACCACTACCAATGATCCATACATTTCTGTTTGTCTTGAGTTGTTCCTGCACAAAAGAGATTATTAGTTACATTTGGAAACCCAAGCCTCATTGGTCTTGGGCTCATCAAAAGAAGTTGAAGACAATGCAATAGTAATTGATCCTATAGTCATGCTAGAAGGATCATTTGCTCATGTTGATAAAGAACTTTCAGTCACTTGGTCTTTTTTTAACTTCCACACCACCTTTGGAAGCTTAGACTTGACCTTCAATACTTCGGAAGTTTTGTTGACTTCGGAAGTTTTGATGACTGGACCTTCGGAAGATCTTGCTTTCACTGCAGCAGGCTTCAGTGCTTTGGAAGTATTCCTTTCTTCCGAGACCAAGTTTTCTTCGGAAGGCAAGTTTCCACTTGTCTTCTTCTTCATTTTGGAGCTTTCGAAGGAAACAGATTTTCCTTCCGAAGTTTGCTTCTTCTTCTCCAAACTCTTAGAAGTTTCTTTCTTGGTCATGTGGAGAGTACTCTTTGGATTGTAAACACAATCCTTAGCAAGATGAGAAGTACTCCCACACATAACACAGTCCATTTTCTTCCTTCTAGGTGTTCTTCTTTATGAACAAGGCTGAACTTGATCACTTTCCTTCTCCATCTTCACCTTTGCAGATGCTGTTTCTTGTGGGATTAGAACTACCTTTGGAGCTGGATGGTTAGGTTGTACAGCAACGATATACAACTGATCAGCCTTCTTCTTGATGATGAGATGATTTGGACATGAACTAGAACTCTTGTTGATGGAGTTTAAGTTTGTGTCTTCAGTCTTTACCACTTCAAATCCTGCAGAGATGAAGACTTGTTTTTGTGCAGAATTGAAGGTGGCCTTGATCTCTTGAGCCTTTTTGGACTTTCTTTTGGCCTTCCTGATCAAGTTCTTTCTTCTTGACTTGGTCATCCCAATAGCTTTGCTCTCCTCAGAGGGATGGTGAGCCTTCTTAGAATGCTCTTCTTCACTCTTCTCAGAGCCATTCTCCACCATCTCTTGTTCATCCTCTTCAATCATAGGATCTATGAGGGGAAGCTCATATTCACAAGTTCCATACCTAGGAGATCTTATAGACAAGATTGTGTGTGGAGGAGCTATCTCATAAGATCCTAGTCCTTGCTTATTTTGATAACAAACTTTTGCATGCAAGGATGAGGATATTATGTTCTTGAAGGTCTCTTCTTCAAGAACACATTTTTCTGCCTTGGCTTTGCTGATCACAAGCTCAGCCTGGCATTCAGTTAATTTAGTAATGAGATCTTTGATCTGAATCCTGTAGTTTGTATGGTCATGTTTAAGAGTTGAAATGGTGTTCTCTAAGTCCTCTATCTTCAGTTTATAATCATTTTCAGCTCTTTTAAAATCAGCTTTTAAGATATTTAAGGACTCAAAATCAGATCTCATTTCTAAATTATAGGACCTGTATCTATTAACTTTCGCAATGCATTCTGGAGTACAAAGATGTTCCAATACCTTGGCTTCATCATGGTCTGCCATGAGTGCTTGGTTTGGAGATGCATCTTCCACCTGAAAGCTCCAGTCAAAGCCTCCTTCTTCAACAGCAACTGTAGCTTTCTGCTTTCGCTTCTCATTTTGAGGGGCTTTCTCAGTGTAGTTTGGTCTGGTTTGTGCCTGGCCACCATTTGTCCTTGGTGCCTTACACTCTCTTGCGAAGTGTCCCATCTGGTTACAGTTGTAACACTTTACTTTGCTTTTATCCAGCCCAAACTTTCCACTGGTTGCATTGCTTGGAAACTTTCTCCCTGTCCTCTTGTAGAATTTCTTGGCTTTGTGAGTGAGAAGAGCCATCTGCTGCACTATCTCCGTGTACTCCAGATCATCTGGATGGATAAAGTCCAAATCTTCAAGAGTGAAGAGAAAGTTGCATGAGGTTTCATTAGCAGAGACAAATGCATGAGAAGAACTTGTCTCTTGGAAAGGACTTCCTTGAGTGTAGCTTTCTCTTGGAGTCTCTAGGAAGGTGATGAAAGGGCCCTTTTATGAGTTGTCAGGGAAGCATATAAGATGATGCTGTGGTTCAATGCTTTCCCTTTCAACCACATGGAGGACTAAACTCAGTTGATTGCATGGCACTCCGCTGCAGACATCTGAGATACTGCATGGCATTTTCTCAAAAGCCATGTAGTTGACCATACTTTATTCCACTGTTTACCTTTATCATTTAGTATAGTAGCCAACTTTAGTTGGTGACAAAAGGTAAGTCATGGACATGTCATCACTACCATATCTTAGATAATACTTTATCTAAGATACCTTAACTTTAGCATTGTAGTATATGCTTTAGTCTTAGGTTTCCAGCTGGTATCAAAGTATATCCGTCAGTAGGATCTAGTATATATAGTTTCTCATTGTAACTCATGTTTCATGCTTGTAATAGTCTTGTAATACTTTGAGTTGAAAAGTAATATATACAAGTGCCTTGAAAATTATTTCCTTGTGTTCTTTGCTACTTATTATATTATTATCAACTCTTAGGAGAGATTCTACTTCATCTGATTTGAGTGTAATATAAGCGAGTTTGAGAGAAATCCAAGTGTTAAGTGACAAACCTGATCCTGCAGAAGGGCATTACAAGAAAAACTGTCCTCAACTTAGAAAATAAGAATGGCAACAGGAATGGTGGCAACAACAATGGTGGTAATGGTGACAACAATGGTGGAACTAATGGTGGAGCCAAAGGGAGAGCCTTTGTCATGGATTCAGGTGAGGATCTAAACGATCTTATTACCGTTACTGGTAAATTTCCTGTTAATGGTCGTTTTGCTTCTGTACAGTTTGACACTAGAGCCGATATGAGTTTTATTTCTACTAAGTTTTGTAGCCTCTTAAGTGATATGCCTTCTGTATTGGAATCTAAGTATGTCGTAGAATTGGCTGATGGTAAGCAAATCTCCGTTACGCACATCCTTAAGAATTGCAAGATAGAACTCGCTGGTCATACCTTCGACATTGATCTCATGCCTGTTACTCTTGAATGTTTCAATGTGGTCGTAGGCATGGACTAGCTGTCCGAGAAACAAGCAGAAGTGATTTGTCGTGAGAAGGTCGTTCACATTCCTCTGATGGACGGGGAAACTCTTTCGGTTAAGGGCAAGAAGAGTGGTGCCGTCATAGGCATCATATCATTCATGAAGGCTCAAAAGTGGCTACGCAAGGGCCACTGCAGGACCGGTGAAGGGTATGCACTTACAACACAACAACACAATGAGGAGAGTTGCTTAGAACACTTAACAGATCAAATATGGAACTGGTTAACTTGTTAATGAAAGATGCTAAGAACACAAGTAAATATGAGACAGAACAAGATTGCAAACAACACAAGTATTTGGTTTTCAAGAATGTTGTATCTTGCTACTCAAGTTCTATTACAAGTTACAAAGCATCGATAGAAAGTTACAAGTACTTGAGATACTTTATACTATATCCTACAGCCGGCCATACTTTGAAGGCCAGCTGGATACAATTGACTAGACAACTACAAAATCAAATGTAGAGTCAAAAGGCAGATCTGTCTTTTGACTTGTGACTATGACATGCCATAGCTCACATCCTAATATATTACAAAAAGGATAAAAGTACATAAAGTAAAAAGCACAGACTCAAGACCTCAATGTACAGTTACCAAAAGCATGGACCTTTTCACCAACTCATGTAAGTTGGTGACTTTACAGAGTAGCAGCGGAAAGGTGGTCCAGCTTTATGGTAAAGTACATTAGATAAAGGCATATCTCTAAAAGTCTTCGGAAGAAATCTGTCTTCACTCTTTGGCTTCAGAAGACTTTGTCTTTGAAGCTTCGGAAGACTTCACTTTTGGCTTCGGAAGATGTTGTTCTTGGCTTCGGAAGATTTTACATTTAGAATATTTCTAGTGCATGGTGTAAAACTTCCGAAGCATTTCTACTTCTGTTCTTTAATGCATGCATGCAGAGAGACTTTGGATGTTTTGATTGCATCAGACTTATAGGAATCCTTACAGCCACTTAGCCATATTAGCCTTCGTCTCTGACAAGCAACAAGAAGAAAAGAAAGTAGAGGATATTCCGGTGGTTCGTGACTTTCCAAAGGTGTTTCCGGAGGATCTTCCTGGACTACCACCTCATCGTCAAGTTGAGTTTCAGATCGATTTGACTCCCGGAGCTGCACCGATTGCGCGAGCACCTTACCGGTTGGCACCGAACGAACTGGCTAGAACTATCTACACAACTTCAGGAACTATTGGATAAAGGGTTTATTCGACCAAGTTCATCGTCGTGGGGAGAACCTGTTCTCTTTGTTAAGAAGAAAGATGGCACATTCCTAATGTGCATCTACTACAGGGAGTTGAACAAAGTCACAGTCAAGAACCGATACCCTTTACCTCGTATCGACGACTTGTTTGATCAGCTTCAGGGATCAAGCTATTTTTTGAAGATTGATTTGAGATCTAGTAATCATCAAGTAAGAGTTAGAGAGGAAGATATCTCCAAAACCACATTCCGTACTCGTTATGGTCACTATGAGTTCTTGGTCATGCCTTTTGGGTTGACTAATGCACCAGCACTGTTCATGGATCTCATGAATCGTGTGTGCAAACCTTACCTCGTTCAGTTTGTTATCGCGTTTTTACTAAGTGTGATTTCTAGATTCGTGAGGTGCAATTCTTGGGTCATATTGTTAACGAGAAAGGAATACATGTGGATCCTGCAAAGATTAAGGCTATAAAGAACTGGTTGGTACCCAAGACGCCTAGTGAGATAAGACAATTTCTTGGACTGACAGGGTACTATCGGCGTTTCATAGAGGGATTTTCAAAAATCGCTCAACCTCTCACAGCTTTGACCCATAAAGGAACAACCTATAATTGGGGTGAGAGTCAAGAAGCTGCTTTTCAGTTGCTGAAGCGAAAATCTGTAGCGCACCGATACTAGCATTACCTGAAGGAAGTGGTGATTTTGTGGTTTATTGTGATGCTTCTATCCAAGGACAGGGTTGTGTCCTGATGCAACGTGACAAAGTAATAGCTTATGCCTCACAACAACTGAAGGTACATAAAAAGAACTACACTACTCATGACTTGGAGTTAGGAGCAGTGGTCTTTGCATTGAAGATCTGGAGACATTACTTGTACGGTACCAAGTGCACTATTTACACCAATCACAAGAGTCTTCAGCATATCTTCGAGCACAAAGAGCTTAACATGAGGCAACGACGCTAGGTGGAATTGTTGAACGACTATGATTGTGCTATTAAATACCACCCGGGAAAGGCGAATGTAGTCGCTGATGCCTTGAGTAGAAAGGAATCCGCTAAGCCCCGACGGGTGCGTGCTCTACAACTTACGATTAGCACTCACTTGCCTAAACAAATCAAGGAAGCCCAGATGGAAGCCTTGAAAGGTGAGATTACACGGGATGGATAAACAGTTGGAAGTCAAATCCGATGGAATTCGGTATTTCATGGATAGACTATGGGTACCTTTGCATGGAAATCTAAGAGACGTGGTTATGAGTGAAGAACACAAGTCTAAATATTCCATACACCCTGGCTCTGACAAAAATATCATGATCTGAAGGCGCACTATTGGTGGCCTAATATGAAGACTGATGTAGCTACATACGTGAGCAAGTGTTTGACCTGTTCTAAGGTTAAAGTGGAATATTAGAAACCATATGGGTTACTGCAACAACCTGAGATCTCCTTGTGGAAGCGAGAACAAATTTCTATGGACTTTATTATTAAGTTGCCCAAAACTTCTAGTGGTTGTGACACAATATGGGTGATCGTGGACTGACTCACTAAGTCAGTTCACTTCTTGGCGATTAAGGAGACTGACAAAATGGACAAGTTAACCCGAATTTACTTGAAGGAGGTAGTTTCGAGACATGGTGTGCCAATTTCGATTATTTTTTGATCGGGATGCTCATTTTACATCTCATTTCTGGCAATCATTAAAGAAATCTTTGGGTACACGTCTAGATATGAGCCCTGCCTATCATCCGCAGACCAATGGGCAAAGTGAACATACTATTCAAACTTTGGAAGATATGTTACGAGCTTGTGTGATCGATTTTGGGAATAACTGAGAGGTTCATTTACTGTTGGTTGAGTTTTCGTACTAGCATCAAAGTAGCACCATTTAAGGTATTATATGGGCGAAAGTGTAGATCACCAGTTTTTTGGGCGGAAGTTGGTGATAGTCAGTTGACTGGCACTGAGTTGGTACACGAGACCACTGAGAAGATAGTACAGATATGAAACCGCATGGCTGCAGCGCGAGATAGACAGAAGAGTTACGCAGACAAATGATGGAAACCTTTGGAGTTTCAAATCGGTGACAAAGTGTTGCTAAAAGTCTCACCGTGGAAATGTGTGATTCCGTTTGGCAAAAGAGGAAAGCTTAATCCAAGATATGTTGGACCATTTGAGATTCTAGAAAGAATAGGTCCAATGGCATATCGATTGGACTTACTTGATTCACCCAGTGGCGTTCACAACGTATTTCACATATCGAATCTGAAGAAGTGTCTATCTGACGAGACAATGGTTGTACCCCTCGAGGAAGTACAAGTAGATGATCAACTACGCTTTGTTGAGGAATCGGTTGAAGTAATGGATCGTGAGGTCAAGACTCTTAAACAAAGTAAGATACCTATAGTCAAAGTTCGTTGGAACTCAAAACGTGGACCGGAATTCACGTGGGAACGCGAGGATCAGATGAAGCTTAAGTATCCTCATTTGTTCGAAACAGCGACAACAATCGGGGAAGGTACTGATTAAATTTCGGGACGAAATTTATTTCAACATGGGGATGATTGACAACTCACTCGATTTCGTTATGCCAATGCAGTAAACCAGGGATGTAGCACACCATGTAACTCAATTTTCGGGACGAAAATTCTTTCAACATGGGGATAATGTAACATCCGGTAATTTTCCGTTACCAAACTCCGTTAGTTCTGTTAGGTCTTGCATACATGTGTTGTGAGCACACACTAGTTGTCGTTGAACGTTGGTGACTTAACAATAATAATCTAATTAAATGTTGGTTATTAGTTGTGATTATGTGATGCATGGATTAATAGAATTTTAAATATTTATTTTGTAAATTTTACGCGATAACGTGACAACGTGTTATATATATTTCATGTGTTGTGTGACTTATTGTAAATATTGATGCTTATTATTATTGGCTAATAATACTTATGATTTGTTGTTAAAATTATTTAAAAAGTTTTAAAAAGATTAGTTTTTATAAAGTTTAAACAAGAGTGGCTTATTTTATAATTGTCTTTTAACTAAATGTTACCAAAAACTGAAAACCTAAACCCCCCACAAACCCCCCATTGCGTCCAAACCCTTCCCACCTCCCACCTTTCGAATTTGATCAACAAAAAGCACAAAACAATCGATTTTGATCTCGTTCCAGGTGTTCCATAGTGCTAGCAAATCCAATTCTTGATTCTACACGTTTAAAGGTATGTTTTATCATGTTGTTCATAGTTTTTGATTCATGATGAACCCTAATCCGAAAATTGGTGATGTAAACATGAAATTGATGATTGTTAGTTGTTGATATGATGTTAGTAAGGTTGTATGAATGCTAGATTATGTTGATTACGCAAGAAATCCATGGATTGATCATCTAGTTCATACATTGCCATAAGAGGAAACTTTTTGTTCTTGGAATTCATGATTTGATGATGTTATGATGTTAGATACAATGCTTGGATGTTAGTTTAATTGAATTGTACAAGAAAATCCATGAAATTGAGATGTTGATTATAACTTACTAAAAGTAGAAACTTTTGTGAATGATGTTTGGAAATTTGGATGTCTTGGTGATGACTAGCATGTTAGAATGAATGTTATGAACTTGATTAGGTATAAAATTGTTGAAATTATGATTGAATTGGATGCTAGATCACTTTTGGGTGTTACTTTCCCAAAAGGGAAACTTTATTTTTGTAGAACTTTGGATGTGATGAATTGGGCATGCTTGTGATGTTAAGATCATGTTAGAATGATTGTTGATGATGTTTGATGTGATAGAATGTGTTAATTGAGTAGTATGAATGCTTGGTTGATCATGTAAGAAGTATAGGTTTTGGTGATCATACATGATGATGAATTATGGTTAGTGATTAGGTGATCATGTTTGGGATTTGATTGATTGCCGCTATATATGTGTTAAACATGTTGATTGTTTGAGATTTACATGAGTGTATGATGATCTAATGTGGCATATATATATATATATATATATATATATATATATATATATATATATATATATATATATATATATATATATATATATATATATATATATATATATATATATATATATATATATATATATATATGTGTGTGTGTGTGTGTGTGTGTGTGTGTGTATATATATATATATATATATATATATATATATATATATATATGTGTGTGTGTGTGTGTATGTATATATATATATATGCATCAATCTCATAACAGCATGTTTTTCTCTAAAAAATTTATAAATACAAAATGGTGCTATGAGTCTCACATTTTACTCTAGTAAGTACCCTATAAAAATATTTATAGGTTAGAAATAAATATCATTTCTTTAAAATTTTTAACATCTAAGAATACAAAATTTAAAACAGAAGTTACAGTTATCCATATATCATCAAATATTTATAACAGAAGCATACAAAAGTCTAATTTAATATGTAAAAGTTTCAAAAAATAACTATTTACAGTTTATTTTCTGGAAGTTTTATAACATTTGAAGAAAATAGCAAAAATATATACGGGTTCTCAAAATTTACTAAAAATTTTCAGAACCTAGATTCTAAAACCCATATTATCCCATAAATTTCTAGGGTATTAATTCATAATAGACCTTTTTCTACGATGTTTACCAGATTAACAATAATCAGTAAAAATAGTAAAACATATCTAGAAGTTTCAAATTTCATACAAACAGTCAAGGTATCATATTTTGTGTAAATTTTCCGTAATTTATCTTATAATTTAGATATTTTTCCCAATTTCCGAGTTAGAGAATCTTCTAAAATATATAACTCAGGCATAAATACAAATTAAATCACGAAATTTACTCTACAATTCATATAAAATATAAGGATCAACATATAATTTTTCCAGGTTTTTACCTTGTTTGGAGCTTCCAGATGATAATTTCCTTTTATTAACTTAAATAAATTACATAAATTAACTTATTATAATTACACCAAAATTCACAGAATGCTATTTCTAATATTTTCTAACAAGTTCCCAATTTTATACCTACAATCACAATCATTTAAGTGATAAATCAAATTTATCAAGAATACACATATTTTCAACGTTTTATTTGTAACCTTTTTGTTTAAATCCTTGGTTTATAATATTTTTCCAGATTTTTGAATCCTTCTTACTGATTTTTGATAAAGCTTATGTGTTCATAGGGTTTTGTGCATAACTTTGATGTTTTAACTTAAAGGGTTGGTTATATATGTTGTTTAAACACATATACACCTTCTTAGACTTGGTAGTTATAGATGAGGATGGAACCTTGATTTTGACAGAAGGAGAGGATGAAAGAGGTTGATGATGGCTTCTAATTCCTTGATGATCCGGTTGAGATGGTTCTCCTCGAGCTTCATCACTAGTATATTGGTTTGAAGGTGATGATTAGGTGGTGTTCTTGATGATGGTGTGTGGTGGTGTTGATTGTATGATATGAGGACCGAGTGTTTGAGAGGAAGAGTGAAAATAGCTGGAGATCCAAGAGCTTGTGTCAAAGGGTGTAAAGATGGTAGCGGTTGTGGTGGTATGCGGTTGTTGTTTCATCGGCCGAGAGGTGGGAGATGTAGGTGAAGTTGCCATGATTAGCTTTAAGCTTAGGATGGTGAAGTGGCCATTATAGCTTGCATTAGTCGGTTATTAGCATAATAGGTGGCAGGTTCTTAGGCATGCTTGGTGTCATGCAAAGCTAGGTGGCAAATTATGGGGAGGGTTAGTGGCTAGGTGGAGGTTTTGGGTGTTTAATGACTCACTTAGTCCTTAGCCTAGAGTTTAAGTGCTTAATCGGGTTACTTAGTTCCATAATGAACCAAGATTAGAACTTGGGTGGTGCTTATGTTGATGTTTAAGTGTCTAAGGTTTGATTAGTTTTTGTTTTGATACCAAGTTTCTTGATGTGATCTTTGTTTTGAGGTGTTTAGTTAGGTTTTGTATCTTAGTTCATTTTATGTATGTATGATGTTATATCATTGAAATAACTAATCAAGTAATACTTCAATTAAGAAATTTATGTATAAGAATCCATGCACACGTAAATTCTTATGCATGCATGCAAGCATGTACACATACCATATATATATATATATATATATATATATATATATATATATATATATATATATATATATATATATATATATATATAACTACTAAAACACATATAACCCATAAGATTCTAGTCAAAGATACTTAATAATGTAAGATATATGTATGAAAATTTCTTAAACATTAACTCATCTAACCTTTCTTTTTAGGGTTGTCACATTCTTCCCTCGTAAAAAGAATTCCGTCCCGAAATTCGTTGGGGAGTAGTCCCTAGGGTTGTGAAGTACTCATATTGCTACTTACTTCCCAAATAATTATGGATATTTTCTCTTGATTTCGTCTTCCCTTTCCCATGTAAATTCCGGTCCTCTTTTTAATTCCACTTAACCTTTACTATGGGTATTCTATTCATCCTCAATATTTTTACTTCCTTGTCTATAATGGCTATTAGTTCTTCCACGAAATGAAGTTTCTTATCTGTTTTGACTTCTTGGATTGGCACTTTTAATGTCTCATTTGTTAGACATTTCTTTAGGTTATACACATGAAAAGTGTTATGTACCTCACTTAGTTCTTGAGGTAAATCTAATCTATATGCTACAGGACCAATCTTATCAGTGACTTCAAATAAGCCAACATATCTAGGGTTTAACTTATTTCTCTTTCCAAATCGGATGATTCCTTTTGCGGGTGATACCTTTAGATATACTTTATCTCCGATTTGAAATTCCGAAGGTTTCCTTCTTTTATCGGCATAGCTTTTCCGTCGATCACGGGCCGCTTTCAATCTGTTTTTAATTTCAGAGATCTTATCACATGTTTCTTGTATAAGTTCAGGGCCTGTAAGTTGTCTGTCTCCTATTTCATTCCAACACCATGGTGATCTACACTTTCTTCCATACAAAGCTTCAAACAGGGTTGTTTAATACTGGCATGGTAACTATTATTATAAGAAAATTCTATTAAAGGTAAGTGTATATCCCAGTTACCACCAAAGTCTAACGCACAGGCTCGCAACATATCTTCCAATGTTTGTATTGTCTTCTCACTTTGTCCGTCTGTCTGTGGATGGTATGTTGTACTCATATTTATCTGAGTTCCTAAGGCTTTTTGCAAAGTTTGCCAAAATGTGTATGTAAATCTACTATCTCTGCCTGATATAATTGAAATGGGTATTCCATGTCTGGACATAATTTCTTTCATGTAAATTCTTGCTAACTTTTCCATCTTATAGTCTTCTTTGATTGGAAAGAAATGGGCTGACTTGGTTAATCTATCTACTATAACCTAAATTATGTCATACCCACTTGAGGTTATTGGTAATTTGGTTACAAAATCCATGGTAATCTGGTCCCATTTCCATTCTGGGATTTCCGGTTGTTATAAACATCCTGAAGGTTTTTGATATTCAGGTTTTACTCTTGAACATATATCACACTTTCCTACAAACTCTCCGACGGATCTCTTCATGCCTGGTCACCAGTACTGGCTTCTTAAATCTTTGTACATCTTATTTTTTCCCGGATGTACTGAATATCTCGACTTATGTGCTTCCTGTAGAATAGTGTCTCTAAGCATAGCATTGTCTGGAACCCAAATTCTTCCTTTAAATTACAGGATTCCTCTGGCATTACCTCCAAGTCTTTTATTTGTCCTATTATTCTTAGCTTATATTTTTGTTGGGCCTCCCGAATTTGATTCAATAAATCCGAGTGTAATTCCATTCTCATGGCGCGAACTCGTAATGGCTTAGTTCTCTCTTTTCTACTTAAAGCATTAGCTACTACATTTACCTTTCCTGGGTGATTTTTGATCTCAAAGTCATAATCACTTAATAATTCTACCCATCTTCTTTGTCTCATATTTAATATCTTCTGATCGAATATGTGTTGTAGGCTCTTATGATCTTTATATATTGTGCACCTTGTCCCGTATAGATAATGTCTCCAAATTTTAAGTGCAAATACTACTTCTTAATTCTAAATCATTAGTATAATTCTTTTCACTTCCTCTAAGTTGTCTAGAGGCATAAGCAATTACCTTATCTCGTTGCATCAAAACACATACAAATCCCTGACGTGACACATAACAATATACTACAAAATCGTCTGTTCCTTCTTGTAATGCTAAGATAGGAGCACTACATAACTTACTTTTTAGGAGTTCAAACGCAGCTTTTTGTTTTTCTCCCCAAACGTAGGGTCTATCCTTTTGGGTTAATTCTATCAGGGATTGGGCTATTCTTGAGAAATTTCTTATGAATCTTTTGTAATACCCTACCAAACCTAAGAGTTGACGTACTTTTGTTGGTGTTTTTGGATCTTCTCATTTCTTAACAGCTTCTATCTCTACCGGATCAAATTGAATTCCCTCTTGGTTAATTACGTGTCCTAAAAATTGTACTTCCCTTTTTCAAAATTCATAATTTGAGAATTTTGCGTACAATTTTGTATCCGTAGTAATTCCAAAGTTAACCTTAGGTGCTTCTCATGATCTTTCTTATTCTTGGAATAGATCAAGATGTCATCTATAAAAACTATGACAAATTTATCTAAGTAACGTTTGCATACTCTATTCTCTAAATCCATAAACACTGCTGGAGTATTGGTTAACCCAAGTGGCATTACAAGAAATTCATAGTGACCATATATACTTCCGAATGCAGTCTTTGGTATATCCTCATCTTGAACTCTTAGCTGGTGATATCCTGACCTTAAATCAATTTTGGAGAAGTAACTAGATCCTTGTAATTGGTCAAATAGGTCATCTATCCTAGGGAGGGGATACCTATTCTTTATAGTTTCTTTATTAAGTTCCTTATAGTCAATGCACATTCTAAAAGTTCCATCTTTCTTATTAACAAATAGAACTGGTGCTCCCCAAGGTGATACACTAGGACGTATAAATTCTTTGTCCAACAATTCCTGAAGTTGATTCATCAGCTCTTTCATTTCTGTGGGTGCTAAACGATACGGTGCCTTAGCAATAGGAACAGTCCCTGGTATTAACTCAATTTTAAATTCTACTTGACAAGGGGGTAGCAAACCGGGTAATTGATCAGGGAATACATCAGGATATTCACTGATGATAGGAACACTTTCTAGATTTATCTTATCTAGTTTTGTATCAACTATATGGGCCAGGAAAGCTAGGCATTTCTTTCATAAACATTTTAGTGCTTTCTTACATGAAATTATTTTCATAGCACCACTAGGTTTCTCATCATACAAACAGAGAGTTCTATTTTCTTTAATCAAAGGGATTTTTATCATCCTTTACCACATATAATTTCAGCCTGGTTCTTACTTAACCAATCCATACCCACAACAATATCAAAACCGCCTAGTTCAATAGGAACCAGGTCTATATCAAAACAATACTCATCTAGGTTTAAAGTATAGTTAGAAACAATTTCACTGGCTTCAATTATTTTTCCATCAGCCAATTCTATCATATATTTATGTTTCAGCTTCTCAGAGGTTAGGTTAAGTAAGGTCTAAATGTATTTGAAAGGAAACTACAAGTTACTCCTGTATCAAATAATACTGTTGCGTACTAATTGTTAACGAGAAACGTACCCGTCACTACTTCTGGTTCATGTCGCGCCTCTTCAGCTTGCAACACGAAAACTCTTCCACGGGGGTTGTTTTGGTTGATTGGAGTTTTGCCCTTCAGTTGTGGACACTTATTACGAAAGTGATTTTCGTTCCCACACTGATAACAGACTGGTTTAGGGTTGGTGGGGCCCTTACAATCTCGGGATATATGTCCCTTCTTTTTGCAGTTATAGCAGATCACCATTACGCACTTACTATGATGATATCTTTGACAAGTACTGCACCATGGCTGACCTTCTGTCTGTGGCTTCTTTTCTCGTGCCACTCCTAAGAAATTCCTTGTGGGTTGTCGGGTTATCTTTTTCTACAGATTCCCTCCAAATCTTCCTCCAGAGTTGTCATTCCATTTCCTTTTCTCTCCTATTCTTGGATTAATTAAAGATCCATTTCTTATCATTTCATCAGTCAGACTTCTTGATAAGCTTATTGCATCCTGAAAAGTTTTAGGCATGGTAGATTTAACCAATCCTCTTATTTGTGGTTCTAAAACCCAAATATACCTTCCTATTCTTTTTGCTTCTGGTGTTACTAGATGTGGCACTAATCTTGAGAGTTCATTGTACCTATCAGTATACTCTTGATGTGCTGCTCCTTTCATTTCTAATGCCAAAAACTCAATTTCTAATTTCTCTATTTCAGTATAGGGACAATACTTCTCAATTACCATATTTTTGAATTCTTCCCAGCTCAGCTCGTTCATGACATGCCTCCCTTTTGTTTGCATCTCCATTTTCCACCAGGATTGTGCCTCTCCTTTAAGTGAGTGTGAGGCAAACAGTGTTTTGTAATTGTCAGCACAGTTACTAATTTCCAATACCGATTTCATTTCATCCCACTAGCATAGGGCTTGTATAGCTCCTCCTTTTCCATCAAATTCCCGGGGTCTGCATGACATAAAAGTCTTGTAGGTGCATCCTTTCCTAACTCCGTTTACAATTTCCTCCTCTTGTCGTTCTCCTATATTGGCATCTTTCGGTTCTTCGTTTCCGTGCGATGCAACTCCAAAGTTCAGGTTCTGTTGTAGTTGAGCTATTAACATAGGTTTTGCAGCTTCTATTTGATGAGTTACTAACTGAGAAATATTGCCGTTCTCATTTGTAGTAGCATTCACAGGAGTTTCCTCTCCAAGTCTAGTTCTGGGTCGTCCAACTCGTGATGTCCTTCTTACGGGCTGAGTGTTTCTTTTTGGCGGTATGATTCACTATAGTTAATCGTATTTAATATTAAAAAGTTAAAAACATAACTATAATATAGTTTATCTAACACATAACAATTAATAGTCACAAACAAAGAGTATATTTCATTATGTTCTTATTCTTATATGTTTAGGGTTATCATGTCAGATTTAGGATATAATTCTAATTTCTACAAACCCAATCCCATATCTTTGTGAAGATACTTTTCTTATATGCTTTTATTTCTTTGACATCTTGTTGAATTGTCCGGATTCCTTGTTGTATCTTTTTAACCTTCTTAAGGATCTGTTGGGTTGTTTCTATCTGACTATCTTCCAATTTTTGTCTTTTGGCTTCCTTTTCTTCAGCTTTGGAGTCATCTGAATTTTGTGTTTCCAAGTCTTTATCTTTCTTTGCCAAAAAATTTTTGCCATGTCGTACTCTTTTCCTGGGGGTGTCTATCATATAATCTCCGATAGTAACTGGTGCGCGTCGAACATAAAACTTTGGTTTGGAGTTAATCTTAATTTCAGGTTGGGGAGTTCCCATTTTTTCTGGGGTTCTGGTTCAGGTGTTGTTTCCTTAAGATTTCTATGGTCTGAGCATTCCAAGTGATTAGTCTCACATGGTGACTATCTGAGCTATAAGCACTCATAGCTGCAGAGTTCTTTATAAATTTTATTAAAACAGTTAGTCACATAATCTTACAAATATTTCATATATTATATGGACATATCACAAAACACGTTTTTGTCTTTTAATCTAGTTACATGAAAAATATACACATGAAATCACAAATTATTTCTCACAAAAATTCAAATATGCACATAATATGTATGTATTTCTTAGACTTGCTGAAAATTTATTATCATACGAGCTTATGGTTATAGTCTAGGTATTTCACAATACCTAATTCTCTATAACCAATGGCTCTGAATACCAACCTATCACATCCCGGCGGAAGCGTGAAATGTTTGGGTGTGACTAGCTTGTTCAGAACGCATATATTAAATAATAATAAAGAATCAATACACTTGTAAGCATAACACGTAAACATAAACCTTAGATAATATCAGTTCGGGTTACATTGATAATAGTACAAAATTTTAATATAACCATATTACAAAATATGTTATCTAACTGCTACATCTTCATTAACGATGGAAGTGAGCATCCACCGCCAGACTAAGATCGTATAGGTTAACAATTAAATTAACACAAACTTTTCCCATCACCTTGTCCAGCCATTGTAAACATCATACAAGACCATAATACTGTTAGACATGATGAATACCTGAAAAAACATACTTAAAACAATCAACATAAAGTTGGTGAGATCATAAGTTTATTTTCTGAACAAAATACATATATTGATGCAACATAGATAATATTACAACCAAACCTACTTATAAGCCAGGTGATTCATAACTGTCACAAATATACATCACGAAATCAGACAATATAGCATCACAACACTCATCCTGTTGGTGCAGGAAATAATTTCCTAAGTAGCGCTACCTATATTATCAGACGGTTCCACATCCGAATTAATGGTTGTAACATAATGACTTTAAATCTCAAAAATCTTATATATATGTGCATCAATCTCATAACAGTATGCTTTTTCCCCTAAAAACTTATAAATACAAAATTTTAAACAGAAGTTACAATTATCCATATATCATCAAATTTTTATAACAGAAACGTACAAAAGTCTAATTTAATATGTAAAAGTTTCAAACAATAACTATTTAGAGTTTATTTTCTACAATTTTTATAACGTTTGAATAAATTAGCAAAAATATCTACGGGTTCTCAAAATTTACCAAAATTTGTAAGAACCCAGATTCTAAAACCCATATTATCCCATAAATTTCTAGGGTATTAATTCATAATAGACCTTTTTCTACGATGTTTACCATTTTAACAATAATCAGTAAAAATAGTAAAACATATCTAAAGTTACAAATTTTATACAAACTGTTCTAATCAAGGTATCATATTTTGTGTTAATTTTCCGCAATTTATCTTTAATTTAGATATTTTTCCCAATTTCCGAACTACGGAACCTTCTAAAATATATAACTCAGGCATAAATACAAATTAAATCACGAAATTTATTCTACAGTTCCTATAAATATAAGGATCATCATATAATTTTTCCAGGTTTTTACTAGGTTCGGAGCTTCCAGATGATAATTTTCTTTTATTAAGTTAAATAAATTACATAAATTAACTTACTTATTATAATTACACTAAAATTCACAGAATGTTATTCCTAATATTTTCTAACAAGTTCCCAATTTTATACCCACAGTCACAGTCATTTAAGTGATAAATTAAATTTATAAAAAATACACATATTTTCAACCCTTTATTTGTAAACTTTTTATTTAAATCCTTGGTTTATAATATTTTCCAGATTTTTGAATCCTTATTACTGAATTTTGATAAAGGTTATGTGTTCATGGGATTTTGTGAATAACTTTGATGTTTTAACTTAAAGGGTTGGTTATATGTGTTGTTTAAACATATATACACCTTCTTAGACTTGGTAGTTATAGATTTGAGGATGAAACCTTTATTTTGACAGAAAGAGAGGATGAAAGAGGTTGATGATGGCTTCTAATTCCTTGATGATTCGGTTGAGATGGTTCTCCTTGAGCTTGATCACTAGTATGTTGGTTTGAAGGTGATGATTAGGTGGTGTTCTTGATGATGGTGTGTGGTGGTGGTGATTATATGATATGAGGACCGAGTGTTTGAGAGCAAGAGTGAAAATAGCTGGAGATCCGAGAGCTTGTGTCAAAGGGTGTGAAGATGGTAGCGATTGTGGTGGTATGCGGTTGTTGTTCCATTGGTCGAGAGGTGGGAGATGTAGGTGAAGTTGCCATGATTAGCTCTAAGCTTAGGATGGTGAAGTGGCCATTATAGGTTGCATTAATCGGTTATTAGCATAATAGGTGGCAGGTTCTTAGGCATGCTTGGTGTCATGCAAAGCTAGGTGGCGAACTATGGGGAGGGTTAATGGCTAGGTGGCGGTTTTGGGTGTTTAATGACTCACTTAGTCATTAGCGAGAGTTTAAGTGCTTAATCGGGTTACTTAGTTCCATAATGAACCGAGATTAGAATTTGGGTGGTGCTTATGTTGATGTTTAAGTGTCTAAGGTTTGATTAGTTTTTGTTTTGATACCAAGTTTCTTTGATGTTATCTTTGTTTTGAGGTGTTTAGTTAGGTTTTATATCTTAGTTTATTTTATGTATGTATGATGTTATATCATTCAAATAACTAATCAAGTAATACCTTAATTAAGAAAGTTATGTATAAGAATCCATGCACACGTAAATTCTTATGCATGCATGCAAGCATGTACACATACCATATATATATAACTACTAAAACACATATAACCCATAAGATGCTAGTCAAAGATACTTTATAATGTAAGATATATGTATGAAATTTTCTTAAACATTAACTTATCTAACCTTTATTTTTTTGTCACAGTTTGGTGACTCTAACGAAACTGAATAGAGTTTACTAGTTATCCAGTTTATATATCTTTAATGTTTTAATCAATTATTTAAAAATAATTAAAACTACAAAATATTTAAAAACTAATTTACACAATCAAACAACAAGTAATTAAAAGGATTAAATACTAGGAAATGTTATTAAATAAAATACTTATTTAAAGTAAAACGGTTCGCTAAATATTCGGTCCGTTTATTTAAAGTACACCCCTTTAAAGTATACAATGAAAATAAACAAACTTCCCGTCGAACGGTTCACGAACAGTTCGCTAAATATTCGGTCTATTTAAAGTCCTAATCACGGACCTTACAAATTAAGATGTAGTATATATCTATTAAATATTTTCCATTATGGATTTTAATACTTATTCACCACTTTAATCTGTGTTGAGTCATCTAAAACTTAGATATTTTATCAATTATCATTGCTCGTTGTGTGATTCTTTTAAATCAAACTCCATTGGCAACACCGTCACATTTACACTAAACATAAGTTTCCTTTATTAGTAAAATTTCAACATAACATTCGAGCCAAAATCAGATCGATTAAAAACGAGCTGACGACTACAGGGAAAGCGGCTGACTGCAGTTCAACTTAACTGAAGTTAGCGCACTCGCATATACTTGGGTTGATTTATCTTGAGTTGGTTTTGGCTTGCTAGCTGATTTGGCTATGGTAACTTAATAACTTTCTCATTTAATCGTATAAATTTGCTTATATCATGCTACATTTTTTGTTTGTTACAATACTGTTAATAATTTGTACAATTTGATATTGTTAAACTTAATATTTGAGGTTTTTATGAAACAAAACATATGAAATCATAAAATTGAAAAAAAAGAAAGAATCAACTCATAGAGATATGAAGTCAATTAAGTTAACATGTCGAATCTGAGATCATTTCCTCACTCAATCGAATATTACCGGCTCAGGTCCTTATAAACAATGATGTTAGGACCGGATCGAACCGGCCGGTCCAACCGGTCCGAATGGGGATCGGCTAGGTGGTCGACCACAATTCGCTATGGTTCATTTTGGGCTGGTCGAACCGGCCGGTTCGTCCCGAACCAATGGTCGGATCGGGAAACTATATATATATATATAATATTATATATATAATTATGACGTCATTCGATTCTTAAATACGGTCCGACCGGTCCGACCACCAAACCAGTAAAGCGTCCGGTTCGACGTACGATCCGGTTCTGAAAACATTGCTAATAAAACCCAACTAGACTCTAATTCACCTTGTTTAACAACCCACTTCTTGTCCCCTTAATATATTTGCAATAATATCAAAGTTGTATAAATAATTGCTTTCATTTATCTCTAAAAGAATTCTCCTCCTCCCTCCTTATCTCTCAAATCATATACTTGTTAGCCATTTCCCATTTCTTCATACTATTTTCCCTCGAACCTCAAAAATATAGCTTTCTTTACATTTTATTATATTTTTTCAGAATGCAAATATATAATTATTTAACTGATGCCAATGTTTATCATAACATTCAAACCCTCACCGCATAAGAAAAAACTTATTATTATATACGCACCCGAAAATCATTAACCTACAAACCTATATTTTCTTTGAGTTGTCTTTAACCTCAAACTCAAATTAAAAACTTTCTCGGATTTGTCCAATACCAAACCAAAGATAAGAAAATCTAATTTTCAATTACATTGCACGAATCGAGGAGAAATTAGTGTGGAAGAAAAAGACCAATAAACCCCTGACACCCAACACCCCTCGTGGCTATCATCATCATCACTCTCCTTCACCCCCTCTTTCCTCTTCCCAATATAAATCCCCACACAAAACCCCAATCACCCCCACCCATTTCCCACTTCTTCAACCCCCAACAATGGCGGATTACATACACATTCTTCTCGCTTTTATCTTCATCTCAAGTGCCCTTGCTGCCACCACTCCACAAGAAGGTAAATCACTCCTTCTAACAACTTATTTCACGTCAGTAAGGAGCTAGCCCACTTGATAGAGTCTTTGCTTTTTTAAAGTATCCCAAATATGATGTTATATAAAGTAATTTAATAATAAGAGTAGAATAAATTTGTCGTTACTAATTTCACTAAATCTACACCATACTAACGACATTGTGGCTTGAACAACAGGGCTGTTACCAAACGGAAACTTCGAAGACCCACCAAAGCCAACAGCCATAAAGAAAACAGTGTTAATCGGCAAAAACGCCTTACCCAAATGGGAAATCACTGGCCTCGTGGAGTACATCCACGGCGGGCCCCAGCCCGGCGGGATGTACTTCCCAGTGGCGCACGGCGTGCACGCCGTGCGCCTCGGGAACGAGGCCACGATCTCGCAAACTATCACCGTGAAAGCGGGGTCGCTTTACGCGATAACGTTTGGGGCCTCGAGAACTTGTGCCCAGGAGGAGGTGTTGAGGGTTTCGGTGCCACTGCAGTCCGGCGACCTGCCGCTGCAGACGTTGTATAGTAGCAACGGTGGCGATGTGTATGCTTATGGGTTTAGGGCGAATTCAACTAGTGTGAGGTTGACGTTTCATAACCCTGGGGTGCAAGAAGATCCCCATTGTGGTCCGCTTATTGATGCTGTTGCTATTAAAGAGCTTCTTCCTCCTAGACCTACCCGATGTAAGTAATAATAATGTTTTTAAAACTAGATCGGATATTAACTAATTGTTTTAAAGATTCACTACGGATATTGAACATCCCTACTCTTTACTTGCAATGGGTGGAGTGAAAGTAAAATTTGTAGGGTGTAAACTCAATATATATGGAAGTTTTTAATTTAGCTAGCCAAAACTTAAAACTACTTATTTTAAAAACGATTAGGACCTTAATGACATATTGGACTTGTCAAACTAGATTTAAAAAGGGGATGGTAATGTCTAGGACTAACCGATTTTTGCCTTTTAAATTTGAGTTTGGATTCAAACTCAAACGTGGTGTATATTGGTGTATTTTAGTAGTAAAATAAAATTCTCGTTCCAAAAAAAATAGTTCAGAAAAAAAGTAGATGATATCATGTATTTATAAAAACCAGTATTTTTACATATATATGTGGTTTTAAAACAAAATATAAATTATTATAAGTTTCAAAGTAGATTTATAATTATACTATAATGTTAACACTTAATTTAATTAAATTATTTCTCATTTATTAAAATTAATTTATATTTTTAAAAAGTTTTGTAATCCAATTTGAAAATAGGTCTAGATCTAGTTCAACTAGTTTACTAGTTGGACCGGTCACATACCGTTTCAACTACAAACAGTTCAAACACACACCACTTGCTATTCTATGACTTGTTTCTGGTTTTCCAAATACACACAAGCACTCTGATTTTATGACTAGTTCCGGTCCAATATGTCCGGTATTAAAATGAGACATAATTACACTCTTAAATTTGAACAAAATAATCGAGATCTAGAATCATAAGAAGTGATAGATATCTTTTGTTGCAGTCAATTTGGTGAAAAATGGTGGATTTGAAGAGGGTCCTCACCGTTTATTCAACTCATCAAACGGAGTCCTCCTACCTCCTCGACAACAAGACATCACATCCCCTCTCCCTGGGTGGATCATCGAGTCCCTAAAAGCGGTCAAATTCATTGACAACAAGCACTTCAACGTCCCCTCGGGTGTGGCAGCCATCGAGCTAGTCGCAGGAAGGGAAAGCGCCATCGCGCAAATCATCCGAACCGTCCCAAACAAGCTCTACAGCCTCTCGTTCGCCATTGGGGACGCGAAGAATGGGTGCCATGGGGACATGATGGTGGAGGCATTTGCCGCAAAAGAGACGCTGAAAGCTCCGTTCAAGTCTGTAGGAATGGGGAAATCGAAGACGGTGAGCATGAAGTTCAAGGCGATATCGGCGAGGACTAGAGTGACGTTCTACAGCTCGTATTATCATACGAAGGCTGATGATTTTGGAGCTCTGTGTGGGCCTGTGATCGATGAAGTTAGGGTTTCTCCTGTGCGGGCTTAGGGTGAAAGATGATGATGATGATGGTTCATGTTAGTGTGTTAGTTTGATGATCGTTTGTATATCAAACCCTTTTGATGATTTATTGGGTCACAAATGGTCTTTTGGTTACCGATGTTGTTATGAATTATAATCACTCATTTGATTTTCAGTAAAAAATGGGTATATTTATGAAAATAAGCGTTTAAAATTCACCTATATGTGTTTGGAAGGTTTGTGAGAAATTTCCGATTCTTTTCATCTGTGTTTGTTTCATGTACCGTGTACGAGAGGCGCTAATAAAAGTTCTCACATTAGATAAGTTAATACTTGATTGTAATATTATTTTTATTTAAATCTACACAAAACCATCTGGAAACTATATTAACCCCTTTACCGGATGTGTCCCGAGTAACCTTACATTCAACTATTCACACCAACCCCTGTATTCAAACAAAACATCTGCTCATGAATTTGATGTGCAAACTTAGGTATGTTTGGATTTACTTATTAAAACAATTTAATGACTTATTGACTTTTTTAATAAGTTAATAAGTTAATATGAATGACTTATTAACTTACAAACACTATAAAATGACTTTTTAACTTTTTAAAAGTTAATAAACTAATAAGTAAAGGAAAAAAACACTCCCAAACACCCACTTATTACATTAATTACCGGGTGAACATGCTAAATAAATTGACATACATGATGCATACCAGTGAAACGTCCTGTTTATTATCCATTCCAGTTCTAAAAACAAAGAAATGTTTGTTGTGTCGGGGGTCTTATTTGGAAATGTTCGTTTATTTGATTCAATCGCTCAATATTCTAAGATAGATTTAAATTTTGTATTTATCTCACCAACCTACTTCACAAGCATAAGAGTATTCATAGTCTGTTCTTCAATTTTATGTTAGTTGTTATCGTATATTATATGGGTTGGTAATGAATGGTTGTAAGTGAACAAGAAAAAAAAATTTATAAGGATTGTTTCGTGTTTCCTTAAATATGATACAACTCACATAACTTTTTAATATTTTTAAAAGTTATTATACGTAATTGTGATTAAAAAATAATAATAAATGTATAAAATTTATTATGTTAAATGTAACTATAACGATGTGGAATGGACGATAGTGTCAAACGCGTTTGTTTGTTTAAGTTGATGTTGATGGATTCTTAAATTTTCTAACTACTAATAATGAGCTGTCGTAATTTTGATGAAAAGATTTAACATTAACAAATATTTACATATAGAAATAGAAATTTATGAAAATAAAGTTAACCATGCAACTTAAAAAATAGAAAAAGGAGTAATAATGTGAATCAATGCGTGTTGGCGGCTAAACACATGGAAATTTTCTTTTCAATTCAAACTTAATTTGACATTGTTACCTTAGGATCCCCTTTTTTCTTTTTCTTTTTATTTATTTATTTATCTTACACAGAAAGTGCTAATTAATTTATGTCTGATCTTATGACCTATTTTAGTTCTAATATTAGTTGTGTGAATTTATAACATTTAATAAATACAACAAATAATTAAAATCCTTTAAATTAGGGCTAACGATGTCCAAGCTCTTAAGAACTAATTACTATATGTCATAAAGAATGCAGTATGTTTATATTCATTTAAAGATGCAATGACAAATGGGTCAGTGTCTTAAGAGCATCAAAATGTTATGAAAAATACACCACTTTTTTTAAGTTGTTGTTAATATTAAACTAAATGTACGGACATACAGTGTAATAGAGGTGCACATCCAATCCGGTTACCCGATCCAACGACTCGACCTGGGTTCAACTCGGTAGCTCCCTAACAAGGGTCCAACCCGATTTAACCAGTGGGGTTCAAACCGGTTTGTCCCTTTCACACCCCAACCTGAGTTTTTAAACATTACTCTATTACCCTATAATTAAATTAAAAAACAAATGAATTGAGTAGTGTTTTTAGGGTTCCAGGCACTTTCAGCCGTTCACTTTAGATCTCCGGTTGTAGACTGGCCTTGGTCACTGATCACTTCCATTAGTTGATATGCAATGTTGCACTTTCTATGTAATGTAGTTTTTGCTAACAAAATACAATTATGGCATAACATCGACCATAATGGGCAAAACCACACACATACCATTGTATATCAAACCTCAGCCACCAAGGAGCGTGCAAACAGTGGTTGCAATATTGCACTTTGACGAGTTAAAAATATATATTAAGTATAAAAACAATTTTGACATTGTCGTTTTAAAAGGGATTACTAACCCAAACCTTACACAAATAGCAAGTGTACCAGTCGTGATATAGTTTAGTTTGAACAAGTTCGGATATCAAACCCAAATACACTACTAGCCTTGTTAACCTAATTATGAAAGTGAGACTTTTTTCTTAAAATCTTTAAATAATAAATTAAATTACTAAAAATACAGCTTTTTAAACAAAACAACTAGAAATACTCAATGTATCCAATTATGAAAAAACAACCACATAGATTAGAAATCATATCGTCTTTTTAAACTTTAAAGAAGTTAATAACTTAATGGTAATCAAATTTTAGATTACAACTACGTTATAATAAACTAAATATGTTAGATCTTCTCTGAACTCTCTAACCACTTAATAAGTTCCTAATAATCGTGTGAAGCTCTTTGAATTTAATTAAATTAGATCACCTTCCTGCTCAAATTTAACACAACACCCAAAACCCATTAGTGAATTCAAAGATGTGGGATAATTCTATTTAACATGATCAAAGACACAAAATCACAAAGATTAAATTTAATTAGACAAAATTCACTCCGGTGCAATTCTAACCTAATTAATAAAAAATCTTTTTAAAATTTACATATTTTCACCTTCCAGACTTAAAAATGGTTAGTACGTTGATTTTAATTAAGTTACAACTCAAATCCCATAACTAATTATTCCTAAAGTCACATAATCATCACTAACACCAAGTAAGCAACTTTTACATGCTAGCCTATTCAACTAATCAAAAATTTTATTAAATAACCAAGTATAGGGATCAAGAATCAAACTTTAACCATAGATCAATATCAGAAGGCATCTAAGATCATGCACAAATTGAATTATTCAATAACATATAACCATTGAATCAATTGTGACATTCGTCATTTTCGACTAGCTTTGTATTTGTTATTCTGTATTGTGAACCCGAATCGTTTTGGTCTTCGGATTTTTGAATATTAATAAAATGATGGATTTTATGTTGTAATCATGTTTCATACTTGTCGTGGCGTGACCCACAGTTCGTTTCAGCAAAATCAGTTTTTTTAACGTGTTCGGTTCGTTTAAGCTCGTTTAAGGTCCGGACTCGTATTTTAACCATCCAAGACCTAACCCATAATTATTCTAGAACCCATCAAACATGTCTTTATACCTGGTAATAATTTATTTAAATCAAAATTAAATTTTAATAAAAGAATCAAAGTGCACTCTTTTACCCACCGGACAAACGCATTACATATTTCCTCAAACCCTAATCTTTCCTTATAAATACCACTCATTCTCAACCATTTCACCTGCACATTTTCATCTTCTTCTCCCAAAAGTTTTGATCTTATAAGTTGTTCTAGCTAGTTTTGCTTAAGTTTGACTTTATAAAGTCAACGGAACCGAATCTTGCATTTCAAATCATTTCGGGTATGTGTTTTTGGATATTTTCAGTTTTTCTAAGTTATTTTATGTTTAAAAAACCATTTTCATCTTTATTTGAGGCTTGTGGGCATTCAAACTCATATTTATGTATTTTAGACCCGTTTGAGTCGTTTTCGGGAAGTTTACTCGCTTAACTTTCTTGTTTGAGTTTAGATCTGGAAATTTTACCTTATTTTTAGTTCAATGGTTTTGGACATGTGGTAACCATCCTCGGGTTCATACCGGTCAAAGACCGAACCAAACCAAACGCTCGTTTAAGCATTTTAAATAACTTTTAAGCGACCATGTTACATCAAACACTTTAGATCTGAGTTTTTCATGATATTTTAGTTATTATATGGTTGATATGGATGTTTAGAACAAATCTTGGCTTGAACCCAAGTTTCGGGTAAAAACCGAGTAAAACCGAACACCCGTTTTAACGAGTTAGTCAATGTTCAAACCACCAAAAGTTCAACCTATCTTTTTAGTTATGTTTTACTTTATATTACTCATATTACTTAAGATTTTGGAAGTGTTAGAACAAATATTAGCTCAAACTAAGTTTCGGGTAAAAAAAAATGACCCGAGTAAAAGTCGAACTTATCATCTTAACGAGCTAGTCACCGTTCAAACCGCCAAAAAAATATTTTCTAACTTTTTTTTTTACTTATGTTTCACTTTATATTATTTATATTAATAAGATTATGGTATGACGGAACCAAACTTGGTTTTATACTAAGATCGGGTTTAAGCGAATTCCTTTATTAATTAAAGTCTCAAACTCGGGTTTAAGAGAGTGTAAGTCGGATCTTGATGTTTACATTAACGGGATCGTGTACACTAGCACTAAACCAACTCCCTTATGTAAAACTTAACAATGGTTGAGTAAAATTAAACATCAAGGACCCATTTTCTTGTAAAACTCATTTTATACTTACGTTATTTAAACACACTTTGTAAAATATAACTAAAACTCCTGAAAACCCAAACCTTATTTTTTATGAACTTTTATACCATTTATATATCATCTTTAAGACTCAAGACTTACTCAAGATCTTTCAATCTAGGACACGCACGTTAAACACACATGGAAAATTTCTTTGAGTTCAAACTTAATTTGACATTGTAACCGTTAATGATCTCTTGGCTTAGTTGTTCAAGGGGGAGGGGGAGGTGGAGGTTTTGGCTCTTTTAAAGGTTTAATGTTCAAACCTTGTTAGTGGCGAATTATTACTAACTAGATGTTACTAACTTCTAACAACTAACTAGCATTGTTACCAAAGGTTTCATTTTTTCCATTTTAACAGCGCGCTAGCTAGTTAATTTATATTTCTGATCAGATGGCATATTGTAGTCCTAATAGTAGTTGTGTGTATTTAATAATTTTAATAAATACAACAAATAATTAAACTCGTTATAAATTAGGGTTAACGATGTCCAAGCTCTAAAGAACTAATTACTATAGGTCACAATATAAATGCAGTATGTTTATATTCATTTAAGGATGCAACGACAAATGGGTCTCTGTATTAAAAGAATGTTTAAAATGTATGTCACTTCTTTAAGTGGTAGATATCACTATACATAATATTAAATTATTTGTGTATACTTAGAAAGAGGGTCAAAGAATACCTAAGTTGGCCCTTAAAAACGTATGAATAAATGCATGAGGTACAAAATGGGTTTTCCTTCCACTCGAAGTGGGCTTTCATACCATCTAGGCTAATGAACTTTAATTTCTTTCTATAACCCGAAATAGTTTTATTCTTTACTTATGGAAAAGGTAAATTACGTTTGATAATACCTATTTCAATCAACACAAGTTATCATCTTCCTAAAGCAACACTAGGAGCGAGTGAAACACTGAGTTTCTCGACTTAGTCGAACTAATCTGCAAATGAACTGTTAAATTCCTTGACTCGACTCGTATTGGCTCCCTCTTCACAACCCAATTAGAGCCCCTGGAACCTAAACCATCATGAATAACACCTTTTTTCATCAACACATTGAAATCTTTCATGTGACTATTGATTTTCATAGAGATCAAATCGACGTCGTTTAGTGTCTTCAGCTTCACAAGGAGCGTTGTCACTATGACATATGATAGACAAGAAAGGATTTGTGAGAGTGTTTGTGAGAAGGAGCTGAAGTCGACGAAGAGGGGGGGGGAGGTGGAGGGAAGTCGGAGAGTTGGGATGTGACATCTGAAAGTTTTGCTTGTGAAATTGGTTGAAATTGGGTTTAGGTGTGGGTTATTCAACATAATATATAAAAGGAGTCAATTTTTATATAATTAGGTGTACAATTCCAAAAATACCCTCATATGTTTCTCACATGTGACATTTTAACTGGGTTTTTTAACCCAGTTAGTGAAAATGACATATAATGTAATAGCACATGCAAATGGAAGATAAAAACTGAAAGTATTTTTTTAAGAAGGCCCATTCCATAATTTTTGGTTTTCTAAAGGACAAAATTGTAAATTAGTCTTACTATTTTCAATCCCAAATATTTTTCTCTAGATTTTTACTAACAGAGCGCTGAAATACACAGAGACCTTCATCAACGCCCGATGAACCAATCCACTTAATTTATTACCACCTGTTTCTTCATTGCAAAATATAATTTAATTTTATTGTTCGCAAATTAACAAAAACAACTGCTTATTTTTAGCTCTGAATACAAAAGAGAAATATACATAATCAACAAATAAAAGTAAGGGATGCGGGTTGCACTTCCCATCAAGAAAGTTGCTCTTTCCATCAAGAAAGAAAAAACATGCTTGCTACACGACTCGGTTAACAATTCATAAAGTTATAGTGGTAGGATACTCTAACATATATTTGCCGGTACATCTTTGTATAACTCTTTATACCTCATATTAATCATTAATAAAACCCAACCTTTAACATGCTATAAAAATATATAATTATTAATACAAGTATATTGATTTAATTTTTTCTAAAAATATAATTACATCTAGGGTCAAATAACTGTTACGTTAGTAGAGTACATAAAAAAATTTTTGTCTAAGATTTAAGGGTGTTAAAAGGATAGGATGATAACAAAAAGTTAGGATAGTCTTATACATCTTTTCCGTCACATCTTTGTATAACTCCACGTATCTCCAATTTATTAGTTTTAAAATCCATCCTTCAACATGTTATAAATAAATATAAATAATCATTAATACAAGAATACTCATTTTAAAAGGGTCATTTTATTTGGACACCCCGGAATTTTAAATCAACACCCCTTTGACCCTATACGCCTCGTATGGGTCCATACGCGGTGTATAGGGTTGCGAAATATTCCCTATACGCCGCGTATGGACCCATACGAGCCGTATAGGGTATATTCTGACAAGACACTGACAAGACGCGTGTCACAGGGGTGTCGATGAGGCTATACGCCGCGTATGGGTCCATACGCGGCGTATTGGGTCAAACCATTTTTTTGGCAATATTTCTATGTATTTGTGAATGATATATTGCGTATGGGTTATTTTTGTCGTCTTAATTTGTACGTTAAATTTGGTTGACTATTTGCGTATAAGTTATATTTTGTAACATATTAATCGATAATTTTAATCTTAGTTAACAAATAAAACATATAAAACATAACAACATTAAATAACGAAGTACATTAATAACGAAATTTTTAAATACATAACAAAATAAAAGTACAATTAACAATAAAACTACGGTGAATCTGGGTAATGTCGAGGCGGTGGCAAGTCTGGAGGATCAATACCAGCAGCACGGGCTCGTGCAATCTCAAGCTGAACGTGCCAATCCATAAGATCCTCAACTCGATCGAGGCGACGACCCTGATCCCGTAATCTCGTGTTAATCTCTTGCATAAATGTCTCAATACGTGCAGGCACCCTCACATCTCTATAAATATGCCGAGGGAACTGTGGCTGAGGAGGCGCTGGTCGTGCGGCGGCTGAAAATGCGGAATATGCTCCTGCTGCTGCTGCTGTGGATGGTCATCGCCGACCTGCTGAACAGGTGCAGGATGCCAGATCTCACCGGGTCGAAGAGAGAACCGTATGCCACCCGGAAACTGGCGTATAATACGCATGCCGTATAATGTACGACGATCTAATCTCTCCGGCTCGATCGGAGGGGAGACGTCAGCAGTATGGGCAGGAAAATAACCAAGACAACGCGCAATCATCGTAATGTACGCGCCGCCATACACGACTCCTCGCTCCTGGTGATGATAATATGAAGCATAATACTCAGCTAAACATCTCGCCAGGTTGCACCTGGTCCCCGTAATCAAACAATAAAGGTAAAATAAGTCGGGAAATGAACACCACTCCCGACTCTTGCCACGTGCCGTGATGGATGTGGCGATCATCCGATGCAAATAACGGATAAGAGGATCTCTAATACCAGACCCTGCCCTTAGTCCTCTGAAACGGACCGTCGAATTTGAGGCCCACCAATCTCTCAATCGGTTCTCCTCCCTCATCTCAGTATTCCCTCTGTAAATAGAGGGTGTAACGGTCTCCGGCTCATGATAAATTCCCGAGAGAACGGCAAACTCCTCAATCGACTCTGATGAAATCGTCCACATAGTCGAAACGAAATCTCAGATCGCTCATCGTCCTCCACCATCTCATCAGGACGAACATAAATAAAAGTGGATAAAAACTCCACCGTAAGCTTCGGTATGAAGGTAAGAACGCCAACTCAAATATCGACTCCATGGCGTACCATCTCCAATATCCCAGCGAGCCTATCGCTCCTCCCCAAGCTCGGTATCACCTCCCAATCCATAGCCTTTGATGACCGATCTTCATACGAATGAATTTTGAGCACTTTGCGTGCTCAATACTACCGGTGCTCAAACTGTAGCCATGGATGAGTGGCAATAAAATCAACCTCAACCTCAACGTCAGAATCGGAAGACATATCTGCAAAAGAAAACGAAAAATTTTTAAAAATGCATTTAGGGTACCTATACGCCGCGTATAGCCCTATACGCCGCGTATAGGGTTGCTGCGTATGGCTATGTGGGTGTCGTGTGGCCACCTATACGCCGCGTATAGACCTATACGCTGTGTATAGGTACCCACGTATGGCTATGTGGGGTGTCGTATGGTTCCTATAACGCTCGTATAGCACTATACGCCGCGTATAGCTACCCAACTGGTTGTCTTCAACCTAAGAACTATACGCCGCGTATAGGCTATACGCCGCGTATAGTTTCCCTCAACCCAGTTATGCAGATCCATTTCAGCAGTATTTAACATCCGTTTAACGTTTAAATAAGCGTATGATTGACATAACAAAGGTATAAGAACAAGAATACATACCTGAAGTAGTGAATGTAGAGAAATCACCGAACAATACGTGTAGTATCGATCTATACGAGAGAGTTTTTTGGTTTGAAAATGTTTGGTGGGGTGAGCGGTTCTGAGAAGATGTCCCTTTAATGGGGCCGGTTGGACCTATACGCCGCGTATGGGTCCATACGCGGCGTATAGTAATTTTTTTTAAATAAATTTATATAAGTTGGTGGACCTCGGTTAGCTTCTATTATTGTATTGTATGCCGAGATACGACTCCTATACATAATCTCCCATTCTGCAGCACGTACGTTTCGGTTAAGAAGCCAAAGATTACTTAACGTAGGCATCGGATAATCTCCTTCTAATTTAACGTGGACGAAATGATTATTGTAGACATGAACAATCGAAACGACATGATGAGGCATCATACTGTTCGGATCAGCCCATAAGGGGAAAAATGTCTGACAACCGTTATTGCTTAATAGATGAAGAATAACACCAAACCTTTGAGCAATTACTATTCCCGTATACGGCATTATCATCCAATGTTCTTCTGGCGCAGGTTCCACACGTTGCCAATCTATTGTGTGACGCAATTCATTATACTGTCCGGCGTACAAAGTATCGAAAACTTCTCTGTAACTAAATTCATGTGTGTCCAACTCCTCTAAAAGTTGTTGACGCACATACATCCATTTATTTTCATTAAACCCCAACCCCAAAGCTATAGATCGAAAACCACAATTACCATCGGGTCGAACATCTTGTATACGTGAAATATACTGATGAAAGATTGAAGGAATCCAATTCTTTAACCTGTTTATATTGTGTAATTGCTGATCTCCGACAATCGATGAAAAGTCATTGGTACTTTGTGACACCTTAGACGATGTGGAACGACTACGTTGTATGACAGGCTTCTTTCCCTTTACTGCTGAAGTTGTTCTTCCGGTATATGAGCTATCTCTTGGTATGTCACACGTACTATGTTGAGTGTCTAGCTTTTGCTGTTGAACCTTTAACGTTGGACGACCACGAATATCTGTTTGAATAACAGGCGGTTTTTTGTTGTTCTTCCATGGATACACAATTTTTTTTATTTTTTCCACCAAACTAAATTTTTACAGGAGCGGGTTGTGACATTATTTGTTGTTTCACCCATTCCATTTCTTTTTCAAAATCGATTTCTTCATTCTCCATAAATGATGGTTTAATTGTATCAAGCTTCGTCCAAAACACGTCAATTGCATCTAATGGGATTTTAGTGCCTGCATTATAAATTATAAATCTATATATGTCACACCCCCGCTAAAAGCGGAAACACGGGGATGTAACGAGACCGGGATCGTCATAACACATGGTAAGCGATAGAGAGCAATATAAATAAATGATGACATGCGTGTCATGACGACACCCGACAACAAGGGGACTTGTGTCGTGTTTAGTCAATGTTCACAACACATAGCCATAAGCAACATGATAATGATAACACATATTCACATAAGATGAAAATGTAAATGTTAATTCCCACAACCCGGGAACAAGTTCAAAAGTTGATAATTGTTTACATGCGATAACATTGTTCGAAAAGATTGTTTATCAAAACATGAGCTAAGTCCCAAAAATGCATCCTTGGGTCTCCACTAAGGCAGCACACCTAGATTCCTGGACTTGCATGATCACCTGAAAAGATATGCTTAAAACGGTCAACAAAATTGTTGGTGAGCTCGCATGTTTATGTAATAAAAATGTAAGTGATGCTGTAATAAATAAGCGCGTCGGAATACCGTGAATACAGTTATTACACAAGTAAATATCACATGACATGAGCTTTGCAACCAAACCTAGCGACGTACACAAAGAAATTGTCGGCATATATTCACCCAAGGGCCCGTTCCTGGCCACTGATGGTACCAACTAGTATACCATCGAACGAGGGTGGGGGTGTCAACCCAGTAGTACTACCAATACCTAACCGTCGGTTCCCACACTGGAATTAAATAGTTGCAAAGATAGAACCACACAGCAGACCCAAGCATGTATCAAATAGTACTTGCAACACAGTATCACGTTGATTCCTTGTATGTAAAGTGTATGTAAGTTGTACAGCATAAAAATTGTGTAAGCATACTTTTCCCCCAATTTGTAAATGATTGAAATATTGTATAAATGTGAAAAGGGGCCACGAAACTCACTTGTTAAGTGGTAAGTATGTATGAGCGATGTATCCCAAATGTTGAATGCAAATAAACAGTCAAACACCTATTGACAGTTATTGTATAGCATTAATGATATGATATATGTATAAGCGCGCAATAATGATGGGTCGGTTCGGGTCGTATCGGATGGGTCGCGTACAACACACACAGACTGACACACGTACCAGATCTTATGTAGATCCAAGTACAAGACATTGTTGCCACTAATAATGATATTTAAGTAAAAGCATCGTTGTTAATCGAAAGAATGTTGAATAAGTGTCAATAGTTATAAGTCAATTTAGTCGTTCGTAAAGCGTTAGTTGAATCTGCTCAAAATAGTTTCTGTGCCCTTTCTCGCGTTGACTCTAATATTTGTGGCCAAACAATGGCATTATTGTGTTAGTGTTACCTCGACACCACACGACATACTCACGCCACGCACAAGGGGTCAAACACAACAATTTCAGTCGCATACAAGGCCAGACGCACGACTCAACCTTCATTCGTGCGAATCAACCCTCAATCGTGCGAATCAGCTTCATTCGTACGATTGAGCCTTCATTCGTATGATTGGCCTTCAGTCGTACCACACAACACCCAATCGCACGACTCAACTTCCATGCGCACGAATCAACCTTCAATCGTGCGAATTAGCTACTTTCGTACGACTGAACCTTCATTCGTGCGATTGGACTCCAGTCGTGCGAATCACATTCATTCGCACACATTCAGTCGGTCACCTGACTCAATCGCACACAAACACACAGTCGCACGACTCAGTCGCACGACATGCCTAGTCGCACAACTCAGTCGCACGATTGACTCAGACGCATGATCCAGTCGCACGACCCACTTAGTCGCACGGCTCAATCGCATGGATGACCCAGTCGCCTGATCTGCAGAATCGCGACTGTGGTCGGGAGGAGTAGCCCCCGAGCTACTCTAAACACGGGTTTTACACCACAAGGACCTCCAGAAACACTCAACAAACATACACAAGCATAAAACACAAGCAAAGAGACCTCACACGCACCCATACGACCTTGTGTGTTCGGGTTGAACCCGAACACCCGAAACCCTAGTTTGGACAGCCGTGAAAAGGCTCAAAAATGGACAACCAAAGACAACTACCTGCTAAGGAGGGGTAGTCTATGCTGTAGACGGTGTCAAGACGAAGAAAACGAGACCTCTCGGGTCGGATTTGGTGCTAAGATGGTGATTTAGTGTGTGAAAGAGATGAAGATGAAGAAGATGGTGAAATGGGGATTAGGGCTGGAAAAAGGGGTATTTATACCCAGCCCAAGTTTCCAAAATTACAAGTTTAGTCCCTGCACTTAATCCCCGAGTTTTCTCAAATTTTGTTCGGTTGAAAAACGATTTCGTTAGGTTTTTATATTAATTGTAAAAGTATATTTAATGTTGTCATGACTTAAGAAATGGTTATATTAAAACATTTATTATATTTATAAAATGATATATTTAACGTTTTCAAAAATGAAAGTTTTAAAGGTCTTTTTAAGGTTCGCACACGGTTTTTAACGAATGCACACACAACGATAATATTGCACACATGATATCCACATAATGAGTCAAATAATGATGAGGAATGACCAAATATAGAATAGATGACGGACAAACACGTTAATTGACGGACCTTAAAGTGACGGATGTCACAGTATCCCCCAGTTGAGAGAATTTCGTCCCGAAATTCAGCTGGAGTTAGGTCCAAGAGTGTCATCCTCGAAAAGATGTGGATATTTGAGTTTCATCTGATCTTCACGTTCCCATGTAAACTCTGACCCTCGTTTTGAATTCCATTTTACGCGAACAATAGGTATTCTACTGCGCTTCAGTTGCTTGACCTTTCGATCCATGATCTCAATGGGTTCTTCAACAAAATGAAGCTTGTCGTCAATCTTGATTTCCTCGATTGGCACGTGAAGGGATTCATCGGCCAAACATTTCTTGAGGTTTGACACGTGAAAAGTATCATGTACCCCGCTAAGCTCTTGTGGTAACCTTAATCGGTAAGCCACTGGACCGATTCTTTCAGTGATCTCAAATGGTCCAACGTATCTTGGGGCTAACTTCCCTTTCTTTCCGAATCGAACGACTCCTTTCCAAGGGGAAACTTTGAGTAACACACGATCCCCAACATTGAATTCTAGAGGCTTCCGACGATTGTCGGCATAGCTCTTTTGGCGATCTCGCGCGGCTTTGAGTCGATCTTTGATTTGGAAAATCTTGTCTGTTGTTTCTTGAATGATCTCTGAGCCTGTCAGTTGACTCTCACCAACTTCGGCCCAACAAACGGGAGATCTGCATTTCCTTCCATACAACGCTTCAAATGGAGCGCATCCAATGCTTGTATGGTAGCTGTTGTTGTAGGAGAACTCAATCAGTGGTAAATGAGCATCCCAGCTACCTCCAAAATCGATTACACACGCTCTCAACATGTCTTCTAGCGTCTGTATAGTGCGTTCACTTTGGCCATCTGTTTGAGGGTGATAGGCTGTACTCATGTCTAAACGAGTACCCATCGCTTTCTGTAGCGTCTGCCAAAAACGTGAAGTGAATCTGCTATCTCGGTCGGATATGATTGACACCGGCACCCCGTGCCGTGTCACGACCTCCTTGATGTACAATCTTGCCAACTTATCCATCTTATAATCTTCTCGGATAGGCAAGAAATGTGCGGACTTCGTCATTCGATCTACGATGACCCATATCGAGTCATGACCGCTGTTTGTTCTAGGGAGTTTGGTAATGAAATCCATAGCTATGTTCTCCCATTTCCACTCGGGAATTTCAGGTTGCTGTAATAATCCCGATGGTTTCTGATGTTCAGCTTTGACCTTCGAACACGTCAAGCATCGACTGACGTATAAGGCAATGTCTTTCTTCATGCCTGGCCACCAGTACAGATCTTTAAGATCATGATACATCTTGTCTGCACCAGGATGAATAGAATATCGCGTCTTGTGGGCTTCATCCATGACTAAAGTTCGAACACCTCCCCATTTGGGTACCCATATGCGATCCATGAAGTACTGAATACCGTCATCCTTGCGAATCATCTGATTATCTAACCCCCGGAACTCTTCTCCCGCAAGGTTTTCTTCTTTTAATGCCTCACTCTGTGCAATTTGAATCTGAGCTTTCAAGTTGGTTTGGATGGTTAATCCCAACGCTCGTGCACGTAGTGGTTTCACTCGTTCTTTACGGCTTAAGGCATCAGCCACCACGTTAGCTTTCCCCGGATGATACCGGATTTCGCAATCGTAGTCGCTAAGAAGCTCTACCCAACGTCGTTGGCGCATGTTGAGTTCCTTCTGATCCAGAATATGTTGAAGGCTCTTATGATCAGTGAAGATGATGCATTTGGTGCCATACAAGTAATGCCTCCAAATTTTGAGTGCAAATTCTACAGCGCCCAACTCAAGATCATGAGTGGTGTAGTTCTTTTCGTGCACTTTAAGTTGTCGCGAAGCGTAGGCAATCACCTTATCCTTCTGCATCAATACACATCCCAATCCTTGATGTGACGCATCGCAGTAAACTACAAAATCATCTGTTCCGTCTGGGAGAGACAGTATAGGCGCGTTGCACAACTTCTCTTTCAACGTTTGGAACGCTTGTTCTTGTGCATAACCCCAGTCAAACTTCTTGTCTTTCTGAGTAAGCAGGGTCAACGGTTGCGCAATCCTTGAGAAATTCGCGATGAAGCGACGATAATAACCGGCCAATCCTAAGAATTGCCGTATCTCTGATGGTGTCTGGGGCGTATCCCACTTCTTCACCGCTTCGATCTTGCCGGGATCTACGTGAATCCCGTCCTCATTAACCACATGACCCAAAAACTTCACTTCTCGCAGCCAAAACTCGCACTTTGAGAATTTGGCGAAAAGTTTCTCTTCGCGTAGCAGCTCCAGAATAGCCCGAAGATGTTTTACATGATCCTCTTTTGATCGGGAATAGATAAGTATATCGTCTATGAACACGATCACAAACTTATCCAGGTAAGGTTTGCACACCCGATTCATTAGATCCATGAACACAGCTGGTGCGTTTGTCAATCCGAACGGCATGACCAAGAACTCGTAATGCCCATAACGAGTCCTGAACGTAGTCTTCGGTATGTCGTCCTCAAAAACCCTTAGCTGATGATAACCAGAACGAAGATCGATCTTTGAAAAATACGAAGCTCCTTGCAGCTGGTCAAATAAATCGTCGATCCTGGGGAGAGGATATCGATTCTTTACCGTCAACTTGTTCAGTTCACGGTAATCGATGCACATGCGGAACGATCCATCATTCTTCTTGACAAATAGTACCGGCGCTCCCCACGGCGAATGACTCGGTCGAATAAAACCCTTCTCCAGTAGTTCCTGTAACTGACTAGACAACTCTTGCATCTCGGATGGCGCTAGTCGATATGGTGTTTTCGCTACCGGTGTAGCTCCAGGAACCAACTCAATACGGAATTCCACCTGTCGTGGAGGAGGTAAACCAGACAAGTCATCTGGAAATACTTCTGGGTAATCCCGTACCACTGGAATATCCACCAGTTTCCTTTCCTCGTCTTTCTTTTCAACCACATGAGCCAGAAAAGCGTAGCACTGCTTTCGTAAACTCTGGCGTGCTTTCATGCAGGAAATAAGCTTTAAGCTCTTACCCGGTCGTTCTCCCTGAACCTTGAGTACTTCCCCGTTTGGCATAGGGATACGTACTACCTTGTCTCGACAGACAATCTCTGCTCCATTCTGCGACAACCAATCCATACCCACGATCACATCGAAGCTCCCTAACTCGAAGGGTATCAAATCTATCTCAAAGGTATGATCCTCCAGCGTCAATGAACACTTCCTAATAATCTCATCGGCCTGAGCAACTCTACCATTGGCCATTTCTACGGAGTAGCTAGTTTCTAGCCTACTAGGACTCAAATCAAGTAATTGCACAAACTCAGAAGATATGAAACTATTGTCTGCTCCAGTATCAAATAATATAGATGCGAAGTGATGATTGAGTAAGTGCGTACCCGTGACAACATTCGGGTCCTGACGAGCATCATTGGCTCCAATGACGAATGCACGTCCCCGAGCTGCATTTCCCTGAGTAGCCGGGCCTTGATTCCCAGCGATAGCCAACACCTGCTGCTGGTTGTTCCCCTGTTGACCCGGTGCCCGATTCAGCCTGGGGCACATATTCCTGTAGTGATCGGGGCTCCCACACTCGAAGCAAGCCCTTGCATTCCCGGCGGGGTTAACCGCGTTGACGGGTGCTACAAGATTCGGTGCAGTTCTGCAATCTCTTGCCAGATGACCCGGGCGCTTACAGTTAGCGCACACCTGGCACTGTGTCCCTGGGGGATGATGATAATTGCACCTTTCACATTTGGGGTGCGGCCCCACATACTCTCTTCTGGCCTGAGACACGGCCACAAAATTCCTGGTCGGCTTAGACCTCTTCTCAAACCTTCCGGCACTCGACCGGCTCGATTCCCCAACATCCTTCCTCTTCTCGGCTCCTCGGCCCAAAACCCCTGTTCTAACCATCTCATCAGTCAAAGCGCCAGCTTTCAGAATTGCGCTCTGAATAGTAGGAGGAGCGGCTGCTGTGACCATAGCTCTAATTTGAGGCGCGAGTCCCCAAATATACCTTTCAATCCTCTTTGATTCCGGCGTAACCAGATGCGGAACCAACCTTGCCAGCTCATGAAAACGATCAGTATAAGCTGCATGCCCTGCCCCCACCATAGCATGATTCCAGAACTCATGCTCCAGTTTCTGCATCTCGTTGAGAGGGCAGTATTCCTCGGTGATCAAGGCTTTGAACTCATCCCATGACATCTGCATCGCAGACTCTCTTCCTCGTGCTTGAATCTGGGTGTTCCACCAGGTTAGGGCTTTACCCTGTAGAGAACAAGTAGCATACTTGATCCTCTGGCTGTCGAGGCACTCACTGATGTCGATCACTGCCTCCATCTTTTCCAACCACCTGGTTAGGGCTATCGCCCCACCTTTCCTATCGAATTCCCTCGGCTTACAAGCCACGAACTCCTTGTACGAACATCCCCGACGAGCATTAACCACTCCAGTTTCAATACCGGCAGTACCACCATTTCCGGTTTCCTGGTTGCTCTTGTTTCCAGTCGGGTTTCCGTTTCCCGTTTCAGTTTCAATCCCACCTTGGGCTCCTTCATCGTTGCCACCATCTCCGTGAGGGTGGTGTTGTTGAAGTGCGTCGCTCACTTGGGCCACGATAGTAGGAATCAGTGCGGCCAATTGCTGAGCGATCAGGGCTGCCATGTCGGCGTTCCCTGTTCCTTGACTGTTATTGGCAGGAGCATCGTTTGCTCTTGGTGCTCTGCCTCTGCCTCGGCCTCTGCCCCTTGGGGCTTCACTCCCGCCACTACTGCTACGGGTGACTCTTCGAGGCGGCATGTTCTAATCATAAAAGAGGTAACATATAAACTTTAGTCACCATAAGATACAAATGTATTCCACTTATCAAATTCCAAAGTTCATGTTCCGGTCAGCCAGACCACCATGCAGCCCATTTCAAGCATATTCTCGGTATACCGGTGATGTTTATATATAGGGTTCCCCGCAGCGTTCCCACCACACCCACGATGTACCGAGAATGATGCCTGATCCGGTTACATGACATCCGACTTTCCTTTACATCATATCCATAATAATCCATCAAGTCCATGTATTTCATGTCAATACCATGCTTATTGTCATCACATAACACAACAGTTGTAAGTCCATGCATACAATCACGTTTAGTCAAGCGGAGGTTGTCTATTTCCTCATCCTTCGAGGTTTCAGACATATTCCCCCTCAGGATTAATCTCAATGTCCGAGGTCAAGCATAATAACATGATCTGTGATGATCTCTTCGGGTTTAACACCCGGATCTGATAAACTAACTCGGCGCGCAGAGGGAACGGAAGATTCAATAGGAGCATCCCCATATAAGAGTGAGCACAAGGGCTCTCTCATAGGGTAGATAGATCACATAACAAATAGATGAACAAATCAAGTAGCGAGGAACACATACACGAGATATAATATGCATACAGAGTCCTAGCATGCAAATCTACATGAAGGTTCCTAGGTTATAGTCTAGGTCAAGCGTATTGCCTAATTCTCTATAACCAATGGCTCTGATACCAATCTGTCACACCCCCGCTAAAAGCGGAAACACGGGGATGTAACGAGACCGGGATCGTCATAACACATGGTAAGCGATAGAGAGCAATATAAATAAATGATGACATGCGTGTCATGACGACACCCGACAACAAGGGGACTTGTGTCGTGTTTAGTCAATGTTCACAACACATAGCCATAAGCAACATGATAATGATAACACATATTCACATAAGATGAAAATGTAAATGTTAATTCCCACAACCCGGGAACAAGTTCAAAAGTTGATAATTGTTTACATGCGATAACATTGTTCGAAAAGATTGTTTATCAAAACATGAGCTAAGTCCCAAAAATGCATCCTAGGGTCTCCACTAAGGCAGCACACCTAGATTCCTGGACTTGCATGATCACCTGAAAAGATATGCTTAAAACGGTCAACAAAATTGTTGGTGAGCTCGCAGGTTTATGTAATAAAAATGTAAGTGATGCTGTAATAAATAAGCGCGTCGGAATACCGTGAATACAGTTATTACACAAGTAAATATCACATGACATGAGCTTTGCAACCAAACCTAGCGACGTACACAAAGAAATTGTCGGCATATATTCACCCAAGGGCCCGTTCCTGGCCACTGATGGTACCAACTAGTATACCATCGAACGAGGGTGGGGGTGTCAACCCAGTAGTACTACCAATACCTAACCGTCGGTTCCCACACTGGAATTAAATAGTTGCAAAGATAGAACCACACAGCAGACCCAAGCATGTATCAAATAGTACTTGCAACACAGTATCACGTTGATTCCTTGTATGTAAAATGTATGTAAGTTGTACAGCATAAAAATTGTGTAAGCATACTTTTCCCCCAATTTGTAAATGATTGAAATATTGTATAAATGTGAAAAGGGGCCACAAAACTCACTTGTTAAGTGGTAAGTATGTATGAGCGATGTATCCCAAATGTTGAATGCAAATAAACAGTCAAACACCTATTGACAGTTATTGTATAGCATTAATGATATGATATATGTATAAGCGCGCAATAATGATGGGTCGGTTCGGGTCGTATCGGATGGGTCGCGTACAACACACACAGACTGACACACGTACCAGATCTTATGTAGATCCAAGTACAAGACATTGTTGCCACTAATGATGATATTTAAGTAAAAGCATCGTTGTTAATCGAAAGAATGTTGAATAAGTGTCAATAGTTATAAGTCAATTTAGTCGTTCGTAAAGCGTTAGTTGAATTTGCTCAAAATAGATTCTGTGCCCTTTCTCGCGTTGACTCTAATATTTGTGGCCAAACAATGGCATTATTGTGTTAGTGTTACCTCGACACCACACGACATACTCACGCCACGCACAAGGGGTCAAACACAACAATTTCAGTCGCATACAAGGCCAGACGCACGACTCAACCTTCATTCGTGCGAATCAACCCTCAATCGTGCGAATCAGCTTCATTCGTACGATTGAGCCTTCATTCGTATGATTGGCCTTCAGTCGTACCACACAACACCCAATCGCACGACTCAACTTCCATGCGCACGAATCAACCTTCAATCGTGCGAATTAGCTACTTTCGTACGACTGAACCTTCATTCGTGCGATTGGACTCCAGTCGTGCGAATCACATTCATTCGCACACATTCAGTCGGTCACCTGACTCAATCGCACACAAACACACAGTCGCACGACTCAGTCGCACGACATGCCTAGTCGCACAACTCAGTCGCGCGATTGACTCAGACGCATGATCCAGTCGCACGACCCACTCAGTCGCACGGCTCAATCGCATGGATGACCCAGTCGCCTGATCTGCAGAATCGCGACTGTGGTCGGGAGGAGCAGCCCCCGAGCTACTCTAAACACGGGTTTTACACCACAAGGACCTCCAGAAACACTCAACAAACATACACAAGCATAAAACACAAGCAAAGAGACCTCACACGCACCCATACGACCTTGTGTGTTCGGGTTGAACCCGAACACCCGAAACCCTAGTTTGGACAGCCGTGAAAAGGCTCAAAAATAGACAACCAAAGACAACTACCTGCTAAGGAGGGGTAGTCTATGCTGTAGACGGTGTCAAGACGAAGAAAACGAGACCTCTCGGGTCGGATTTGGTGCTAAGATGGTGATTTAGTGTGTGAAAGAGATGAAGATGAAGAAGATGGTGAAATGGGGATTAGGGCTGGAAAAAGGGGTATTTATACCCAGCCCAAGTTTCCAAAATTACAAGTTTAGTCCCTGCACTTAATCCCCGAGTTTTCCCAAATTTTGTTCGGTTGAAAAACGATTTCGTTAGGTTTTTATATTAATTGTAAAAGTATATTTAATGTTGTCATGACTTAAGAAATGGTTATATTAAAACATTTATTATATTTATAAAATGATATACTTAACGTTTTCAAAATGAAAGTTTTAAAGGTCTTTTTAAGGTTCGCACACGGTTTTTAACGAATGCACACACAACGATAATATTGCACACATGATATCCACATAATGAGTCAAATAATGATGAGGAATGACCAAATATAGAATAGATGACGGACAAACACGTTAATTGACGGACCTTAAAGTGACGGATGTCACAATATAAAATCATTACTGTAACAAAAAAATGATAAATATGGAACGACTATTACCAGAATGTTCATATTTTTCCAGCCGACAAGCACAAGGCAACCCACAACTAGTGAAAAGCTGACAACCACACGTTGCATTTGTTGAGCGCATCACATGCAATTTAGTGTTTTCGGCAACTAATAAATCAAGAGCTTTGTGTGACACTTTGCCTCGTAGGTAATCAAACAACGGGAAATTATGATGAGTCATAGTTTTAATTTTGCTTGTCTCAAAACTTTCTTTTAAATTTACCTCTTGTGCGTTTACCAATTGATCAACAAACTCCACAAGTCTATCCAGTGAGCTATTTGTTGATTTAAGATATCTCTTTAAATTTGCATGTTGACTCTCGACTCTGTTTGTTGTGTGTTGACCAAAATTGCGGTTTGAGTTAGTCCAGGCTGATACAAACATTTTCTTGTAATTCTCTAACCAGTTTTTGTTTATATATGACAATACTCCTGAAAATATATTAAAAAAAATCAAATTAACTGTTATATTTAATAGTATTATATGTATGTATGTATGTAATGAAAAACTTACTTTCTCGCTTCGCTTCAACTAGTTGTTCGTAAAGAAGGTTATAGTTATACTCGTAAATCTCCGTCGTGGGAGACTCACACAAACGTGCCCATGTATATTTAAACTTTCGCCAGTCATCTTTCGGAAAACTTGCTTTACAATGTTTCGCGATATTCTCATTAATATGCCACCTGCATAAACACTTTGAAGCATTTGGAAATACTTTAACACATGCGTTCATTAAAGCAAGATCTCTGTCTGTTATTATGACTTGCGGCTCCATACACCTGTTTAACGTATCTTTCAATCTATTAAGCACCCACTCAAAATTATCTTCTCGTTCTTTACTAATAGATGCATGAGCAACACAAAATGTCTTGTGTGTCGAGGTCACACCAACAATCTGAACAAACGGAAGTTTGTACATGTTTGTTTTATACGTTGCGTCTATCATCAGCACGTGCGGAAATGCACGCCAAGTGTCGTATGATTTTGGATGACAAAAAAATATATCTTCTACGGTATTTGTATCGGGATCTTCTCGGGTGTAATAAACATACCTTATAGAAGATAAAAGGTTTTCTAAAACTTGCATTGGTGTTTCACCGACTTTCTTTTCACTTCTTATCTTATATTGAGCGTTGTATACGTCTCTGGTTATGGATGCGTTATTTGGATTTTGCTTTTTCAAAGCTGATAAGATGTTACGAGGCTCCATGTTCTGATCGGTAAGTTGTTCCACCAAATTGAATTCGTTTTGAGAAAACCTTCTTACAAATGGATGCCCCTCCATATGTTGAGCGGGATCATGGTTATGTTCGTCATTTCTCACCTCTAATTTCCACGAACGACGTTTGTTGTCGTATATCCCCACTAATTTAAAAGGACATCCGATTTTTTGCTACCAGATCGTCTAATTGTTGCTTTACTTTTGTGTTCACCACCACGATCACAAATAAGCCACACCTTTACGACCTGACCTTCCTTTTTCTTCGATCTTCGTGTAATAATAACATAACCATTATCACGTCCCCTATTAACAACCCAAGAAACTAGCTCATCGAGTGATAAAATTCTTGACATGTTTCAAACGATATTTTCGTGTTTTGATTTTCAGCACTCGAGAGATAGTTTATATTACTTTGTTGCGGGTCATAACTTGATTCTCGGCAAAACTCAATCTCATCATCGGGAACATAAGGTTGGTTTAAATCTGACAATTCGTAACCAGATTGAACGTACGAATCATCTTGATTACTTTCTGACACGTACGAAACGCTTGAATATTCACCAAACAAATAGTTACTATCCCAAAACGACATAACGAAAGAATAATCTTGGATCACTTCAAATTCAACCGTGCTAAACGTTCCCTGGCAGCCCTATAAGACAAATGAGATTTTTTTAAGAAAATAGAGTTTTGTGGTTCAACTATTTCTTCAAAATAATAATTTTTCTCTAAAACTATAACTCTTATTTCTTTTATATACATACTTACGTACACATAAATGTCTTGATTACTTAATAATCATTTCAACTAACTCGGGTTCCACGATACTAGTCGGTTATGATAAAAAAGCTTAAAATTTATTTAAGTTTACCGTAACCGACTAGCATCGATGGAACCCGAGTTAGTTGAAACGATTTTTTAAGTATGCAATTCAAATATATGTATATATGTATGCAAATACTTAATGAAATAAGAATCAAATGTTTACCGAGTAATTATCTGACAGAAGAAAATGTTGAACCACACAACGCTAATTTCTTCAGTTAAGATCAACAGTTTCCATCTTCTACAACGAAATATGAACGAAAAATGAACGATATGAATGAAATATGAACGCATTCGTTGCGTTTATATATAATCGAAAGAATCTTCAGTCGCGTCACTACAATTCGAAAAAAAGCATATACGCCGCGTATGGGTCCATACGCCACGTATAGGCTTTAGTCAAATCAGTCAAATCAAGAGCTTCAGATGGATCTATACCCCGCGTATGGGCCCATACGCGGCGTATAGGCCTGGGTCGTATAGGGTGGTACGCACCCCCACCGACAACTATACGCTGCGTACAGACCCATACGCAGCGTATAGGTGTCGGTGGGGATGCGTACCACCCTATACGACCCATGCCTATACGCCGCGTATGGACCCATACGCGGCGTATAGTCCTGACTGATTTGACTTTACAGCTTTGTCTCTGAAAAGCCTATACGCCGCGTATGGGTCCATACGCAGCGTATAGGGTCACTGATGTGACGTGGAATTCTTGGCATTAATTGGCAATAATTGGAGGGACCTATACGCCGCGTATGGACCCATACGCGGCGTATAGGCGGGTGTCGATTTAAAACCTTGGGTGTCCCATTATTAGCACCCTTTAAAAATTTCTACAAATATAATTACATCTAGGATAGTCAAATGACTTTTTGAGTGATTTTCTGAAAAAGAAATCTTGTCATGTCTTTTTTGTACGCTAGTCACAATAAAAAAATATTTTACATGTTTCTTTTAAATTTTTATAGATTCTAATCACATATAACCAAGCTTTGCTACATTCTTTCGGTTATTTATAGAATTTAATTTTTAGAAAAATGAATTAAATATTATCCAATTTTTGAACATGATTAAACTTGTAAGGATCTAGTATTTATAGATTATAATATCAAGTGAAAAATAAAAACTTAAATCATGCGAAAAATACAAGAAAACGAGAACTCCAAGATGATGGATAAAAATTTCATCGCGCGAAAACTTAGAGTTGCAGCGCGAGAACTTGATGTTCTCGCGCGAGAACATTTGTATAATATATGTAGATGTTTTTACTTTGTATTTCATTATATGTGTTCATTTGTAAAAGTACTTTGAGAGTGAGAGAGCACATAGATGTGTGATAGGCCACCCGAGGAGAGCTCATCTCGGGTGGATCGTGCTTCAACGATGTAAACCCCTTTGGCATTGTAATCTTTTGATTAATAATATTTAATTGCGTTTGTTAATTTAAAGTTCTTTAATATCACACACACATCCGTCTTAATTTGATTATCAAGTGTAACAATATGTGGAATCGATCGAGATGAGGACTTTACAAAACTGGTCTGACCGGTATAACATGTGAACTTGTAAAGCTACCGTTTCGATAAGCGTTTCGAATTTAAGAACATTGTTAAATAATAAATTAATAAGAATCAACTTAACATAAAACCACTATTATGAGGGTCGGATCGTACCGGGCGGTCCGACCGTAAATCACCTGTGTGACCAAACCGATTAGCTGCAGATCGTTCTAGAGACTTTGAACTGGTCGGTTTTTTCCCGAGTCGGTGGTTGTCTGGGTTGGAGCGAGCCGCCGGTTTGATTGGTGAGTTTCTTTTTTCGCAGATTCATTCACAGATCCATTCCACAGGCCTCCGTCCCATTCACAATTCCTCAACCCTCAACTCCTCCTTAGAGGACGTTTGGTTGGAAGGAAAGAAATGTAATGGAATTGTAAAACTAGTATAATTTTCAAGTAAAATTATGTTTGAGTGGGTAATGAAATGTAAAACCAAAGGAATGTTTCACCTCAAATTTCCTTGGTTGTGAGATTTCAAATTCCCTCTTTGGGTGGAAGGATTTTGAAATCCCAAAACCAAAAGAATTTGAGATGAAACGTTCTCTTGATTTTACATTTCATTACCTACTCAAATATAATTTTACTTGAAAATTATACTAGTTTCTTAATTGCATCCCATTCATTCCAACCAAACGCCCCCTTAGTTTCTCTTATTCGCAGACATTGGCGGATTTAGAGGGGGTGACCCTCCGGTGAAACAAATTTCTTCTAACATATCTATAGAGCTTCATCTCTTTTTTTTTACCCTCTCAAGATATTGTGCGTAGACAAGAAGATGAGTTGAGTTGAAAAGAAAATGAACAAATATGAGAAAATGGGTATTTTTTTTATGGTGGAGGTTAATACCAGCGGCTTTACTCTGCCTAGAACTAAAAACTAAATGAAGAAGATGACCTAGTGTTTAGTAAATAATGTATTGGGCCTTCTTAAAAGTTAACTCACGACCCAATAATTAACTATAAGACAATACTAGTTTTCATGTAAATAGTGGGTCAAAGTAAATATAAGCTAATTTGACAAGACTAGTTTTCATGTAAATAGAGGGTCAAAGTAAATATATTTATTTATAAATTATAAGATTATGCGGTTCATAAAACCGGTCCGACTGGTCTGACTAGTGAACAGTAAGACAACCGATTCACTGTCCGATCTAGTTCTTAAAACATTGCACAAAACCGACCAACTTAACCTAGAACAAGATGCCAAGATTAATCCCCTGTATGCATGCAACATGCATGAATGCATAACTTTGGTCAAATTAGGTTTTTCCTCTAAACAGACTTTTAGTTCATCATGGGCTCATGAAATGTAACTCCTTTATTTAATATAAAATCAGCATATGGATTTTACATTTTTACATATGCTTCTGGACTTTGTGAATGAGATGTGTATATAATATTAAAAAAAAATATAAATCGATGATACAAGTGAAGAAACATATAAATAAACCGGATTGAAGATACATATATAACCCTATAAACACCTCTAAGATCACATATGAAGAACCCTAACTTGATCAATCACAGGGCCACAAAGAGATACGGTATCATCAACCCTAGTATGATAATGCGAGCTAACGAAGCTCAATCTAGTTCTCGTCGCGATTGCTTTAAACTTCATGCTAACCGTCTTCCACTGTCCCTTTCCTTCTGATTTGAACGATGCTTTCAGTGTTTCTTTTGCAGCAAATGCTTCAACCATCATGTCCCCGTGGCACGCGTTCTTCGCATCTCCAATGGCGAACGTTAGCATGTATAATTTGTTTGGGACGGTTCTGATAATTTGTGCAATGGCACTTTCTCTTCCAGCGATCAGCTCGATGGCTGCATTGCCACATGGGACATTGTAGTGTTTGGAGTCCACGAGTTTAACAGCTTTTATAGACTCGATGATCCACCCGGGGAGTGGAGATGTGATGTCTTGTTGTCGTGGGGGGAGGAGGATGCCGTTCGCTGAGTTTGATAATCCGTGTGGACCTTCTTCGAATCCGCCATTTTTCACCAGATTAACTGATCACATAGAAAACAACCATAAGCAAAAAAAATCTAGATTTGAATAAATTGTGAAATTTGAGAAGTTTTTTCCCTCTGGAGAAAACATAATAGTTTCTTTGAAGTTTGAAAGTTTTTTGGTTTTTAAGAAGTTTGTTACCCTGAACAGCAAACTCTAATAAATCCTATTTTAAAGTTTGCTTTTTAGAATAACAAATATTTTGAAAATCAAAATACTTTAAAATGTCTACTAGAACAGTAGACGAGTTGGAAATCCAAAAAATTTCAAATTTGAGGTTCAAGAGCTAGTTACATCGACTAGGTCTTGGAGGAAGGAGCTCTCTAATGGAGACGGCGTCGATGATCGGTCCACATTTGGGGTCTTCATGCACCCCAGGGTTTTGGAATGTTAACTTGACGCTTGTGGAATTCGCTTTGAATCCATAAGCGTACACATCCCCACCGTCGCTGCAGTACAGAGTCTGCAGCGGCAGGTCACCACTCTGTGGTGGCACTGACACCCTCAACATCTGCTTTTGTGCACACGTTCTAGAAGCACCAAACGTCACCGCATACAGTGATCCAGCTTTCACAGCTATAGTTTGAGAGATTGTAGCTTCGTTCCCAAGCTTCACAGCATGGGCACCATTTGCGACCGGAAAGTACATCCCATCGGCCTGTGGCCCGCCTCGGATGTACTCCACGAGGCCAGTGATCTCCCATTTGGGTAAGGAGTCTTTACGAAGCAGTACTGTTTTCTTCACATCCTTTGCCTTTGGTGGTTCTTCAAAGTTTCCATTTGGTAAGAGACCTATATAAAACGTAAAACACAATGAATTAACAATCACATGATTTATCATTATTTCCATAATGGTGTTGTTAATCTACGTTTATGAAAACGAAACATACCTTCAAATGGAGTGCGAGCCGCAAGAACACAAGTGGAAACGAAGGCGAATGCGAGTACAATGGTTGCGAATTTCGCCATTTTTAGGGTTTTAAGCATAGAAAGAGAGGAGAAGTGAGATATTGGATGGTGAAAATGTGGTTCAAGTGGTTGAAATATATATGGAGAAGAAGGAAAGTGATGTGCAAGTTCCTTAAACGGAGGATAATACTCGATGATGCGATGGCCACGAGGGGTGGCGGTGTTGAAATTGAAACGTATTTTATATTCTTATATTATTTCTGCACGATCTATAAACTAATGGAGTGTTAATATTTTTAAAATGCAAGATTGTAACTTGCAATGAGACATTAGATCCGCATATGCACATGTTAGAAACTGCAAAGTCTTCATCATTGTCGTTTAGGTTTTATGTTGGATTCGCAAGGGTGAAAAACAACCGGACCATTTTGAAAAAGAAAATAACATTGATTGTTGTATTCTATGTTCAAATTATGTTTTTTGATACTTATGTGTTTGTATGAACATAACAAGTTTGGTTTTTAATATATGTTAGAGTTTAATTTTTCTGTTAAATTTTTAATTTTTTTTAAATACCTCTTAATATATAGTAACTTAGTGATATTTGGTAACTTAAATAAAAGCTTTTAAGTAAAAAAATAAGTTAATTAAAATAATTATAATTAATTTTATGTTAAATTCATTTGGTTAATGCTACCATAATTAACTATCCCTAATTAAATTTATAATATATATCTATAAATATATGTTTTTAATATCATTATATTTAATAGTAGAGAAAGATGGAAAACAAAAAATCAGATGACCTAGAATATTGTTAAATGCGATTATATTTATTTATTAATATAAAGATTATAAAGCTAAATGATATAAAATTCTCATACAAATGTTATATAATTGCCATCGAACTAGAGTACACTACTTATAAATCTGAAACATATGATCTAATTTTCATATCAAATTAAATTTCAAGTAAATAATTACCCGATGAGAATAAATAAATGACGCTGAGTCTATTAATTCCCGTAGTTAAAAAAGTTTACAAGTCAATTGCTTCTTTATATGTCCATGTGTGCAAAGAATCTATTAACCTATCTTGGCCGCATTTATACACACTTTATAGCTGGATGTGCAATCGGGGACCATTTAATGTTATTAGTGAATTAATAGATACTACAGATTTTGTTATGCATGAAATTTATTTATCATTACTATTACTTGATGTCTTTCTTTCTAGTTGCTTGAGGATTCTATACCATAGTAGATATTAATGTAGATTTAAAAGGATGTGTTTTTGTTGAGAGATCAAGTATCGGGTGATGATTTTCTAGTTCCAGGTGATATACAATTATAGTGCCGGATGAAGACAATTGTAGTACCGGGTGAAATATACCCAAGGTGTTGTCCTTGTATTGCTAGATAAATACAAAATCAACATAGAGTTTAAAAGTTTATTGATAGTTAGTTAGTTAAGCTGATTAGTTTTTAGTTTGTTATTTTTACTTATACATCAAGGATTGTAATTCATTTTGAGTGTTAATGAAATAACTCAAACTTTTCAAACTACATGGTATCACAGTTTGTGTTCAAGCTCCTTCAATCTTCATCTTCTTTAGTTTAAGATCGTTTTTTATTTTATTTTCAATTTCATCATCCTTCGGATTCAATTCACTAATCATGTCTGATTCAAATGGTGGATCAATTCCAATCGCAACCGCAATTGATGCCTCTGATCCACTTTACTTGTATCCATTTGATAATCCTGGTATGGTACTTGTTTTAAAATCATTTGATGGAACTGTATTTGGGACATTGATGTAGACAGAAAAACAAGATAATCAACTGACCTTTTGATTCATCAAGAATACTAAAAACAATTGTTCTAACAATCATTAATTCTAGAAAAATGCCGATAATCATGGTTTTCACACAATAACACACTCAATGATAGAGAGAAAAATTATTTTCATAAACTTCAAAAACTAGAAATAAGACAAAAAGTAAAATAGTTCATAAAATAAGCCATTTTTTGCCAAAATGATGTCTTACAACGATTTATTGAAACGTGCTAATCGATCCAATAGTCATTTTGACTTGCCGCAGGCCCAAGTAGTGGTCACTTTAGTGAAGCCATGTTGCGATCTTGGGCCTTCAAAAACAACATGGCCTACTCCTTCACACTTGGGCCTGCACCAAGCATGAAAGTGATCGATGAGTATTGATTTATCTACTAAAAATAATTGATGTTTGTCGAGAGTGAACTTGTTTGACCTACTGAATATTCTCAACTTACCAAATGGACTCGTTGCAATGATATGGTAATTTCCTAGATCTTAAACTCTTTATCTCGCCAAAATTAGTGCAAGTGTTTTGTATGATTGATCACGTGGCAATATATTAATGTTTAATTGATCTAAATTCTTGATTTTAAATCATAATTATTGTGAAACAAGTTAACTTTGTTTATATTTTGATTTATATGTTTTTGGAGCTAAATGGAACATATTTGAGAGTCAAACAAAGCAAAAAGATGAAGTTCAAGGACTTGAAATGCAAATAACATAATATACAAATAAAAGGAAACAAATTAGCAACTGTTGTATCATACTTCGGGTTTGGGCATATCATACGTCGGGTGGTGTATGAGGCGGCGTATTAGCGGTGTAATTGTAGGTGTATTTGACAAAGAGAATAGAAAGTTGGGCATAGGAGGAGGCATATCATATGCCAGTTAGGCGTATGATACGCTGGTGGCAGTTTCAGAACCGGATTTTGAGGAATTTTGAGTCTATTTAAGTATCTAAATAGGGTTTTCGAAGGGGAACTTCTTCCAGACGAAAATTAACGAACTTTAGGTGATTTTTGGTGTTCTAAGGTTTCCCAAATCATCCACAAACATTCTTCAATTCAAGATCTCCAATTCAAGATCAAAGACATAATGATGATGATGATGTGTGTCTAGTTCGGTTTGTAATCACTTTCAGGTGAATCATTCTTGTTAAGAAAGACTATTGGTATGTTTTCATTAGGGTTTTGTGATGAATATTGAATAATTGAATGCAATTAACTTTTGGTTGATTTAAATGGTTTTCTTCTATATAAACTTGTGTGATTAATTATTAGTTTCCAGTTTTCTTGCATCGTGAGCTCATTAAGAAAATTAGACAGCTTGATATAGGTGAATCTGTAATCTTATGAACGATTGAGTCTTAAAAGATTGTTTTTTGGTAATCACTTTAATCTAAAGTAAAATCTCGAAGTTAAATTCTTACAAACCCTAATTTAAAAGTATTGATGTGTAGGGGTTTTCATTTTAAAATGTTAATTATGTGTTTATTATAGTGGAACACAATTATTTTAAGAGTTAATTGGTTTTCAGGCTTGCGTGGCAAAAACAGACATATTTTGGGTGTTTTCGGGAGTTAGAATGGAAGCCGGAAGCTCACGAAGAAGGGAACACTTGAGGAATAGAAAAAGTAAAGAAAAAGTGAAGGGGGATGTAAATTACGTCCCTAAGAACGTAAATTACGTCCCATGTGTGATCAGGATGCACGCAAACTAGGACGCACAACATAAGAAAAAAGTGCTGATATAGGGGGGAAGTAAATTACGTCCCTATGGACGAAAATTACGTCCCTGAGGAAGTAAATTACGTCCTTGTGCTGTCAGAAACGCGAATTTAGAGTTTTGTGACCTCTTTAGGGTTTTGTGACCAAAATACACTTTAATCAATCAAAATCCATGGATACAACATACTAACATCAAAATACAAATTAATAATTTTCTTCTAATTTTAGTGTTAAACATTTGAAATTTATTGACTAACTATCTCGTCATGTAAACTATATTTTCATTCTTCGAATACATAGGCTACCTGCCATAATCATAACATCCAAAAACACATAATAAACACCATACACATAATATAAGATAAATATTTGTAAACATCCATATCCATAAACATTATATCTAAAAAACCTATCTATCACATCTAAAAAAAGCATTCATAAACATAGCATCAAAACACTCCATATTTTGCTCATGCGTTCTTAACCCATAGCCCACATGTTGAAGGTTGAAGTCGTGACCACACCTTCCTAATATCAGCACTTTCACTAGAAAGTAAAAGCGTTTGATATTTCGCATCAAATATTTCCCATCCCAAATTATCAAACCTTTCCATGCAAACATCCATATCGTGTTTTTATGAACCAAACACCCTAACTTTTTAGTGGTTCAGATGCAGCCTTTTAATTCATTAAAAGGCTACCATACAGCCTTTAACTATTTATATGTCTATGATCTATTTAAATAGTATAACATAAATTTGGTTTGAAATTTCTAAAAATTATTATTGGTTTTGTAAGGATTCCTTTAAGTCTGATGCAAACAAAAACATTCAATGTCTATCTGCAAGCAATGCACTAAAGAACTGAAGTAGAATTGCTTCGGAAGTTTTACACCATGCACTAGAAATATTCTAAGTGTAAAATCTTCCGAAGCCAAGACCAATATCTTCTGAAGCCAAATATGAAGTCTTTCGAAGCCTTAGAGACAAAGTCTTCCGAAGCTTCATCCTATGAAGATAGATTTCTTCCGAAGACTTTTAGTAACATGCTTTATCTGATGTACTGTTCCATAAAGCTGGACACCTTTCCGCTGCATCTCTGTAAAGTCACCAACTTACATGAGTTGGTGAAAAGGTCCATGCTTTTGGTAACTGTACATTGAGGTCTTGAGTCTGTAACCTTCTACTTTATGTACTTTATCCTTTTTGTAATAGATAAGGATGTGAGCTATGGCATGTCATAGTCACAAGGTCAAAAGGCAGATATGCCTTTTGATTCTACAATTGATTTTGTTTATGTCTAGTCAATTGTATCCAGCTGGCTTTCAAAGTATAGCCGGCTGTAGGTTGTAGTATAAGTATTCCTTGTTCTAGTATCTTTCTTTATGCTTTGTAACACTTGTAATAGAACTTGAGAAAGCAATATACTGCATCCTTGAAACCCAAATCTCTTGTTCTGTCTCTTTATTATTACTTGTGTTCTTTGTATCATTATTGTGGTTAATCCAGTTTACTGTTTGATCAAGTTTGGTTAATCTCCTCTTGTGTTGTTGTGTTGTAATTGTTAAGCCCTTAACCGGTCCTGCAATTGGTATCAGAGCATTTCAGGCTCTTGATATAAGATCTCACCATCTTAAGATCCCTCACACACACAAATACTAAACTTTCAAATGGCATCCATTTCAAAGACTGATATGGAAACTGGAACCATGAACAAGTCCCCACTGATCACTCTTGATGACTTTGATACCTGGTGTATGAGAATGGAAGGTTTCATCAGGTCTCTAGACTCAAGAATGTGGGAATTGTTGAAAATGGACCTTTCATACCCAGCACTCCTTCTGCTACTGGTGCTGGTATGATCCCCAAAGATGTGGCTAACTACTCTGATGAAGATAGGAAGAGAGTAGAGATTGATAGAAAAGCCATGACTGCTCTTCAAACTGCCCTTCCAAACTCTGTGTACAGAGGTTTCAAGAAGTGAAAACAGCTAAACAGCTGTGGGATGCACTAAAACTGATGTATGAAGGCTCCTCTGAAGCCAAGGAGAACAAGAAGGATCTCCTGAAGCAGCAGTTTGAAAACTTCACCTTCAAAACAGGTGAAACCATGACTCAGCAATACTTCAGGTATGTTGAGATAGTGGATACCCTTGTGGATGGAGGAGTTCCTCTTGAAAAGAGACATTGTAAGGAAGTTTATGTCCTCACTTCCTAGGCAATGGACACACTATTGTGTGGTGATCAAGAGGACTGAAAATCTCAAAACTCTTACTCTGACAGAGTTATATGGGATTCTCAGTGGCTACCAGATGGAGATGAACATGCAAGGTTCATCTGGCAACTCCAACAATCAATTGGGTTCAGCCCTGCATGTGGTTGAAAGGGATAGCATAGAACCCCAACATCATCTCATATGCTACCCTGACAACTCACCAAAGGGTCCTTTCATCACCTTCCCAGAGACACCCAGGGAGAACTACACTCAAGGAAGCCCATTCCAAGAGACAAGCTCTTCTCAAGCCTTTGTGTCTTCTGATGAAAGTTGTGGCAACTCTCTTTTCACTCTTGAAGACCTGGATTGTATCCATCCAGATGACCTGGAATATATGGAAATAGTTCAGCAGATGGCTCTTCTCACTCATAGAGCCAAGAAGTTCTACAAGAGAACTGGAAGGAGGTTTCCAAGCAATGCAACCAGTGGAAAGTTTGGCTTGGATAAAAGCAAAGTCAAGTGTTACAACTGTAACTTGATGGGCCACTTTGCTAGAGAGTGTAAAGAACCTAAAACAAATGGTGGCCAAGCACAAACTAGACCAAACTACACTGACAATGCCCCTCAGAATGAGAAGCCAAAGCAACAAGCTGCTGTTGCTGTTGAAGAAGAGGCTTTGACTGGAGCTTTCAGGTGGAAGATGCTTCTCCAAACCAAGCACTAATGGCAGATCATGATGAAGCCAAGGTATTGGAACATCTCTGTACTCCTGAATGCATTGCTAAAGTTAACAGATATAGGTCCTATAACTTGGAAATAAGATCTGATCTTGAGTCCTTAAACATTTTAAAATCTGATTATAGAAAGTCTGAAAATGATTATAAACTAAAGATAGAGGACTTAGAGAAAACCATTTCAGTTCTAAAACATGAACATACAGATTTTAGGACTCAAATCCAAGATCTCATAACCAAGCTGACTGAGTGCCAGGCTGAGCTTGTGATCAGCAAAGCCAGGGCAGAAAAGAGTGTTCTTGAAAGAAGAGACCTTCAAGAACATGATATCCTCATCCCTGCACAACAAGGTGTGTTATCAAAATAGACAGGGACTGGGATCAAATGAGATAGCTCCTCCACACACAATCTTGTCTGTAAGATCTCCTAGGTGTGGAACTTGTGAAGATGAGCTTCCTCTCATAGATCCTATAAGTGAAGAGGATGAAGAAGAGATAGTGAAGAATTCCTCTGAGAAGAGTGAAGAGGAGGATTCTACTAAGGGCCACTATCCTTCTGAGGAGAAGAAGACTACTGTGATGACCAAGTCAAGAGAAAGAACTTGATCAGGAAGAGCAAAAGAAAAGCAAAGAAGGCTCAAGAGATCAAGGCTACTTTTGACTCTAAGCAGAAACAAGTTTTTATCTCTGCAGTTTGAAGTAGTAAAGACTGAAGACATCAACCAAAACTCTTCAGCTAAGAGTTCTGGTTCTTGTTCAAATCATCTCAGTACCAAGAAGAAGACTGATCTGCTGTGTACCACTGCTGCACAGCCTGGACCATCAAACTCCAAGAACAGTTCACAGCCCAAAAGAACTGTCTCAGCATCTACAAAGATGAAGGTGGAGAAGGGATGTGACCAAAGACAGTCTTGCTCTCATAAGGAGACTCTTGTGAAGAAGAAAATGTTGTGTGTCATGTGTGAAAGTACCTCTCACATTGCTAAGGATTGTCCATACAATCCTAAAAGTACTGTCCATATGACCAAGACAAAGACTTCAAAGAGTTTCAAGAAGATTCAAGCTTCGGAAGGAAAATCTGTTTCCTTCGGAAGCTCCAAATCAAAGAAGAAGGTAAATGGAAAATTACCTTCGGAAGAAAAGTTGGTCTCGGAAGAAAGGAATTCTTCCGAAGCACTGAAGTCTGCTGCAGTGACTGTAGAATCTTCCGAAGGTTCAGTCATCAAAACTTGTGAAGTCCCAAAAGCTTCCAAGGTTTTGAAGGTCAAGTCCAAGACTCCAAAGGTGGTGTGGAAGTCTAAGAAAGACCAAGTGACTGAAGTTTCTCCATCAACAACAGCTGAAGATCCCTCTAGCACAACCATAGGATCTATTACTGTTGCATTACCTTCTATTATACTTAGTGAGCCCAAGACAAGTAAGGCTTGGGTTTCCAAATGTAACTAATCATTTTCTTTGTGCAGGAACAGCTCAAGACAAACAAAATGTCTGGATCATTGATAGTGGCTGTTCCAGGCACATGACAGGCAATAGGTCACTACTCCATAACTTTGAGAGGATTGATGGAGGACCAGTTGCTTTTGGAGGAGATGAAGGTGGTTACATTTCTGGAAGGGGCAAGGTCACAAATGGTAAGCTCAGCATTGAAAAGGTAAACTTTGTCAAGGAGCTTGGGTACAATCTTCTGAGTGTATCCCAATTTTGTGATCAGAGTCATAACATGCTCTTTACTGAGCATGAGTGCATTGTTCTCAAGCCTGGAGTGGTCATTCCTCATGAGCACATCCTGCTTAGAGCCCCCAGGAAAGGGAACATGTACAAGATGGATTTGCAAGAAACATCTCCCTCTGGAGAAGTTTCATGCTTTCTATCTAAAGCAAATAGATGAGTCTTTCCTATGGCATAAAAGAATGTGCCATGTAAACTTTAAGAACATGAATAAACTAATTAAACATGATTTGGTAACTGGAATGCCAAAGAAAGAGTTTACAAGTGATGATCATTGTGTTGCATGCCTGAAAGGGAAGCAACATAAGGTATCTCACAAGCCTAAGGAAAAGAACTCCATCACTACTCCCCTACACTTATTACATATGGATCTCTTTGGCCCCACCAGTGTAATGAGTCTAGGAAGGACCTCTTATTGTTTGGTGATCACAGATGATTTTACAAGATTCACTTGGGTTTTCTTTCTTAGAACTAAGGATGAAACCCCTGAGATTCTGAAGAATTTCATCTTAAAAATTGAGAATCAAAGTGATCACAAGGTCAAAACCATAAGATGTGATCAAGGGACTGAATTCAAGAATCAAATCCTTGATACATTTTGTGATGAAAAAGGTATTACAAGACAATATAGTGCTCCCAGGACTCCTCAGCAAAATGGTGTTGCTGAGAGAGAAACAGGACACTAATTGAAGCTGCAAGAACTATGTTGTCTGACTCTAAACTGCCCATCACCTTCTGGGCAGAGGCAGTAAACACTGCTTGCTATGTGCAAAACAGAGTTTTAGTAGTTAAGACACATGGTAAGACTCCTTATGAACTTTGGCACAAGAGAAAACCTTTCATTGGTTTTCTCAGGTCATTTGGATGTCCTTGCACCATCTTGAATACCAAGGATCAAATTGCCAAGTTTGCTGAGAAATCAGATGATGGACACTTCATTGGATACTCTTCCCAAGCTAAGGCTTATAGAGTATACAATCTCAGAACTAGAATTGTTGAGGAGTCAGCCAATGTGACTTTCAATGAACACACACCCTGTGTGGCTGGTTCTGGTCCTGATTGGCTATTTGATCTTGATTTAGTTACCAACTGTTTTAACAAATCTTGTGAGAATGTTTCAGGATCTGCAGAAAATTTAAATACAGGTGATCCTGATCCAAGATTTGAGCTAGGAAGACCTTCAACTCATACATCTTCAGCTCCAGTTGGAACTACTTCAGCAAATGAGGTTTCTATCAGCACTACAATGACAAATTCAGCTGATACATCTGGGGTGCCTTCAAATTCCAGCTCAGAGGCTCCACAACCAGATAAAGATACCTCAATTGTGGAAGACAACAATGGTGATGGTGAAAGTGATCAGGAATTCCTTGATGCTAATAACCACACCATAGATGACAACATCAATGATGTCACACACTCATTGGATCAAGTAAATCTTGATAAGTGTGGTGATGTGGAGGGTGAATCATCTATGCCAGATCTAAATTTCTCAAATTTGGATCTTTCTCAGCAACTTGCTGTGATCCCTCAGCTAAGGATCCACAAGTCTCACCCCACCACAAACATCATTGGAGATGTTGTCACAGGGGTAAGAACAAGAGGACAAACCCATGAAGCAAATGTTTGTCTTCACTCTTGTTTCTTATCCCAGATAGAGCCAAAGAAAGTTGATGAAGCTCTAAAGGATGGAAGTTGGGTTGAAGCTATGCAACAAGAGTTGCTTCAATTCAAAAGGCAAAAAGTTTGGAACCTTTGTCCTCTTCCTCATGGGAAGACTACCATTGGAACCAAATGGGTGTTTAGGAATAAGAAGGATGATAGAGGCATTATCATCAAGAACAAGGCAAGACTAGTTGTTCAAGGATACACACAAGAAGAAGGGATTGACTACACTGATGTCTTTGCTCCTGTAGCAAGATTAGAAGCTGTTAGGATATTCCTGGCATTTGCTGCATCCAAGAACTTCAAGGTCTTTCAACTTGATGTAAAGTGTGCTTTTCTGTATGGAGTGATTGATGAAGAGGTTTATGTCAAACAGCCACCTGGTTTTGTAGACCCTGATCATCCTGATTATGTCTGCAAGCTTGACAAAGCTCTTTATGGGCTGCATCAGGCACCCAGGAAGTGGTATGAGACATTGTCTGAGTATCTTTGTAAACATGGATACAGGAGAGGTACTATAGATGGAACTCTCTTCATCAAAGGACAGGGAAATGACTTATTGCTAGTTCAAGTGTATGTAGATGACATCATCTTTGGTTCAACTAATCCAAAGCTCTGCAAAGACTTTGAGAAGCTGATGAAAGACAGATTTGAAATGAGTGCAATGGGAGAACTCAATTTCTTTCTGGGAATTCAAGTGAAGCAAGTTGAAGATGGCATCTTCATAAGTCAGTCAAAGTATGTTCAGGACATACTCAAGAGGTTCAACATGACTGATTGTAAGATTGCTAAGACACCCATAGCCAGAAACCACTCCCTTGGACCTGATCTTGAGGGGGAGTGTGTAGATGAACATTTATACAGGGCTATGATTGGGTCTCTTATGTATCTTACAGCTAGCAGGCCTGATATCATGTTTGCTACATGTATTTGTGCAAGATATCAAGCCAACCCTAAGATGTCTCACCTCATCACTGTCAAAAGGATTTTAAGATACCTCAAAGGTGCTTCAACACTTGGTTTATGGTATCCAAAGAATCCTGACTTCAATCTGTATGCTTATACAGATAGTGATTATGGTGGTTGCAACATGACTGCAAAGTCTACATCTGGGGGATGTCAATTCCTTGGTGGAAGGGTTGTCTCATGGCAATGCAAGAAACAATCCTGTGTGTCTGCATCAACTGCTGAGGCTGAATACATTGCTGCTGCAAGTTGCTGTGCTCAAGTGCTTTGGATTCAAAATCAGATGCTGGACTATGGATTTAACTTCAAGGAGACTCCTATCCACATAGACAACAATAGTGCTATCTCTATCACTGAGAACCCTGTGCAGCACTCAAGGACCAAACACATCAATATCAGGTATCATTTAATAAGAGATAACTATGAAAAGGGATTAATTAAACTAGTCAAAGTTCATACAGATGAACAATATGCTGATCTGTTTACAAAAGCTTTTGATGAACAGAGATTTAAATATCTAATATCAGCTATTGGGATGATTAACTTTGAGTAGATCTTTTCTTAAAACTAATTCTAATTATTTCTTAAAATATGTGTGTCCTAAGTTGTCTAGTTCATCACTTTCATAAGCTCATGTTTTCTTTGGATATCAAATCCTTTTTGAAGACTTTCCTTAGATTCTTGAAAATTTTCTGATCCTTCGGAAGATATATTTTTATCTTCGGAAGAAAATCATGTCTTCAAAATAAATAACTGTCTAAGAAATTTTACCTTCGGAAGAAGTCTAAATCTATCTTCCGAAGCTTAAATACTTGTCTCAGACACTTATTTGTTTTTAAGGACTTTTTCCTTCCGAAGCAAAATTAACTCTCGGAAGCTTTGTTGTTTCATATACAAAGCATTCAAGTGTTTATTTCTCTTCCGAAGCAAAATTTTCAAGACTCTCAGGAAAATCTTCCGAAGTCATTTTAGCTTCGGAAGCTTTTTCATTAAAACTTCCGAAGATAATTTACCTTCGGAAGCTTTTCGAATTCCAAGAAAACTACTTTTTGAGCAAAAGTAAACTACTTTTTCAGAGGTGGGACCGACTTTCGGATTTCAAAGTTTATCCTCTTTCATTAACTTTGGTTCAAATCCCTTTTCACATAAATACCCAACGGTTCCCCCTCTTCCTCACTATCTTCTTCAATTCTACTATTCCTCAAACCTAATTCCCAAAACCGCCTTTGCTTTTTACCTTTCTTCAACCTTAAGCTTCTCAAATGGCCAACCTTAACCGCAGAAACAACCCAGATTTCTCCATGCAACTTCACAGGCAACACAACCAGGTTGCTCTGTTAAGCTCTGAGAAAGATGAAAGTTTCTCAGAGATTTGCCAATTCTTAACTCTATCAAATTACTTCACCTCCCTAACCATTGATCCTACTCTGTATGAGGATCATTGCTTGAATTCTGGAAGACCTGCCAAGAGGTCATTATGGATGGGGAGAAGGCACTGTCTGCCACAGTGCAAGGGAGGACAATCTTCATCACTCCGGCCATCATCAACTCTCATTTGCAGCTGGATGATGAAGAAGGTGAGTTGTCCTTCCCAAAGGAAGCTGTCAATCATTCCTTTGAGCAGATGGGCTATGAGGGAGATTTCTCTGTAAAGACCTTCAGGAAAGGGAAGGTCTCATCCCAGTGGAAATACCTACTCCATGTGGTTATCCACAGCTTGTCAAACAAGCATGGAGGGTGGGACCAGATTCCTGAGGATCTCTCCTTCATAGTGCATGGAATGGTTCAAGGGGTCAAGTTCAGGTACTCTCAATTTGTTTATACCAATTTACTTGCAAACTTGGACTCCTTAGAGTATTACATGTTTCCTAGATATGTTCAACACATTCTCAACTGTGAACTGGGCTCACAGTTGAGGGAAACAATAATATTCTTAAATTGGGACAGATGAAGCCCGACATCTTTAAAATCATGAAGAAGCCAACTGTAGGCTTCTCAGGGGTAGAAACAGCCCTTGTCCCCAAAATGTTAGAGCTCATTGCTCAAGGTGACAACCTAGCAACACAAGCTAGTGTTGAACCCACACCTTCTACCTCTTTACCACTAAAAAGGCCTCAAGTAACCCTCACCTACCAAAGAAAATCCAAACGAACCCCTGCTCAAGCTATTGAGTCTGTGCAGGTCCCCATATACTCACCTTTACAGGAGGAAGTGGACACTAGAGCTCCCACTTCCCCTGAGGAGCAAACCACTCCCATCTCTTCAACTATCAGGGCTGAGGTTCCTCATGCTCACCCTGATGAGCTCACAAGCCCAACAGCCTTAAGCCTTCACTCTGAGTCTCAACACTCAAGTGAACAACCTTCAGGGGACAGTTACCATCCCCAGCCTTTAGATCTAAATCAACCCATTCCCAACCTATCCTTCTATACTGATGAAGACTTAGGATTCAGTGAGTACCATGAGTCTCTCTTCTCTTCCCCTACTCAAAGAGAGATGAGTACTCCTGAGTCTCCTCAGTCTAGCCCACATCAGTCACCTATAACTGAGGTGGACACTTCTGAACCTGTTCAGGATGTCCATATGGAAGAGGCTCTCACTTCTGCAAGTGATTACATCATTAAGACCTCAACCATGGCAACTCAGCCCACTGACATCTCAACTGAGATTGCTAGTGAGCAGAGGAAAACCAGCAGCCAAGAACCTCAAGCTGGTGGTGAGAGAGAGGACTTTGGTCCAATCATCTCATCCCCCAATGATTCTTCTGATGAAGAAGAGGGGAATCTGAGACTAATGGTGCAAAAATTGTCTAAAACATGCACTTATAGTCTCAAAGGTCAGTCACCTTGAATCTCAGGTGACTACCTTACAAAAGGGTCAATGATCAGCAACTTCAGATTTCATATCTTAAGGAAAAACTAGCTGGGAGACCTTTAAGAAGAGCTCAACCAGGAACACAAGAACCTGTGGATGTGATTGATTTATCCTCCAGCTCACCTATGCAAGTGGGTGATGCTACCAAAAAGGGGGAGAAAGTTATTGCAGCCACAGAACCTGGGAGTTCTTCACAGAGAATGGACATAGAGGACTCACCATCCTCACTTGCAATTGTGCATTCTCAGCAACTTCCTCAAGTTCACATTAATGTGGACTCTATAGACTCTATCATCAGGAGTCTCTTTGAGGAAGGTATACCAAGGGCTGTGTCATCCCCACCTCAAGGAACTTCAAACTACATCATAAGGTGGAGGTATGATGCTGATAGAAGAGCCCTTATTCTTCACAGAGTTCAAGGGCAACAAGAAGTATTTGACTTTCAAAATTTGAACTTCTATGAAGGTTTGGATCTAGTCAATATGCCACTTGTCAATCCAAGCAACTCAAGACAAGCTGACAGATTGGCTCAAAGAATCCAAGACAGGATCACTGCAGAGTTAGCTTAAGAAGGAGACTTAGGCAATCAGTAATGCATCGGTCAACTGGATGTTGAGGTGGACCCTAAGATTAGTTTCATAGGGGAAACCTTGACTGAAGGCCCAGTGGCAGAACCTGAGACCCCTGTCTCATCATCATCAACTGCTGCAGAGATTCACATTCCCTCTGAGACACCTGCTGGTGAAGGTGTTTCTCAGCCTCTCTCTGGCCAGAGCATGGATGCTACACCAAGCAATGAAGGCCAAACCTCTATCCACCCTGAGTCACAAAGGTCTGTGGGTGACAAAGGGAAAAGGATTTTGACTCCTGAGGAAATTGAGGAGGAAGAGAGAGAGAGAGAAAAGGAAGCTAAGGGAGAAAGTTCCTCTGGGTCTTCAAGTTTTATGCAAGCTGCAATCAGGGCTGCCCCCAGACCAAATACTCAAGATGATGAGTTGAGGGCAGTCAGGATTACTTACCTGCAGACCAGGAACTATGACATTGATGAAATCATTTCTCTCCCCTTAGAACAACTAAATGAACTGGCTGACATGGAAGTGTCAAGAGAGATGAAAGAAAAAGAGGATGCAAGGTTACTTCTCCAATTCAAAGAGGAGAAGAGACAGAAAAGACTCTACAAGCATGCTCCTACTCTCTCCCCAGTTCAAGAAAGCCCTGTACAAGAAGATGTGGTTCAACAAGAACCTCAGGTAGACAAAGAAGAAGATAGGATCAAAATGATCAACTACCTGAGTGCCACAGGCTTCTATCAGGCAGATGCACTTCTTCCCTTGTCCTATGACTTTGTTGAGTTTGAGTACTTAAAACAACTTGAGCTTGAGTTAGTCAAGGAGAGAAAGACAACTAAGAAGAAGCTAAGGGAAGAAGCTGCAAAGTCAAGAGCCATCATCCAAAAGAGTATGAAGAAGTCTGCTGACAGACAAAGGATGATGAGCTTCTTGAAGCTGTATGGATTCTCCGGAAGGAGACTTGGCCCTATGTCTCTATCCACAATGGATGAGCATATAAGGGTAATCAAGCAGAAGATCAAGAGTGGAGAGCTGATTGACTTACACTCTCTTCCAAGTCAAGTCCCACCTGAAGTGGAGGTTAAGGTTGAACAACCTGAGACAACACAACCCAGACCTCCTGCTGAGCCTCAGCAAGCTTCATCTTCTGATCCACAGCAGGGTCAAACTCCCTCTCCTTCTGAACCTGTGAGGGAGGAACACCCAACTGAGAAAGACAAGGATGATCAACAAGGTGCTGCAGACCAGTCTTCTCAGTTAAAGTCATCTAAGAGGAAGAAGAGGATGGCTTCTAAACCAAAGTCTAAGAAGAAGAAGCCTAAATCATCTACCTCTACACCTCAGGCTGAGTCAGATCAACCTGAGGAAGTGCATGAAGAGGCAGCCCAATCAACTCCAATACAAGTGGCTCCTCTTGCAGCTGAGACACCCATCCTATCCTGGACCTTCTCTACCAATCCAGAAAGATGGCATGTAATCAGAGATCAAGGTGTTGAGAATGTCTATACATGGCAAGACATAATCAACTTACCTCTGCATGATCTCTTTGAGATGAGAAGATACTATGAAAGTCTGAATGATCCTGACCATCTAATGAAGAAGGGTATGGTCATGATTGTGCTGAAGACTACTAACATCTGAAGATCTTCTAAATGTTTTGGTAGCATCAGCCTAGGGGGAGTTTGTAAGGATTCCTTTAAGTCTGATGCAAACCAAAACATCCAATGTCTCTCTGCAAGCAATGCACTAAAGAACTGAAGTAGAATTGCTTCGGAAGTTTTACACCATGCACTAGAAATATTCTAAGTGTAAAATCTTCCGAAGCCAAGACCAATATCTTCCGAAGCCAAATATGAAGTCTTCCGAAGCCTCAGAGACAAAGTCTTCCGAAGCTTCATCCTATGAAGACAATTTCTTCCAAGACTTTTAGTAACATGCTTTATCTGATGTACTGTTCCATAAAGCTGGACACCTTTCCGCTGCATCTCTGTAAAGTCACCAACTTACATGAGTTGGTGAAAAGGTCCATGCTTTTGGTAACTGTACATTGAGGTCTTGAGTTGTAACCTTCTACTTTATGTACTTTATCCTTTTTGTAATAGATAAGGATGTGAGCTATGGCATGTCATAGTCACAAGGTCAAAAGGCAGATATGCCTTTTGATTCTACAATTGATTTTGTTTGTGTCTAGTCAATTGTATCCAGCTGGCTTTCAAAGTATAGCCGGCTGTAGGTTGTAGTATAAGTATTCTTTGTTCTAGTATCTTTCTTTATGCTTTGTAACACTTGTAATAGAACTTGAGAAAGCAATATACTGCATCCTTGAAACCCAAATCTCTTGTTTTGTCTCTTTATTATTACTTGTGTTCTTTGTATCATCATTGTGGTTAATCCAGTTTACTGTTTGATCAAGTTTGGTTAATCTCCTCATTGTGTTGTTGTGTTGTAATTGTTAAGCCCTTAACCGGTCCTGCAGGTTTACAATTTGTAAAAATTATATTTGGTTTGAAATTTATAAAAACTAGAAGGGTGCACGTGCAATGCAGCTAGGTGACATTTTACATCGGAAAAGTGTTTTTAATATTTTGTTATTCTTATACTATTTTTACAAATGTCTATTATGGTTTTTAAGCTAGAATTTAAAATATCAAATAAATGGATTCTACATGACTACTTGTATATTTACGCATGAACTTATTATATCACGCAAAATACAGATCAGTTCAGCAAAAAATTTACACCAAAACGTTAAAAAAAACACAGGTTACAATTGTAGTATCAAAAAGTTTTGTATATGATAGATGAAAAGATATAGCTGAAATCTTAAACAAATTAAGTTTTTTATTTATGGGTGGATAATGTACAATATTATATAAGTGTTAGTAAGTGTAATGTTATTATGTAACTAATTATAAGATGTAATATGTAAATAATGTTATAAATATTAGTTTACACTTAAAAGTGATTGTATCTTATGCATTGAAAAAAAGTAATTGTTTTTAATTTTATAGTATCTTAAAATACCACTTCCATATGCTTTATATATAGTATAGGTTATATTTAGCCTTCAATTTTTAAATGAGCCAACGGGTAAGCTAACAAGCGAACCAACGAGGCAGCTAACGAGCGAGCCACGAATTGAGTTGACTTTAGCTCGGGCATGGATCGTTTACAAACCGAGCCGATTTCAAGCGAGCTTTTCTCAAGTGAGCTTAAAGCAAGCTAAGAGTCGCAAACATTTTGAACAACCTTATTTTCTACTGAGCTATGGTGGCGAATGGTTATAAGCTTCAACTAGCACATTCAAACATTGTGATGGTTCATTGAAATGTTTCAACTCATATATAGAGATTAATTTGGTTTGATTTTAAGATTATAATTAACACTTTTTTCATTTAAAAAAACCCGCTCGATCTATGAAAATTTCTCTCCGTCTATTCAAAATCAGAAAGAACACAATGAAATACTTTGATATAGATTAGAAATAAACGAGTGTATTATTTTCCAATCTTGAGTAAATCTGATCAGAGATTTTATGTACACAAATTGCTCTAATCTGAAAGAGCTTCATATACTAGATTCAACAATTATCCAAGGTATACGAAATTTTAAACAAAAAGTTTAACGGTTGGTAAAAACTAACCACAAAAATGTGTGTTGATCCCATCCCACATTTTGCCATCTCCATTGTTGGTAGTCTTTAAAAAGACAGACAATCTCAAACCATCTAATTATTATCGATTTAACGGTTCAATCAGTTTCAATGGTTTAAAACGATATATTCTCCTAAAATATGCATTGACTGGCCTTAACTACATCAAGTGACAGGTGCAGGGAGTTCTATAGCCCTCTCAGATTAAACCATGCATCAAGATGTCAAAGAATCATAAATATGCATTCAAATTACCCAGATCAATGAACTTTTAACTTACAACATTATTGTTTGAATGTTACAATATTACTTGTGTTTCTTTGTCTACCAACATTATTGTTTAAATCTTTTTTTGTCAGAACATCATTTCCGGCTATCTTCTAGAATCCCGACAAGGCACTTCTCCAGCATGAATTCAGCGTTCACCCAAGCATGGTATTTATCTGAACAAACGCGTTAAGGCAATGATTACACACGATTAATGAATATACTGGATTACCGCATACAACCCCCCTAAGGTACACACACAAAGTTGTGCAATGCAATTGTAGCATACACTGTTTCAACTGGTAGTACGCTCCAAAACATTGTAGCATAATCGGTCAATATCTGTTTATGTTGAATGGGTTAGAACGAAACGGGCCGGACTGACCCAGCAAGGGTGTCCATTTTATCTTTTAGTAACTAATGCACTTGCTTTTAATACCATAAACATTTAAATCATTGGATAAATTGATTTAGAATGTTGCAGTCATTAAAAAAATGGATTTAGCAACCTTCAAGCTAAATTTTCTGAGTTAACCCATTATATGTCCGTTTGAAAGTGCCTCTTGTACTTTGACCTAGAGGCTTACAAAACACTATTCAAAATAAAAACCTTGAACCGATATATGTTAAAAAAGGATACTGAATAAAGCGGTACAATCTTTTCCAACTGCCTTCATTAACATATCAACACCTGAAAGATGAATAATTAGAAAGCGTAAATTTATAATTACAATGTCTTTATCATGAAAGAGATACTTTGACTGTTTTACCTCCGGGATGAAATTTCATGTATGGAGTGATGTTGTAAACACGGCCTTTAAGAACAGTCCACATTGAGTCCTCTGTATTGTGTTGTTTAACTTCACTTAAAGATATAAGTCTCTTGTTTGACTGTCCCTTCAATCCTAAAAAAAATTGTTTTTTTTTCCTTTAAATTTGTTACAAGAATGACGGTTTTGCTTGTGATGAAAAGTCGGTTACTCAAAGACATAATATAGTGAAGCACATGATAGAAAGAAAGTGAAGTACCTGCTAGATCAGGATGTGTGCGAGTAAGTTTAAGCCAATCCATATGGCTATATCCTATTTGATAAGGAACCTTAGCCCGTGCAGCTGGCTTTTTCACACCACTTTTTACTCCCTTTGAACTTCCAACATTTGACCCTGCTTGTTCCGTTGATGGTTTTTGTGATGATGCATCAATAACCTTAAAAGTCAAAGATCCAACTTTTTCCTGCTTCTCCGAATCTGCACTACTTCTTGAACCATCACCCCAAATAGTGCCCTTACTCTTTTCATCTTTTATACTCATATTGCTGACATCTGGAAAACCATTTGACTCCTGGTCACCAACCTATATATATGATAATGAAGACCCAATAAGGACGCATCCCTGAAGATAGGGGTGTAGATGCCCATTATAACCGACCAAGCCGCTAAGCGAAGCAAATCAGCTAGTTTGAGAATCATACAGTTTGGTTTACAGTTTAAATATTCAGATTTAGCAGTTTAAATCATAATATGGAACATGGAAGCGACCTTGTAAACTTAACCAGCCGTTTACCTTTATTATTCAACTATTTTTGGGCATATTAAATTACGCATATGCATAATATGAACCACCTTCATCATTCTTTTGGAAAGTTAATACAAACTAACGATTAAAAAAATAAAAAAAGAAAAACGTCTTCGAACAGCCTAGATTGCCAAACCAAACCGTTTTAGATGGTTTAGCCATTTCGGTCACCCCAACTAACCCAGCTAGTTTAGTTTGGTGTTTTCTAAAACGATAGTTAGCGGTTTACTCCTTGTGTCAAGATGTTACAAAGAGTAACACTATTCCACAAGTAACTTGAAACAACTTGCCTTCCAAAAGGTGAAATCATCATTGTTCTCTGTTTCATCCATTATGGTAGGCTCCAAGAAAAATGCTTGAATCAGAACAATCACACTACAGTATTTCTGTACCTATGATCCCACGTTGTTCTGCAACATTATCACCAAATTTGGTTAAATATGCGATAAACTAATATGCATGCAAGATGCAGTAACACCCTCGGAATAATACTAGGAGCTTGGAAAAAGTAAAAAAAAAATCTTGCCTACAGAATTGAGGTGTTTATTGCTTTAAAATTATGATATCTCAATATTGTAATTTGTCCCTATGTGTGTCATGACTATAGTTGGCAAAGGCAAAAAAAAATTATTGAAAAATGTTCAACTGCAACAATTCAAAGTCTAAAAATCCAAGTGATTTAAAAACTTTCTTTATGGCTAAAACTAAATAAAATGCCAAACACCCTCGAAAGACGAGGGATTACAAACGCCTAAACACCCTCATACTGCCATGCAGGTCCCAAACAAGCAGCAATATCTATTCCTGGCCACATTAACTTCTACACTAGAAGGGGCGCTCAACTAGTACCCGTACGACGTTAATATTTTAATTTAAAGTCCCTTTCATCTAACTAATAAAGCATAAATCTGTGATCAAACAACTGTAGAAAACTCCCACACGAGGATAGAAGACTTTCATGAAGGATGGTCTTTTTCTCTTCGGTTTAATCAGTAGATATCACTATATTAGAGTTAGTTGAATATAATAAAAATGTAAAATTCCAGGGTTTTGGTTCAAGAGAAGTTTACATTAATTTTAAAGGGAAATGAATAGAAAAGAAAAAAAGGCCTTGCTCTTATGTGCTGAAATTGAGGGAAGAGTGACTCTCTCACCAAGGAAAGTTTTACAGATGGCTAAATTCAATGAGATGTTTTGTTGTCAGTCTTCTATTGGATTGTATGGAAAACATGAGTTAACCAATAATAGTTTTGTTGGTATTATGATGTAATTATTGAAAGAAGTTCTACCATCTCTAGTGCTAGCAAATTTTGCCATAGGCACATGACTATTATAGCATTGTTACGCTTCTATATCACAGGACAAAAGCATCCATATATAACTCACATCTACTGATTGAAGCATTGATGATTGAACAACAATACAATCTAAAGAAATTTCAATGCTTCTCATCAAAGATTGCAAATAACACTCTACAGTCTACACACACCCACACCTAATAAGCTTCAATACTTGTCATCAGTTCCACTAATACTGCAACTAATCTCACAAAACCGACTAAAACTAACAAGTCTTAAAGAACATTTAATCTATCGTCTCCACCACTAGACAAAGAAACCCTACATCTATTCTACCCCCTCTACAAAAGAAAGAAGAAGTTTGAATTTTTGAAGTGCAACCAAAACAATAAATAAAAATGAACTTGGAATCTACATATTTGTATTTCTAACAAACAACTTAAAGCTGATTGGAGTGGACTGAGATAAGATGAGATGAAATGTATTAAGCAAAATGATGAACATAAAGCCTTATTTTTTTAACATAAGACCACCTAAATGAACACATATCACAAGTAATTGGTCAAGATAGTCTGTTCTAGTTTTTCCAACCAAATCATTGTACAATTTAATGCTTTGCCCTTTCTTTTGGTACTGATTTAGGTGTTTTGTCTCATGGCCCAGTTCCTGAAAAATATAGAACAAGGAAATAAAACCAAACCAACATGCATGGAAATGAGGTTTCTGGTAACAAAAACTAAATTTGAGCACGGATATTAAAAAATTGCATCAATTTCAAGTTACTGATAAAATTGCTGGTCCTCGAACTAAAATTAACTTTTGGCCTAATAGAAGTAAATGATGACAATAGAAAGGCAATTTCACCTATCAATACAGATTATACAGATTTCATGTTCAGTAAGAGGAGGTACATGATAACTGAGTTTAATTGCCATCATATCATTAGAAAAGGGTAAAAGGCTGTCTTGTTACAATATCGTATCAAATTGAGATGTGACATCATAGACAAATCCCACACTAGTGTGGGCATGAGAAATGTTGTCATATGGTAGCGTTTTGCTCACTTTGGATATGGAGAGAGGAGATCTACATAATGTGCTTGAATGAAAGAAATTTTAGGACTGGAAGTCTCATTCTAGTAACAAAAACAAGATCACGCTTAGGTGGGTAAAGCATATATGAGCAGCCATAACTTACAATTGTATCAAAGATTCAAAGCTACTCTTATGCCATTTAGGATGGTGGAGCAAACTCTATCGAGCATGATGAGTCCTAGGGGGTAGTTGTGCGAGAGATGTTGCTATGTTCGGCTTCTAATACTACAATGCATTTTAAGAGCTTTTCTTGTGGGTGATTAGATTCAAAGAAATTACCATAAGTCTATGACGGACCAATTTCAGCTTAGTGCATAAATCTTTATACCCAATGTCCCAATCTAAGGGGCTGTTTGGCAGCCTCTTAACCAGCCTCTTAATGGTTCAGATGTTTGAATGGTTCAGCACTTAATAGTTCAGACTGTTTGTTTCGCAAGCAAATGTCTGAATGGTTCAGACATTTGCCTCTGAATGGTTAAGCATTATACTAGTGCTGAAAGGTTAAGAGGTCAAATGCTGAATGGTTAAGACCTTTTATTTGAATTGGTCAGACATTTGCATTTGAATAGTTAAACGATATACTAGCTCTTAATGGTTCAGCACTTAATGGTTCAGACTTCTTTTTGGTTCAGCACTTAATCATTCAGAAGTTGTCAAACAGCCCCTATCTTCTGATCTATACACCAGACTATAAAACCTTGACATTAGATTCAAGGTCTCTAAATCATTCACAAAACCCTAGCAACTAATTGGCGTAAAAAACATAACAATTGTGACTTGAGAAATTTATCAGTTTCATATACGTTACAACAAAACATAAATAATCATTCAACACAACTTAAATTAACAAATTGACTACAAAGGGTGCACATTGAATTATAGATTGAAAGGGGCAAATTAAACTACTTCAAACTAAATTATCTTAAACCCACGATCAAATTGAAGAAAAGAATGTATATACAGGCCTTGAAAGTTGAAATTGAAGCCTAATTCTTCAATACCCCAATAATAAACAGCAAAGAAGTATATGATTCCATCAAGACAAACTATCCGATTCCGACAATCGAAGATTAAATAACAGAACATAACAAACAGCAAAATTTCCAAACAAACACTCTGATTATTTCAAGCTGAAGACAAAATTCTACAAGATGCTAATGAAATGAGAAGGTCAAATAGGGAGAACTGAATAATATGAATGCATGGGAATGATTCCTAAATCACAAGAATTGGCGAATTGTGGGTATGCATAGGCACAATCAAAGAGACATTGAAGCACCTGATCTGAAAAGCAATAGGTTGAAGGAGGATGATGAAGAGAAATCGGAGAAGACGACGACGATTGGCACAAGGTTGCGTACAAAAGCTTTGGCGAGGGGTTGGTGATATGGATATTATTAGACCATGGTTTAACTAAATTTTTTAATTAAAATACCACATAGGTAACATGTAAGCAAAAGTGAATTTACTAGAGTCATTTTTGCAAGTATAATGATTTTAACTTAATCTAATTATTACTCGATCATTATTTAGAGTACATTACATGGGTGTACATAGGTGGTTCTTATGTTTATATTAAAATTTTGAATTTGATTGTTAAAGTTAAAAATCTTTTAACATAGTCTCTATCATTTCTTTCTCTTTCATATATGGTCATTAGGTCTGTTAGTTAACCGTTAGTAATGTTAAATATTGTAAAAATTAACATTTTACTCGCATTAGACATCTATTTAATTTACATTTTAAACTATAATATTTTTTTAAGAAAATTTTATATCTTTCAAAAACTTTTATTTTTATATTATTTTTATAATTTCATTATTGTTAACCGTTAGTAATGTTAAATATTGTAAAAATTAACATTTTACTCGCATTAGACATCTATTTAATTTACATTTTAAACTATAATATTTTTTTAAGAAAATTTTATATCTTTCAAAAACTTTTATTTTTATATTATTTTTATAATTTCATTATTAACTAGTATTAAGCCCCCTGGTTGCAGCGAGAGGCGTAAAATCGTACCAAGTAGCATCAATTGCACATCACGACTAGTAATCACCAACATCAAGAAAGCTCGTATCAAAAAATAAAAATAAACAAAAATTAAACCAAACAAAAAGTAGACGTAAAAACGTTAAACCACGCATGCAACACGTAAATCATATAAAATAATAACCAAGTCGATCTAGGATAAGCACGTTGCAACGAGGCTGTTAAACGGGAAAAAATAAGGGTAAAACGTTGAACCACACACGCAAGTTGCGACGTGTTAACTCGTAAAATTTAGACTGGAACGTAAAACAAACAATTTGTAAAATATGAAAAGTATTGGGTACTAAATATGAAAGTAAAACAATATGGGGCTAAATTGTAAAATATATAAAGTATTGAGTTAAAAAAGATGTTTAAGATTAACAAAATAAAAAACAAAAGGTGAGTACAACTAATATAGCATATAATACAACATTTTATGCATATTAAAGTTGATAATTAGTATATATATATATATATATATATATATATATATATATATATATATATATATATATATATATATATATATATATATATATATATATATATATATATGTGTGTGTGTGTGTGTGTGTATATATATGTATATATATAATAAGATTATTATTTAATAAAATACGTTTGCCTTTTTAAAAACATGTTTTTTAAAATGTTTGGTTTTTTAACCGTTCATTTTTTATATGTCATTCTAAAACCTTTTGATTTTCTAAAACCTTTTTATTGTTTAAACTAGTTGGTTTTCTAAAGTTCTTTTTTTAAACCATTTATTTTTTAAAACATCTTTTCTTAAACAAATTCTTAGCTTTTTAAAAAATTTTAAAAAACAATTCAGTTTTAAAAGTCTTTATAAAAGAATATATTTTTATAAGGGTTTAAAAAAACCCGCATATTGGTTTAAAAAAAGTTATAGACCACATTTAAAAGAAGATATTTTTTAAATATTTTTTTATTTGTGTATTAAATAATAAACATATTTATAATAAAAAGATTATAATATAATGAAATTACATTGATAATCCTTACAAGTAAAATTGTTATTTTGACAAATTTAACATCACTAACTGAACTAACATAATAGGGACAATTAATAAAAGATAACAATAACATTAGGACTATATTCGCAAGTTTAAAACTTTAAGGTACTAGAACATTTAATCACATAATAAAATACTATAACATTCCAATAAAATAAAAGTTAATTGAAATGAGAAAAAAAGAGATACTTGAAATAAAAATAAAAAAAGGTACTAGAACATCTAATCTTGCCAGTTATGCGCCTCTACAAGACCCTATTCTAGTGTTGGTCGTCGTCTAAGCGGTTCCGGTCGTGATGTTTGATCGTGCTCAACTAAAAGTTTTACCCCCACGGGAACAACTTCGATAATTAACGACCCGTCCACATCCCAAGAAGATAAATCGTTAGGTAGTTGATTTATATTTTAAAAAAATATAAGAGAGTTATAAAGTGAATTATTATAAAGAATTTTTGAAAAAATTTAATAGTTTAAAATCTTGAATGTATTCACAACTTTTTACGAACGTTAAACCCTTGGCGCTAATTACCCTTAGGCTCCCTTTTCAATGTTGAGTACTGGCTTTGGCGACTAAAGCTTTCCATGTCATCTCTTTTTGGCGCCCAATTCTATTCCCAGTAAGTGGAGTCTTATTCAACGACTTACGACCGTGCTAAAAGAATATTATTACTACGATAATATACGTAAATGTTAACTTGGAATTTTTTTCACAACGCTATGTGAAAAAGAACTAGAGTTAATTACATAAACGGTTTTCCTATAAGGTCGTTTTTCATGATTAGTTTCATTTAGTTGTAGCAACTTCAATACCTAAAAAAAATATTTTTAGTTGGTCTAAATTATGAATTAAAAACTTCGTTTTAAACATTCCTTTGACTTTATTTATTCCATCTTTAATATTTCCTGGTATGATTATATCATGACATAAACAAGAAGAGTAACAACACAAAATTGTTAGATTTCAACACTCATTGTATTAATCCAGTTTTTATCTAACATTGTTTCTTTATAGCTTTTAGGTTAATACTTTCATTTAGAGCTGATGTAAAGGCTAGGTTTTTAGGACATAAATGTGAATAGTTCAAACCCTATCAAGGCCATATCATACTTTTCCTTCAACAACAAAGTCATAAAGTGTTTTTGGCAAGCGTGCATTGTGGGATGACCTACGAACTGTTGTGGAACGACTTATTTGGTTTGTACCGTGAAGAGAGATAGTGTTATCATACTATAAGAAGCATTATCTGCCTCACTTATACCTTCATCGAGATCAGGCTGCTGCAAAGCAGCCTTGCCTGAAGACTTGGGAGTGCAACTAGGAGGCTGAACATAATCACTTCTCTTACTATTTATCCTCTCCTCATGATTGGGTTTTCACCTGAAAAAGACACTCGAATGTTTGTGTAAAAAAATCAAAAAGTTTTAGATAATTTACTTTGGTGTCAATATTAAGATCAGATGAAGATACAAACTTTTATCTTCGAAGGGAAAAATGGTTTCATAAAATTCTCGTGAGAATAATATAGTTTTATTGTCAAGACTTCACAATTTATAACCTTTTTTATGTTTAAATATCCATAAACACACATTTTTAGCCACATGACCAAACTTGTTGTGATTGTTTAAAATCACACTAATACACAAACATCCAAAGGTTTTCAAGTGATTAACAAAGGGTTTGAATCCAAACAATAGTTCATAAGGTGACTTTCCTTTTAACACGAAAGTGGATGTTCTATTTATCAAATACGCAGCAGTTAGAACACTATCGAACAAAATCTAATGGTTAATTTTCCTTGAAATAAAAAAAGACCTGGCACCGTTTAAAAGGTGTTGATGCTTCCTCTCTATTTCTCCGTTTTGCTTAGGGGTGTAAGGACACATGGTCTTATGAATGATACCTTTATACTTATTATACTCAAAAAATTATTTGTTGCAAAATTCCAGACCATTATCACTTGTAAGAGTTTTTACATTTTATCAAACTGAGTTTTTAATAAGATTAATGAAACTTTTAACATTATGAAAAACTTCATCTTTACTTTTTAAGAGATAAACCCAAACAACTCTAGTATAATCATCAACAATAGTGAGGAAGAATGTAAACCCTTATCTACTTTGAACCCTATATGGACCCCGAACATCAATATGAACAAGTTCTCCAAATTATTGAGTCTTATGGTCACTTAAAGGGAAATTCTCTATGTTGTTTAAGCACGATGACATGTTTCACATAGAACAGACACATTTGGAACAACAATATTCAAACTGTTTTTTAACACATTAAGAACCTGGTAGGAAGGGTGTCCAGGTCTATCATACCACATATTAGAACTATTAACATGTAACGCCTGGTATGACAACCCCTAGATTTAGAAATTTTATACACTAAGTTCATTCAAATATACGAAGCTACACCTAGGTTAATATATATATTTTTATACTTACATATACGTATGCATGCTTTCATTTTGTTTACACAAATATGTTGATTGCTTATATATATATATGTATACGTATGCATGGTCGCATGCATACCCTTTTACGTGTGCATGTACCATCTTTTGCTAAGAAACATGTGCACATCACATGAACATAAATGTTGATCATTTGCATGCTTGCATGCATAAACAAGAAGTTACGTACGCATGTATCCATATTCCTAACCTTTTGATACCAAACGATACATGAACAAGAAACTCAACCACATAACACCAAACAAACATTAAGTAAACCAAAATACAACCCAACCAAACACCACAAACATAAGTTAACATCAAAAGAGATTTGACATCAAAACAAATCTAAACAAATTCCCTACACCTAAACCTTAAACCAAAGAACCATTAAAGATCAAGAACCACTCGGTTAACACCCTTAAGCACTCGGCTTACACCCTTAAGTACCCGGCTTACATCCTTAAGCACCCGATTTACACCTTAAACATCCCTTAATGATCATTGACTCACCCCTCTCTTTGTGTGACACCTAGACTCACCTTGCCACCAAGTTCAACCCCAACCCGCCACCTAGCCCCCCTAATGACCGACTCACTAGACCTATAACTCCACCTCACACCCTAAGGACTAGATCTCATAATTACATCTCCACTATTTGGAGGTCTCGGCTGAATGGGAAACCCAAACCATCGAGCCACAACCGAGAACCCATCTTCATTCGGTAGCCTCTCAACCTCTATTCCTACTCCCCCACTTCACGGACACCACACACCATCGATCACCACCATCCCTACTATCTCAAACTCTCGGCTAACACCACCACCCTCCATCTTGTCTCTCGGTTACCACCATCAAACATCACCACCATAAGCCACAAGTCATCATCACAATCCTCTCGGTCACCATCTCTCCAATCAAATACCATCATCAACTTCACTCGGTCACACACTCTCGGACACAAGGCAGCAACATCCAAGCCTCGTGGAAGCACCACCTCCCGAAAGATTATCAAGAACACCAAAACCAAGCAAGCTTAGACCATCCTCACCTTCTTCTCACACTCTTCTTCTGTCAAAATCAAGGTTCTAACTCCTAAAACCTTGCTTGATTAAGATTATGGAAACTAAACATGTGTGAAATAAAGCACATGTGATTAACCCTTTTGGTTAAAAACAAAGTTCTTATAGAAACATATATAAAATCAAACCTATTTTTAAGAACAAAAAGAAAGGTTTTTAAGAATATGGAAAAATAAAACAAATCTTAAAAATCAAAGTTTTAGCAAGAAATTATCAACAAAAGGGTTAAAAATCTAGTTATAGTTTGTTAAATCAATTCTGCATATTAAATAATTGTGATTATGGGAACAAATATTAAAAATATATTTAGAATATTAGGAGATAGAACTCTGCAAAATTCGGTGCCATTCCTATAAGTAAGTTAATTTATATGCAATATTTAAGAATATAAAGAGAAAAATTATATCAGAAGAACCGACCCTAGTAAATGTATGAAAAAATTATATACTGACTATTATAAATTATAGAATCCACTGGAAAAATCTCGTGACCTAACTCAAAATATTATCTGAAATATGAATTTTTAACTATTCTGTCAACTAAAAATCGAAATAAATACTTACATTATGAAATAAATTATGGGAAATTTATAGAAAATATAAGAATAGGAATAAAACAGTCTGTGTAAAAATTAGAATTTTTAAGCATGTTCTGATATTTTTAGCGAATAAGAGTAAAATAGGAAAAATTATAAAAAATGACTCTGCTATGACTTAAAACATGAGAAAATTTTGAGAAACTATAAGAATTATAATTATTAATCTGACAAAATTTGACTAATTTTAGAGGCCCGAAGGTATTTCTAAATAATTATTTGAATAATGTAAAAATAATAAGAATTAGCCTGAAAATAATTTAAATATGAAATTTCAGTATATTTTATCTAACACTAATATACATCTACTGTGAAAATTTCGGAATTTATACAAAAACCTAACTTATAAAATAAATTCTTCAATCTGAGGTACTAAAAATGTTAAAGAAAAATACATTTTCTAAACTATAAATATTTTTCTTGTTTATAGGTTACCATTTGGAGTAAAGGTGAGTTTCATGGCCCATTTTTGTTTTATAAAGTTTTGGGGAAAAAGCATACTAATTGATGCATTATTTTCTGAAATTTATGTTACAACCATTAATTCGGATGTGGAACCGTTAGATAATATTGGTAGCGCTACTTAGGAAAATATTTCCTGCACCAATGGGATGAGTGTTGTGATGCTATATTATCTGATTTATGAAATGTGTTATGACAGATATGAATGATATGATTGCTATGTAAGGTTTGGTTGTATATAATGCATCAATATTACATGTTTGATAAACCTGTGAAGCTCACCAACTTTATGTTGATTGTTTTGGGTATGCTTTTTCAGGACTTGTAACACCCGGAAATTTCCTTTGTAGCCGACGAGAGAAGAAAAAGAAATAAAGTCCAAAGTCGAGGGACCAAACCCGCCAACGAGAGGAACTTCTATGCACGGGAGTATAAAAGGGGGAAAACACTCCCATTCTCCCCATTTTTCAGCCAAGGAAGGAGAAGAGAGAAAGAAGAGAAAAGAGAGGAAGTGTTGGCCCGGGTTGGTTCGAGTAGCCAAAATCGACGAGGAGCGAGTCAAATCGAAGCTCTACTCGACGGGATCGTTAAGGTGAGTTCTAGGACCCCTCTTTTACACGTTTTCAACTGATTTTGGGGCTGGAACACGTCCAAAAACCTATTTTCGAGTTTTTGGGTGAAAACCCGTTTGGATGTATGTATGTATGTGTATGATGCGTTAGAGGCTCGATTTCTTGCTTGGTTATGCTTGTATGAGGTCATGGTATGTTTCCCTAACCTTTAGAAGGGTTGATTTGAGCTTAAAAGAGGTTTGGAAGGGGTTGGAGGTCGAAAACCCGCGGCTGCAGTCGACCTAACTGCACTCTGCACCAGCTAGGGCTAGGCGACCGACTGGAGGGCGATTGGGGGCCATTCGGCCGATTGAAGTGCGACTGAGGTCCATACGCACGTTTGCTATGCGACTGAGGTCCATACGCATGATGGTCATGCGATTGGAGTTCATGAGCTTGAGAGTCATGCGATTGGGGGATGGTGCGACTGAGGTTCATTCGCACGGAGGTTATGCGACTGAAGTCCATGCGCCTGGAGGCCATGCGACTGAGGTTCATTCGCATGAGGAGTATGCGACTGAAGCCCATACGCCTGAAGTCATGCGACTGAAGGCCATACGCATGAGAGTGATGCGACTGGGAGTCCATTCGCATAGAGGTCCATTCGCCCATAGTCCATTCGCATAGGGTCCATTCGCATAGATGCCCATTCGCCTAAGTGTTCAGAAATGATAACCGAGATGGAATTACTCGACGATGTGAAGGGCATGGACGGTATGAGGTAACGTAGGATGATGAGCTTATGATGTGGATGTTGATGGAGATGATAATGATATGCATGATGTTATGTGTTGCGTTAGGTACGACGGTACGTGTGATGCATAGTATGTATGATGTGCGTGATGTGATGTATGATTGATGCATATGTATGACGATGCCGTATGTTTATGTTCATGTTTATGTTCCTTGCTTGGTATGTTTATCTTTCTTTGGCTTTGCGTTGAACGTTAATGAATGAATGAAAGTATTATGTAACGTAAAGTGAAAGATAAAGAAAAGAGGAACGTAACGAAAGAATGCACGCATTAATGAATGAATGAAATCGTGTGAGGTATGTAAGTGAAGTGTAGCGAAGTGCACGGCTCAAATGCCTTAGGCTCAACCGTGAGAGGTTCAGCTAGTTTATAGCGTGTACGCAAGGGTTCCAGTCTTTGTGACTGACCTTCGATGAGGTACCCATGTTGATGGGGGTGATGTACCCACTTCGGTGGGGGTGATGTACCCACTTCGGTGGGGGTGATGTACCCACTTCGGTGGGGGTGATGTACCCACTTCGGTGGGGGTGTAGTACCCATAATGTTGGGGGTGTATTGTATGATGGTTACCCGGGTTACGCATAACTCCGGGGGTGTAGCATGAAGCCATGCATATGTATGAGGTGAGCAACCCGGTCGTTGCAAAAGACTCGAGTACGTGCTATCGTGATGTTGCCTTGGGGTGAGCAACCTTGTTGTTGCAAAAGACTCGGATAGCTTGCTATCGTGATGGGCAATGAGGTGAGCAACCCTAGGGGTGCAAAAGACTCGGATAGCGTACATTCACTGAGATGGCTAATGAGGTGAGCGACTTGGTGTTGCAACAGCCTCGGATGGAGTTCAATCCCTGTGATTGACTCGTATGGGATCTTTGTCGCGTATCCCGATGTTGTGTCAGTCTTCGGACATGAGTCGGGGGCTTGTGAGCAGGTCTCGGCACAACATCAGCTTTCGAGCATGAGTCGGGGATATTGCATAAGACAAGATTCGAGTAAGGAAGGTTAATGAGTAAAGAGATGAATGAGAGAATGAATGTATGAAATGAACATTAACGAATGATCCTAATAATGTATGAAACGGGATCCTTGTCATTCGACCTCAGTAATCGTGGCTGTGTGCCATGAAGAGGGTAAAGTCTGACAGGATCTAGAAAGAAGTGAAAGATAATGATGAATGAGGAATGTAACGAACGTAATGATGAAGATAATAACGTTATTATCTGTATGTACGTATGATGTGTGAACGCATGTATGTAACGGATGTTTTTTATAAAGAAAGTAAAGAACGGTTTTATGAAAGTAAAGTATGTTTTATGATAAAACTAGAACTCACTCAGCAACGCTGACTTTGATGTGTTTCCAGTTGGCAGGTATGTTGCTGAGGATGGCACGGGGCGGCTACTCAGCGTATTTTGGATGGCATCTCTATGTTTAATGCTTTTGCAATAAATGTAATATGATAATGTAACAAGAAACGATTGTACTGATGTGCAAGAGTATTTTGATGAAATGAAATTAAGTTTTAATGTTACCGCTGCAACTATTTATGAAAGGAAAACGAAAATATATGTTTTGAGTGCGATGAATGTCCAACTGTAGGCGTCCCGGGAACGGGGCCTTACAAGTCAGGACTTCACCATGACTAACAGCTTAATGTTCTCCTTTGATGTTTATAATGGCTGGGGAGAGGTTGTGGGGAAAGTTTGTGTTAACCTGACAGTGAACTTATATGATCTCAGTGTTTCGGTGGATGCACACTTCCATCGTCTCTGAAGATGTTGCTGTTAGGATGTTAATGTAATAGGGTTATGTTAGTTCAAATTTTGACTATCATGAATTGATGTAATCCTAACTTCTATATTATTAAACTTGTTATGTTATGTGTTATTATATATTAATTGTGCCTTATCATGAAATATGATATGTTTATGTGATATTGGTAAAAATTGTATATCAATGAGTTCTGAGCAAACAGGTCACACCCTAAGCATTTCACGCTTCCGCCGGGATGTGACAGGTTGGTATCAGAGCCATTGGTTATAGAGAATTAGGTACCATAAAATACCTAGACTATAACCATAAGCTCATATCTGTATAATTGTGTGTATATATGAATTTGCGTGATATGATTCCATGAATATTATAGCACCTCCTTTGTAAAGAATTTATAATATATACAGAAATAGGTAACTAACTGTGTGGTTCAAAATCATGAAAAGATTTGTTTTGCAGCCATGAGTACTGATAACAATTTCTGTGAGACTGACTCATCCGAATACTCGGATTATAACAATCACAAAGAACTTACGCCTGAACCTGAACCTCAGCAAATTCTAGAACCTTTTCCAACCAAAGATGAAGATAATCATGAGCCTAAATTTTATGTCCGTCGTGCACCTGTAATGGTAGGAGGATATATCATTAAAACTCCTAGGAAAAAGGTACGACCTGGAAACAAATTCAAGACTAAGCAAAACGAAGGCAAGGAGATACAAGAAACTGACTCCCTCAAAAACGAAGAAAGAAAAGCTAAAAGACAGAGGATGGATGGAGAGAAAAATGCCGCCACTCAACAAACCCTTAAACAGCTCAAGAAAATTCAACAAGGAATCAGGAATATTCAGAAGGATGTTAAGGAACTAAAAGCACCCAAGGGAAACATCTTCTCAAGAATATGGAAATGGGTGCAGGGAAATTAGGAGCTAACTTTTAATGTGAAATCTTTAAATAAAAAATTAAATGAAAAACATCTTTTATGTTTGAACTATTACTTGCTTTTGTGTTAACTAGAATATTGTTAAGAGTCTAAAATTCTTTTTAATATTTACTATAACTAACTATAGAAAAACATGCCGCCAAGAAGAAATACGCAACCCATAAGGAGGACTGCGCGAGTGGGACGACCTAGAACAAGACTTGGGGAAGAAACACCTGTTAACTCGACAGCCAATGAAGATGAAAGGATCTCCCGGATAGTGTCACAGCAATTGGAGGCTGCCATACCCATACTAGTAACTCAACTTCAACAAAACCTGAACCTCGGTACCACAACCCCCGGCAACGAAATACCAACTGATGATGCCATAAGAGAACAACCAGCAGAGGAGATTATAACAGAGAAGGGATGTTCCTACAAAGCCTTTATGTCATGTAGACCCCGATAATTTGATGGTAGAGGCGGAGCAGTACAAGCTCTACGCTGGTTAGATGAAATGGAATCAACTCTGGAGATCAGCAAATGTGCCAATAACAACAGAACCTTGTTTGCCTCACACTCATTAAAAGGGGAAGCACAATCCTGGTGGAAAATGGAGATGACCACTAAAGGTAGGCACATTATGAATGAGTTAAGTTGGGAGGAATTCAGAAAATTAGTTATAGAAAAATACTGCCCTTACAATGAAATAGAAAAATTAGAAACTGAATTTTTAGCTTTAGAAATGAAAGGAGCAGCACATCGGGAATACACCGACAGGTACAATGAACTCTCGAGGTTAGTACCACATCTAGTGGCCCCAGAATCGAAGAGAATAGGAAGATATATTTGGGGACTAGTGCCACAGATAAGGGGATTAGTAAAATCGGCTAGGCCAAAAACTTTTCAAGATACTGTAAGTTTATCAGGAAGCTTGACAGATGAGATGATAAGAAATGGATCACTAGGCAACCCTAGATCTGGAGAAAAGAGAAAGTGGAGTGATGATAGCCCAGGGGGAAGATTTAAGGGAACCCCTCAGAAACGAATAGTTAGACAGCCCCCTCGAAACTACCTAAGAATGACACGGGAAAAGAAACCCCAGACAGAAAACCAGCCATGGTGCAACACTTGCCAAAGATACCATCAAGGCAACTGTGCGATGGTAATCTGTTACAACTGCAAGAAAAAGGGGCATATATCCCGAGACTGCAAAAACCCTGCAAATCCAAAATCAGTCTGCTATCAATGTGGAAATGAAAACCATCGCCGAAAAATGTCCACAGCTAAAAGGAAAGGCACCGGCTAATCAGAACAACCCTCGGGGGAGAGCATTCATAATGCAGGCAGAAGAAGCTCGACACGAACCAGAAGTTGTCACGGGTACGTTCCCTATAAACGATCAGTATGCTACTGTACTATTCGATACTAGAGCAACCCGTAGTTTTGTTTCAAATACATTTAGGCCACTACTTAACTTAACCGCAGAAAAGCTAAATCAAAAATATATGATAGAATTAGCTGATGGTAAGATAATCGAAGCTTATGAAATCATTCCTAATTGCACAATGAACTTAGATGAAAACTATTTCAATATAGATTTGATTCCTATTGATTTAGGAGGGTTTGACATTGTTGTAGGAATGGATTGGTTAAGTAAAAATCAAGCTGAAATATTATGTGGTAAGAAGATGATCAAAATTTCTTTGGTTAATGAAATTAGAACACTGTGCATATATGGTGAAAAACCTAGGGGCACCATAAAGATAATTTCTTGTAAAAATGCACAAAAATGTCTAAGGAAGAAATGTTTGGCTTATCTGACTCACATTGTTGACACTAAGATAGACAAAGTAAACCTGAAAAATGTTCCAATTGTCAATGAATATTCTGATGTATTTCCTGATGAATTACCTGGGTTACCACCCCCTCGTCAAGTAGAATTCAAAATTGAATTGATACCAGGAACAACCCCTATTGCTAAGGCACCCTACCGTTTAGCACCTACTGAAATGAAGGAATTAATGAGCCAACTTCAGGAACTTTTGGATAAAGGATTTATACGGCCTAGTGTTTCACCCTGGGGAGCACCAGTTTTATATGTTAAGAAAAAGGATGAGAACATTTAGAATGTGCATAGACTATAGGGAACTCAATAAGGTAACTGTGAAGAATATGTATCCCTTACCTAGGATAGACGATCTATTTGATCAATTACATGGATCTAGTTACTTTTCAAAAATAGACTTGAGATCAGGGTATCATCAGCTAAGAATACAGGATGAAGATATACCTAAGACAGCATTCAGAACAAGGTATGGACATTATGAATTCCTGGTAAGCCATTTGGATAACCATGCTCCCGCCATATTCATGGATTTGATGAATAGGATATGTAAACCCTATTAGATAAGTTTGTCATAGTCTTTATAGATGACATTTTAATCTATTCTAAGAATAAGGATCATGAGCAACACCTAAGATTGATCTTGGAGTTGTTAAGAAAAGAAAACTATACGCAAAATTCTCAAAATGTGAAATTTTGGAAAAGAGAATGCAATTCCTTGGGCACATAGTCAATCAGAAGGAATACAGGTAGATCCACAGCGAAAATAGAAGCTGTTAAGAAATGGGAGGATCCCAAGACACCAACAGAAGTATGCCAATTTTAGGATTAGCAGGATATTATAGAAGGTTCATAGAAATTTCTCAAGGATAGCTCAGCCCTTGACTGAACTAACTCAAAAACAGGCCTATGTCTGGGATAAAAACAAAAGAGTGCATTCGAACTCTTGAAAGTAAGTTGTGTAGTGCACCTATTTTGACATTACCAGAAGGACTGACAATTTTTGTAGTATATTGTGATGCGTCTCGTCAAGGATTTGGGATGTGTATTAATGCAACGAAGTAGAGTCATTGCATATGCCTCTAGACACTTAGGGGAAGTGAGAAAACTACACTACTCATGATTTGGAATTAGGAGCAGTAATCTTTGCACTTAAGATCTGGAGACATTATCTGTATGGGACAAATGTACAATATATACGGATCACAAGAGTTTTATAGCATATATTTGAGCAGAAAATGCTGAACATGAGACAAAGGAGATGATAGAAATTATTGAGTGATTATGATTGTGAAATCAAATATCATCCAGGTAAGGCAAATGTAGTTGTAGATGCTTTAAGTAGAAAAGATAGGGTTAAACCATTACGAGTACGAGCCATGAGAATGGAACTACAATCAGACCTGTTAAGACAATATGGGAGCCCAACAGAAAAGTAAAATTAGAAATAAAGGACAAGAAAGGGATTTACAGGAAGATACAAATGGAATTATAAGATTTAAAGGAAGGACCTGGATACCCGATGATGCTATACCTTAGAAGGATTATATTACAAGAAGCACATAAGTCAAAATACTCAGTACAATCCAGGAAATAACAAAATGTATAAGGATTTGAAAAATCATTACTGGTGGCCTGGCATGAAGATTCAGTTTGAGAGTTTGTAGAGAAATGCAATACGTGTTCAAGAGTTAAAGCAGAACATCAGAACCCTTCAGATATCTACAACAACCTGAATTCCAGAATGGAATGGGATCAAATTACTATGGATTTTGTAACCAAGTTACCAAGGACCTCAATGGTTATGACACAATCTGGGTTATAGTAGATAGGTAACCAAATCAGCACACTTCTTGCCAATCAGGGAAGATTACAAAATAGAGAAATTAGCAAGGATTTACATACGAGAGATCGTATCTAGACATGGAATACCAATCTCCATTATATCTGATAGAGACAATAGATTCATATCAAGGTTTTGGCAAACCCTACAAAAAGCTTTAGGAACCCAAATAAATCTTAGCACAGCCTTCCACCCACAACAGATAGACAAAGTGAAAGAACAATACAAACACTAGAAGATATGTTACGTGCTTGTGCATTAGACTTTGGTGGCAACTGGGATATACACCTACCCTTGATAGAATTTTCTTATAATAATAGCTATCATTCCAGCATTAAAACCGCCCCATTTGAAGCTTTGTATGGAAGAAAATGCAGATCACCACTATGTTGGAATGAAATAGAAGATAGACAACTTATAGGCCCTGATTTTAATTCAAAAAACATCTGACAAGATCAAAGAAATCAAAAAGATTAAAAGACATCACGGGATCGGCAGAAAAGTTACGCGGATAAAAGAAGAAACCATTAGAATTTCAATTGGAGATAAGGTCTATCTAAGAATATCACCCACCAAAGAAATCTTTCGATTTGGAAAGAGAAATAAGTTGAACCCAAGATATGTTGGACCATTTGAAGTTATTGACAAAATTGGTCCTGTTGCGTATAAGCTAGATTTACCCGAAGAATTAAGTAAAGTACAACACACGTTCCATATGTCCAATCTGAAGAAATGTTTAACAATGAAACATTAAAAGTTCCAGTTCAAAAATAAAGATAGACGAAAAGCTTCATTTTACAGAGGAACCAATAGCCATATTAGATAAAGAAGTTAAAAGCTAAGAAGGAGAAAATCCCCATAGTGAAAGTTAGTGGAACGCTAGGAGAGGACCAAGTATACGTGGGAAGAGAAGATGAAATCAGAAGAAGATACCCCCATCTATTTTAAGTCAATGGTCAGATAAGTTCACTACTATCTAAATAAATTTCGGGACGAATTATTTTTACGGGGGGAAATGTGACAACCCTAGATTTAGATTTTATACACTAAGTTCATTCAATATACTAAGCTACACCTAGGTTAATATATATTTTTATACTTACATATACGTATGCATGCTTTCATTTTGTTTACACAAATATGTTACGTATGCATGGTCGCATGCATACCCTTTTTACGTGTGCATGTACCATCTTTTGCTAAGAAACATGTGCACATCACATGAACATAAGTGTTGATCATTTGCATGCTTGCATGCATAAACAAGAAGTTACGTACGCATGTATCCATATTCCTAACCTTTTGATACCAAACGATACATGAACAAGAAACTCAACCACATAACACCAAACAAACACTAAGTAAACCAAAATACAACCCAACCAAACACCACAAACATAAGTTAACATCAAAAGAGATTTGACATCAAAACAAACCTAAACAAATTCCCTACACCTAAACCTTAAACCAAAGAACCATTAAAGATCGAGAACCACTCGGTTAACACCCTTAAGCACCCGGCTTACACCCTTAAGTACCCGGCTTACATCCTAAGCACCCGATTTACACCTTAAACATCCCTAATGATCATTGACTCACCCCTCTCTTTGTGTGACACCTAGACTCACCTTGCCACCAAGTTCAACCCCCAACCCGCCACCTCCCCTAGCCCCCTAATGACCGACTCACTAGACCTATAACTCCCACCTCACACCCTAAGGACTAGATCTCATAATTACATCTCAACTATTTGGAGGTCTCGGCCGAATAGGAAACCCAAACCATCGAGCCACAACCGAGAACCCATCTTCATTCGGTAGCCTCTCAACCTCTATTCCTACTCCCCCACTTCACTCTACTTCACGGACACCAACACATCGATCACCACCATCCCTACTATCTCAAACTCTCGGCTAACACCACCACCCTCCATCTTGTCTCTCGGTTACCACCTTCAAACATCACCACCATAAGCCACAAGTCATCATCACAATCCTCTCGGTCACCATCTCTCCAATCAATACCATCATCAACTTCACTCGTCACACACTCTCGGACACAAGGCAGCAACATCCAAGCCTCGTGGAAGCACCACCTCCCGAAAGATTATCAAGAACACCAAAACCAAGTAAGCTTAGACCATCCTCACCTTCTTCTCACACTCTCCTTCTGTCAAAATCAAGGTTCTAACTCCTAAAACCTTGCTTGATTAAGATTATGGAAACTAAACATGTGTGAAATAAAGCACATGTGATTAACCCTTTTGGTTAAAAACAAAGTTCTTATAGAAACATATACAAAATCAAACCTATTTTTCAGAACAAAAAGAAAGGTTTTTAAGAATCTGGAAAAATAAAACAAATCTTAAAAATCAAAGTTTTAGCAAGATATTATCAACAAAAGGGTTAAAAATCTAGTTATAGTTTGTTAAATCAATTCTGCATATTAAATAACTGTGATTGTGGGAACAAATATTAAAAATATATTTAGAATATTAGGAGATAGAACTCTGCAAAATTTGGTGCCATTCCTATAAGTAAGTTAATTTATATGCAATATTTAAGAATATAAAGAGAAAAATTATATCAGAAGAACCCTCGCTCTTATGAAGAGACAGGCAGATCGGAAACTCTGTTATCTCCGAGGAAACCTTTGCACGCCTCCGTTACCTTTTGGGAAATGAGAGTTTTCGGTGGAACCGGTGAACCACGCGAACTGGTTAGCCTTAAATTGAGTTGCTTCCCCTTAATGAATAGCCATCGCTGTTAAGAACAACCGAGATCCAATGAAAATTTCGCGTAGCTTCTGGTCTTTGACATCAAAAAATAAGGTAGAAACTCGGAGAGACGGAGATGGGACTATTTCGACCCTAGTAAATGTATGAAAAAATTATATACTGACTATTATAAATTATAGAATCCACTGGAAAAATCTCGTGACCTAACTCAAAATATTATCTGAAATATGAATTTTTAACTATTCTGTCAACTAAAAATCGGAAGAAATACTTAAATTATGTAATAAATTATGGGAAATTTATAGAAAATATAAGAATAGGAATAGAACAGTCTGTGTAAAAATTAGAATTTTTAAGCATGTTCTGATATTTTTAGCGAATAAGAGTAAAATAGGAAAAATTATAAAAAATGACTCTGCTATGATTTAAAACATGAGAAAATTTTGAGAAACTATAAGAATTATAATTATTAATCTGACAAAATTTGACTAATTTTAGAGGCCCGAAGGTATTTCTAAATAATTATTTGAATAATGTAAAAATAATAAGAATTAGCCTGAAAATAATTTAAATATGAAATTTCAGTATATTTTATCTAACACTAATATACATCTACTGTGAAAATTTTGGAATTTATACAAAAACCTAACTTATGAAATAAATTCTTCAATCTGAGGTACTAAAAATGTTAAAGAAAAATACATTTTCTAAACTATAAATATTTTTCTTGTTTATAGGTTACCATTTGGAGTAAGGTGAGTTTCATGGCCCATTTTTGTTTTATAAAGTTTTGGGGAAAAAGCATACTAATTGATGCATTATTTTCTGAAATTTATGTTACAACCCATTAATTCGGATGTGGAACCGTTAGATAATATTGGTAGCGCTACTTAGGAAAATATTTCCTGCACCAATGGGATGAGTGTTGTGATGCTATATTATCTGATTTATGAAATGTGTTATGACAGATATGAATGATATGATTGCTATGTAAGGTTTGGTTGTATATAATGCATCAATATTACATGTTTGATAAACCTGTGAAGCTCACCAACTTTATGTTGACTGTTTTGGGTATGCTTTTTCAGGACTTCACCATGACTAACAGCTTAATGTTCTCCTTTGATGTTTATAATGGCTGGGGAGAGGTTGTGGGGAAAGTTTGTGTTAACCTGACAGTGAACTTATATGATCTCAGTGTTTCGGTGGATGCACACTTCCATCGTCTCTGAAGATGTTGCTGTTAGGATGTTAATGTAATAGGGTTATGTTAGTTCAAATTTTGACTATCATGAATTGATGTAATCCTAACTTCTATATTATTAAACTTGTTATGTTATGTGTTATTATATATTAATTGTGCCTTATCATGAAATATGATATGTTTATGTGATACTTGGTAAAAATTGTATATCAATGAGTTCTGAGCAAACAGGTCACACCCTAAGCATTTCACGCTTCCGCCCGGATGTGACACCTGGAAATTTTATTTGAAGCCGACGAAAAAAGAAAAAGAAATAAAGTCGAAAGTCGAGGGACCAAACTCACAAACGAGAGAAACTTCGATGAATGGGAGTATAAAAAGGGGAAGACACCCCATTCTTGCCATTTTTCAACCAAGAAGAGAGGAGAGGAGAAGAGAAGGAGAAAAAGAGGAGAAAAGCTTGGTTGGGAGGATTTGAGCGTGGAAATCGTCGCGGGTCAAATCGAAGCTCTACTCGACGGGAATGTTTGTGTGAGTTCTAGGACCCCTCTTTTACACGTTTTTGAATGATTTTGGGGCTGGAACACATCTGAAAACCCTTTTTTGAGTTTTTGGGTGTAAACCCGTTTTTATACATGTGTTTATGTGTATGATTCGTTTGGGGCTTGATTTCTTGCTTGGTTATTCTTGAATGAGGTCGTGGTATGTTTCCCTAAGGTTTAGAATGGTTGATTTGAGCTTAAAAGAGGTTTGGAAGAGGTTGGAGGCCGAGAACTGCCGTTGCAGTCGGGATGAACTGCATTCTGCATCAGCTAGGGCTAGGCGACCGAGGAGGCCATACGGCCGATTGGCGTGCGACTGAGGTCCATGCACACGATTGCCATGTGACTGAGGTCCATACGCATGATGGTCATGCGACTGAAGTTCATGTGTCTATAAGGCATGCGATTGAAGGATTGGGCGACTGAGGTTCATTCGCACGAAGGTTATGCGACTGAAGTCCATGCGCCTGGAGGCCATGCGACTGAGGTTCATTCGCACGAAGGGTATGCGACTGAACCCATGCGCCTGAAGTCATGCGACTGAAGGCCATACGCATGAAAGCTATACGACTGAGAGTCCATACGCATAGATGTCCATTCGCCCATAGGTCCATTCGCATAGGTCCATTCGCCTGATGTCCATTCACCTAAGTGTTCAGTCGCCCGAAAGGCCATGCGACTGGAGGGTGTCCATACGCCCAAGTAGGGTTCATACGCCTGAAAGAACAATGGTTTATCTTATGCCCTTCGAGGGAAAGTGAAGTTGTGGGTTTGACTCGAGAGGTTCTCGGAGGCTTGTGTAAGTTGACTTTCGAGGTCATAGACTAACGTCGGGCATGTGTGTGATGGTAATGATTTATGATGATGAGCTGATGATGATGATGATGCCTTATAGTTATGTGTGATGCGATGCGCGTGATTCGTGTGATGTTTGATGTCGTGTGATTGTGCATGATGTATGTTATGTATGTATGATGTTGTCGTGTGTGATGATGTTATATGTTATTATATTCCTTATTGTTATGTGTGATTATCTTCCCGTGGTTGTGCCATGTATGTTAATGAATGTAATGAAAGTATTATGTAATGTAAAGTGGAATATAATGAAAAGAGGAACGTAAAGAATGAATGCAAGCATGAACGAACAAATGAGAGTAAAGGCTTGCGAAAGAAGAAAGGAGGTTCACGACTCATTGAGAGTTGTTAGCTCAACTACGTGTGTATTATAGCGTGCGATCTTGGCTTACTCATAAGGGGACATAGACACAGTAGGGAGTTTAGTTTTGGTAACTGCTCCGATACGTGCGATGTGGTATTTATAGTGTGCTATGTAGCGTGTGATTTTGGCTGCCTCATGTGGTTTATGTAGCGTGCGATCTTGGCTAACCCATGAGACGGCGTGCGATTCTGGCTAACCCCTGAGAGTTCTCACACACACAGGGGGAGTTGGTCTTGGTGACCACTCCGATGGTGCGATTTGTGCGATATGTGCGATGGAAAGCATAAGGGTAGCGTGCGATTTTGGCTAACTCATGTGGTTTATGTAGCGTGCGATCTTGGCTAACCCATGAGATAGCGTGCGATTCTGGCTTCCTTATGTATGCGATCCGTGCGATATGTACTTCGGGTACGAAGATGTGAAGGTGCGATTTGAGCAAAAGTGCGATATGTATGAAATGAACGAACGTAAGAAAAGATGTTATAACAAATGAAGTGAATGATAATGTATCGAACATGATGAAATAACAGATGTAATGATCCTGAACCTTACCTTAGGTACTGTGATCATGAGGTGCTGTGCACCATTATAGAAGGTCTATGATAGGCCTAGGTCCATTACCATGAACAAAAGGGTAAAGTTTATGGTTGATGTAAAGAAAAGAGGTAATAATAGTTAACGAACGAAAGTTAAAGTATGAACGAATGATGAAGATAATAATTACATTATCTATGTGTATGTATGTTGTGTGATTGCTTACGAAAGTAACGAAAGGTTTTATAAAGGATGTAAAGTATGTTTTATTTAAAACTAGAACTCACTCAGCAACGCTGACTTTGATGTGTTTCCAGTTGGCAGGTATGTTGCTGAGGATGGCACGAGGCGGCTACTCAACTTATTTTGGATGGCATCTAATGTTATAATGTTTTTGAAATGGAATTGTGTAATGAACGGTTGTAATATTTTGCAAAAGTATTTTGATGAAATGAAAATGTTGTTTTTAATGTTTCCGCTGCAACGTTTTATGAAAGTGTAATGTAATATTATGTTTTATGTGCAATGAGAACCCAACTGTAAGCGTCCCGCGAACGGGGCCTTACAAGTTGGTATCAGAGCTAAAGTTCAAGTGAAATGGGTAAACTTTCAAAATAAACCTTAACTTAAACTGAAAATGGGACGGAAAGGGAATGGGATGCCAATCTGAGTAGCTGCGTGCCATCAGGTATTTTCGTAATGTTAACCGGTATTATGTGTGCATGTTATATGGTTTATGTGTTGCTGGTAGATTTAGATACTGATGTAGTCAGGACAGGTAATGCTTGGGGTAAGAAGAGTAAAGTAAGTGGCTAATCACAAGTAGCCACTGTAATTAGGGACTTACTATACTTGACATAAACTTAGCTGTTCCTTGAATGAACGTGTTAGTGTTTGAATCTTTCAGTGTGTTTAGAGAATGGCCGGTGGAAGATCTTTGAAAGCTCCTCGTGGTGGAGGTGGTGGTGGACGTGGTGCTGAACCACGGGTCACAAGAGGAAGACCCAGAGTTGAAAAAGTGGTTCATGAGGAACCCGAGCCTCATCCTGAGGGCGGTGATGAGAATGCTAATCAGAGGGCCTCAATGAGAAAGACGGTCGTGGAGGAAGTGCATTAGGTCTTGTAGACGATCCTACTGTCTGTGGTGACCGAAGTGAGTAAGGCTGTAAAGGAAGGAGAGAGGAAGGAAAGGAACAGGTCCTCGGGAGGACGGGAGCAACCAGAGCCCGAAATTGTTCTCTCTGATGATGAAGAAAAGAAGGAAGAAGAGCCTGCACCGGAGGTGGCACGAGGCTGTAATTATGGGGCGTTTCAATGATGCAAGCCCCCTACTTTTGATGGCAATGGCACTGCTGCTGCTGCTCACCGATGGGTGAGGGAATTGGAAGCTGTTTTAAATATCAGCGAGTGCCGAGAAGATCAGAAAGTAAAATTTGCTACCCACTCTTTCGTGGACTCAGCTTTGTGCTGGTGGGACAACATAGTCCAAGTTGAGGGTAGTCGGGCTATTGGAAGGATGAGATGGTCAGAGTTGAAAAGGTTGGTGATTGAGGAGTTCTGTCCTCATCGTGAGATGGATAAAGTTGAAAGAGAGTTCCTGCAGCTGGAGGCGGGAACAATGACGCATCAGCAGTACACTACCAAATTCAACAAAATGGCACGGCTGGTGCCGGATCAGGTGACACCTCTTTCGCGAAAGATCAAGAGGTATATTCAAGGCTTGCCGGCGGATATCCGTAGGCACATGATCGCTGCCTGACCGAGCACGTTTAGGTCGGCAGTTGATTTGGCGAGAAGGTTGTACGATGAAAGGACTGTGATGGCGGAGGTAAGTGAGAAGGATGATGGAGACCAGAACTGGAGTGGGAAGAGGACCGGACGGGGTGGTGTCCCGATGAATAATAAGCATGCACGGGGGGATGACCGTAGTGTGGTCACACCTGGTGCGAGGTCGGACAGATGTGGTAAATGAGGGATGGAGCATTCGGGGGAATGCAAAAGGGGACCAAACACTTGCTTCAAGTATGGGAAGCCTGGTCATGTGGCTAGAGAATATGGAACTGTGAGATGTTACAATTATGGAGAAATTGGTCACATGAGCAGGGACTGTAAGAAGCCAAGGGCGGAAGGTTCTCGAGTGAAGAAAATCGGAGGAAGCTAGGACGGACTTCGATGTTGTGTCAGGTATGTTCCTAGTAAATGAACCCTTAGCCTTTGTGCTATTCGATGCTGGCGCTAGTAAAAGTTTTATTCCTGTTGTTTTCTGTGCTAAATTGCCTGTTAGTAGTAAGAATATAAATACGCCCTTAGATGTGATCCTAGAAGTGGATCGTTTGGCATACTATGGCGCGAACATTGTGTGTCGCAGGAAAATGATACGGTTGACAGCGCCTGACGGGATCCTGGTGACGGTTTAAGGTGATTGAGTCACGACGACTCCGAAGGTGATTTCGATGGCGGTGGAAGGAAAGTGCACGAAGCGTGATATGGGGAGTACGAGATTAAATGCCCTGCTTGTTTACAAGTGAAGGCTGAGTACCAAACGTCGCGTGGAAAGTATTGAGGTGATCGAGGCCACGACCGAGAAGCTCGAAAGGATCAAAGCACTGATGAAGGTAGCCAAAGATAGATAAGCAGTCGTGTGTGGATAAACGACGTAGACCGATTGAACTCCAGGTGGGAGACTGGAAAAGAGATGAGACAGAATTGCTCGCGATGGTTTAAGGAATAACAGGTTTCGGGGACGAAACCTATATAAGGGGGGTCGACTTGTAACGCCTGGAAATTTTATTTGAAGCCGACGAAAGAAGAAAAAGAAATAAAGTCCAAAGTCGAGGGACCAAACTCGCCAACGAGAGAAACTTCAAAGAATGGGAGTATAAAAGGGGGAAGTCACCCCATTCTTGCCATTTTTCAGCCAAGAAGAGAGGAGAGGAGAAGAAAAGGAGAAAAAGAGGAGAAAAGCTTGGTTCGGGTGGATTCGAGCGTGGAAATCGTCGTGTAGCGGGTCATTTCGAAGCTCTACTCGACGGGAACGTTTGTGTGAGTTCTAGGACCCCTCTTTTACATGTTTTCGAATGATTTTGGGGCTGGAACACATCTGAAAACCCTTTTTCAAGTTTTTGGGTGTAAACCCGTTTTTATGCATGTGTGTATATGTATGATTCGTTGGGGGCTTGATTTTTTGTTTGGTTATGCTTGAATGAGGTCGTGCTATGTTTTCCTAAGGTTTAGAATGGTTGATTTGAGCTTAAAAGAGGTTTGGAAGAGGTTGGAGGCCTAGAACCACCGCTGCAGTCGGGATGAACTGCATTCTACATTAGCTAGGGCGACTGACTGGAGTGCGATTGGAGGCCTTACGGCCGATTGGCGTGCGACTGAGGTCCATGCGCACGATTGCCATGCGACTGAGGTCCATACGCATGATGGTCATGCGACTGAAGTTCATGTGCCTATAAGGCATGCGATTGAAGGACTGTGCGACTGAGGTTCATTCACACGAAGGTTATGCGACTGAAGTCCATGCGCCTGGAGGCCATGCGACTGAGGTTTATTCGCACGAAGGGTATGCGACTGAAGCCCATGCGCCTGAAGTCATGCGACTGAAGGCCATACGCATGAAAGCTATGCGACTGAGAGTCCATACGCATAGATGTCCATTCGCTCATAGGTCCATTCACATAGGGTCCATTCGCCTAAGTGTTCCGTCGCCCGGAAGGCCATGCGACTGGAGGGTGTCCATACGCCCAAGTAGAATTCATACGCCCGAAAGAACAATGGTTTATCTTATGACCTTCGAGGGAAAGTGAAGTTGTGGGTTTGACTCGGGAGGTTCTCGGAGGCTTGTGTAAGTTGACTTTCGAGGTCATAGATATTATATCGGGCATGTGTGTCATGTTAATGATTTATGATGATGAGCTGATGATGATGATGATGCGATGCATGCTGACATGCGATGCCTTATAGTTATGTGTGATGCGATGCGCGTGATTCGTGTGATGTTTGATGTCGTGTGATTGTGCATGATGTATGTTATGTATGTATGATGTTGTCGTGTGTGATGATGTTATATGTTATTATGTTCCTTATTGTTATGTGTGATTATCTTCCCGTGGTTGTGCGATGTATGTTAATGAATGTAATGAAAGTATTATGTAATGTAAAGTGGAAGATAATGAAAAGTGGAATGTAAAGAATGAATGCAAGCATGAACGAACAAATGAGAGTAAGGATGGCTTGCGAAAGAAGAAAGGAGGTTCACGACTCATTGAGAGTTGTTAGCTCAACTATGTGTGTATTATAGCGTGCGATCTTGGCTTACTCATAAGGGGACATAGACACAATAGGGAGTTCAGTTTTGGTAACTGCTCTGATACATGCGATATGGTATTTACTGTGTGCTATGTAGCATGCGATTTTGGCTGCCTCATGTGGTTTATGTAGCGTGCGATCTTGGCTAACCCATGAGATGGCGTGCGATTCTGGCTAAACCCCGAGAGTTCTCACACACACAGGGGGAGTTGGTCTTGGTGACCACTCCGTGGTGCGATTTGTGCGATATGTGCGATGGAAAGCATAAGGGTAGCGTGCGATTTTGGCTAACTCATGTGATTTATGTAGCGTGCGATCTTGGCTAACCCATGAGATAGCTTGCGATTCTGGCTTCCTTATATGTGCGATCCGTGCGATATGTACTTCGGGTACGAAGATGTGAAGGTGCGATTTGAGCGAAAGAGCGATATGTATGAAATGAACGAACGTAAGAAAAGATGTTATAACGAATGAAGTGAATGATAATGTAACGAACGTGATGAAATAACAGATGTAATGATCCTGAATCTTACCTTAGGTACTGTGACCATGAGGTGCTGTGCACTGTTATAGAAGGTCTATGATAGGTCTAGGTCCATTACCATGAACAGAAGGGTAAATTTTATGGTTGATGTAAAGAAAAGAGGTAATAATAATTAACGAATGAAAGTTAAAGTATGAACGAATGATGAAGATAATAATTACATTATCTATGTGTATGTATGTTGTGTGATCGCTTACGAAAGTAACGAAATGTTTTATAAAGGATGTAAAGTATGTTTTATTTAAAACTAGAACTTACTCAGCAACGCTGACTTTGATGTGTTTCCAGTTGGCAGGTATGTTGTTGAGGATGGCACGGGGCGGCTACTCGGCTTATTTTGGATGGCATCTAATGTTATAATGTTTTTGAAATGGAATTGTGTAATGAACGGTTGTAATATTTTGCAAAAGTATTTTGATGAAATGAAAATGTTGTTTTTAATGTTTCCGCTACAATGTTTTATGAAAGTAAAATGTAATTTATGTTTTATGTGCGATGAGAACCCAACTGTATAGCGTCCCGGGAACAGGGCCTTACATAACACTATTAAACAACACCTTCACAGAGTTTGATACATTACCACAGTAATATAAACCATCTATTTGTCTACCGGTCACCAAGTTTTTCTTTGTATGTGAATCCTAAATTTTCATCAACGTAACACACCACTTGTTGTCACAAGCCAACGTATAAATAGAGATCAGATTCACATAGTGGTCACGAGCCACAAACACATCGGTTAGAACAACATTTTTACCTAGTTTTAAACTTCCTAGCATTTTAACAGTCCTTAGGGTAAGCCTTGTAACAATTGTAAAACACTTGAGAGCAACATACATCATCCTTGAAAACCAATACTTTTGTTATGCTTGTGTTCTTACTTTTGTTCTTGGTTTCTTGTGTCTGGTTCTCTATTTCTTCTATTAAATGTTTACTGTCCAACTTGTGAAGTGTCACCTTTAACCGTCCTTCAATTGGTATCAAAGCATTTTAGGCTCTTGATTGTAAGATCTCACCATCTTTAATCATCTTTAGTTTCATTGAACACTACTTGCTCAAATGGCAGCTCTCACTAAGGCTGACATAGAAACCGACACTATGGCCAAATCTCCACTGATCACTCTTGATGACTTTGATGCTTGGTGGCAAAGAATGGAATGCTTCATCAAGTCTTAAGACAGTAGGATGTGGATATGTTGTCTTAGGACCTCACATCCGAAACACCACTTCAGCTACTGCTGGTAGTGGGATAATATCAAAGGAAGTGGTTGACTATTCTAAGGAAGATTGGAAGAAGATTGATATAGATTAGAAGGCCATGACTGCTCTTCAAGCTGCTATTCCCAACTCTATCTATTGAGGCTTCAAGAATTGTAAAACTACAAAGTAGCTCTAGGATGCATTGAAGCTAGTGTATGAAGGGTCAATGGAAGCTAAGGGAAACAAGAAGGATATCATGAAGCAGCAGTTTGAGAACTTCACCTTCAAGTCACGTAAAACCATGACTCAATAGTACTTCAAGTATGTTGAGATTGTGGATACACTGGTGGATACTTGAGTAAAACTTGATAATAGGGAGATTGTGAGAAAGTTCATATTCTCTCTTCCCAGAGAATGGACACACGACTGTATGGCTATTAAGAGAACTAAAAACCTCTCCACTCTTACTCTCATTGAGCTATATGGTATCATGAGCGGTTACAAGATGGAGATGAACATGTAAAATCCATCTCATAACTCTTCCAGTACTTCATAAGAGTTCAGCCCTTCATATGGTTGAAAAAGATAGCAGAGAACCACAACATCATCTTATCTGCCACCTGACAACTCACAAAAAGGCCATTTCATCACCTTCCAGAAGACACCAAGGGAGAGCTACACTCAGGGAAGCCCATTCAAAGAGCCAAGCTCATCTCAAGCCTTTGTGTCTTAGATAAAAGTTATGGAAAATTTCTTTTCACTATTGAAGACTTGGACTGCATCCATCTTGATGACCTGGTGTATATGGAGATAGTCCAATAAATAGCTCTTCTCACTTATATAGGCAAGAAGTTCTACAAGAGAACTAGAAGAAAGTTTCCCAGTAATGTCACCAGTAGAAAGTTTGGACTCGATAAAGTAAAGTGAAGTGTTACAACTATAACTAAATAGGATACTTTGCTATGGAGTGTAAGGCACCTAGGACAAATGGTGGACAAATACAATCCAAGCCAAGCTACACTGATGCGTCTCCAAGAACCGAGAACCAATCCAACCAAAGCAACAAGCTGCTGTTGCTGTTGAAAATGGAGGCTTTGACTAGAGCTTTCAGGTTAAGCATGTCTCTCCTAATCAAGCACTAATGGTTGACCATATTGAATCCAAAGTATTGGAACATCTCTCTGTACTAGTGAATGTATTGCTAAAGTAAACATGTATAGCCGTATAGTGCCTATAACTTGGAAGTGAGATCTAACCTTGAGTCTTTGAATATCTTAAAAGTTGATTTCAACAGAGCAAAAAATGACTATAAACTTAAAATAGAAGATTTATAGAAAATTATTTCTACTCTTAAGCATGAACACACAAATTACAGGACTCAAATCAAAGATCTCATTATCAAGTAGACTGAATGTCAAGCTGAGCTTGTGATGAGTAAATCCAGGGCAGGAAAATATGTTCTTGAAGAGGAAACCTTCAAGAACATCATATCTTCATCCTTGAATACAAATATTTGTTATCAAATTAGGCGGTGACTGGGATCAAGTGAGATAGCTCCTCCGCACACATTATTATTTGTCAGATCTTCAAGGTGTGAAACTAGTGAAGAAGAGCTGCCCTCATTTATCCTATCCAAGAAGAGGATGAAAATGAAGTGGAGATAGTGAAAGATGAACCAAAATTAAGTGAGGAGGTTCTTCCTAAGAATGGTCACTATAAGAGAGAAGAAAGAACCAAGGATGGCTAAGTTAGATAGGAAGAATTTGATTAGTGCTACCAAAAGAAAATCAAAAAAGCCTAAGAAATAAAGGACATTTTCAATCCCAAGCAAAAAACAAGTCTTTATCTCTTTTAGGTTTGAGGTGTTAAAGATTGAAGACTTAACTGTGGACTCTAGTACCAGGAGTCCTAGTTCAAGTTCAAACCATCCTGATCAAGAGAAGAAGATTGAACAAATATGTACCACTACTGCACAGCCTAAACCATCCAGCTCTAAGAGCAAGCTTCACCTTTAGAAGCTTGTTGTATAATCTAAGAAGGTGAAGAAGGAACTAGAAAGTGATCAAGCTCAACCTTCTCTTCAAAAGAAGAACCTTAGAAGTATGCATGTTGAATGCATCATGTGTGGTGGTACTACTCATTATGCTAAGTATTGCATCTACAATCCTAAAAGTACTATCCACATGAACAAGAAGAAGAATTCTGAGACGAAGAAGAAAATATATTTGGAAGAAAAATCACTATTCTTAGAAAGCTCCAAGGTGAAGAAGAAGAAGATAGGTGAAAACTGTCTTCGGAAGCAAGTTTGGCCTCGGATAAAAGGAATGCTTCCGAAGCACTGAAGTCTGTTGCACTGGATGCAAAAGCTTCCGAAGGTTCAGTCTCCAAAACTTCTGAAGTCATCAAAACTTTTAAAGTTTTGAAGGCCAAGTCTTATCATCCAAAGATGGTGTGTAAGATGAAGAAAGGCCATGTGACTAAAGCTTCTTCATCAACAACAACCAAGGATCCTCCAAACTTGCATATAGGATCAATAACTATTGAACTATCTTCAATTCATTTTGATAAGCCCAAGACCAACAAGGATTAGTTTTCCAAATGTAACTAACCATCTCTTTTTATTGTGTAAGAAGAGCTGAAAACCAAGTGAAATGTATGGATCATTGATAGTGTTTGTTCAAGGCACATGACAGGCAATGGCTCTTTGCTTCAGAACTTTGATGAAATTGATGGAGGGCCAGTTGCTTTTGAAGGAGAGTCAGGTGGTTAGATCACTGGAAGGAACATAGTCACAAATGGTAAGCTCAGTATTGAGAAGGTAAACTTTGTCAAAAAACCTTGAGTATAATCTTTTGAGTGTATCTTAATTTTATGACCAATGACATAACATGCTCTTCACTGAGCATGAGTGCATTGTTTTCAAGCCTAGGGTGATCATCCTCAAGAGTATATCCTGCTCAAATCTCAAAGAAAAGGGAACATGTACAAGATGGACTTACAAGAAACTTTCCCATTAGGAGAGGTCTCTTGCTTTCTATCTAAAACCAATAGTGATAAGTCTTTCCTTTGGCATAAAAGAATGTGCTATGTAAACTTTAAAAACATAAATAAATTAATTGAAAGATGATTTGGTAACTAGAATGTCAAAGAAAGAGTTTACAAGTGATGACCATTGTGTTGCATGTCTAAAAGGAAAGCAACACAAAGTGTCTCAGAAGCCAAAGGAAATGAACTCTATCACTACTCCCTTACACTTATTACAAATGAATCTATTTGGCCCAACTAGTGTAATGAGTTTAAAAAGAACTTCATATTGCCTTGTGATCACAGATCACTTCACAAGATATACTTGGGTCTTCTTTCTCATAAATAAGGATGAGACCCTTGAAATCTTGAGATCCTTCATTCTGAAACTTAAAAATCAATGTGATCACAAGGTCAAGATCATAAGATGTGATCAAGGAACTGAAAAAAAAAACCAAATCCTTGATACATTTTATGATGAGAAGGATATTTCAAGAAAATTTAGTGCTCCTCGAAACTCATCAACATATAAAAAGCTACCCCCATATTATAAGAACCATGCTCTTTGACTCTAAACGACCCATTCCTTTACAGTCAACATTGCCTACTATGTGCAGAACAGAGTTTAGTATTCAAAACTCATGAAAAATCTCCTTATAAATTTTGGCACAAAAGGAGACCTTTCATTGGTTTCCTCAGGTTATTTGGATGTCCATGCACCATCTTGAATACCAAAGATCATAAAGCAAAATTTTTTGAGAAATCAGATGATGGACATTTCATTGGATACTCTTCCCAATCTAAGGCTTATAGAGTATACAACCTCAGAACTAGAGTAGTTAAAGATTCAGCCAAGTGACCTTCAATGAGCATATTTCTTGTGTGAAATGTTCTGGTCCACAGGTAATGCATCTGCAGGAGATCCCAATCCAAGATTTGAGCTGAGAAGACCAAATGATAGAACTCCTTCAGCTCCAGTGGTCACAAAACCTACAAGTGGAAATTCTCTCAGCACAACTATGACAAACTCTTCAGCTAATACATTTGAGGTGCCAACTAATTCCAACAACGAGGAATAAAACTCAAATGAAGGGATTTTCAATGTAGGAGGAGAAGAAATGGTCAAAGTGATCAAGAATTTCATGATGCTGACAACCACTCCACTGAAGATAACATCAATGTTATCACACACTTTCTGGATCAAGTTACACTTGATAAATGTGCTGATGTGGTGGGTGATACTCAATTACCATATCTAAATTTCCTAATTTAGATATGTCAAATCAACTTGCTATGATTCCTCAACTGAGAATCCACAAGTCTCACCCTACCATAAACATCATTGGAGGTGAGACTGGGGTGAGAACAAGAAGACAAACCCATGATAAAAATATTTGTCTGCACTCTTGCTACTTGTCATAGATTGAGCCAAAGAAAGTTAATGAGGCTTTGAAAGAGATAAGCTGGGTTGAAACAATACATGAGGAACTGCTTCAATTCAAAAGACAATGTGTTTGGAACATATGTCCTCTTCCTTATGGGAAGATGCCATAGTACTAAGTGTGTTTTTAGGAACAAGAATGATGATAGAGGACTTGTCATTAAAAACAAGCAAGACTTGTAGTTCAAGGGTGCACTCAAGAATAAGAGATTGACTACACAGATGTCTTTGCTCCTGTAGCAAACTTGTAGCTGTAATGATATTCCTTTCTTTTACTGCATCCAAGAATTTCAAGATCTACCAACTTGATGTCAAGTGTTCATTTTTATATGGGGTGAAAGATTAAGAAATGTATGTCAAGCAACCATCTGGTTTGAATACCCAGATCATCCTGATTATGTCTGCAAGCTTGCCAAATCTCTTTATGGGCTACATCAAGCTCCAAGGAAGTGATATAAGACACTGGAACAATACTTAGTTTAACATGGTTACAAAAGAGGTACTATTGACATCACACTCTTCATCAAGAGAACATGTAATGACTTGATACTAGTTCAAGTTTATATTGATTACATCATCTTTGGGTCAACTAATTTAAGACTCTACAAAGAGTTTGAAAGGCTGGTGAAGAATATATTTGAAACAAGTGCCATCAGGAAACTCAATTTCTTTCTAAAAATTCAAGTGAAGTAGGTTGACAATGGCATCTTTATAAACCAGTCAAAGTATGTACAAGACATACTAACCAGATTTCATCTGACTGAGTGTAAGGTTGCTAATTAGACTCCCATAGTTAGAAACACTCCCTAGAACCTGATCTTGAGGGAAAGTGTGTTGATAAACATCTTTACAGAGCTATGATTGGCTCTCTTATGTACCTAAATGCCAGTAGGCCTTATATCATGTTTGCCACGTGTATATGTGCAAGATATCAAGCCAACCCCAAGATGTCACACCTAGTTGTTGTCAAGAGGATAATTAGATACCTCAAAGGAGCTCTCAAGCAGATTACTTTGGTATCTAAAGAATCCTGACTTCAATCTGTAAGCTTATACAGATAATGATTATGGTGGCTGCAACATGACTGTTAAGTCTACATTAAGGGGATGCCAATTCCTTGGTGAAAGGATAGTCTCATGGCAATGCAAGAAGCAATCTTATATCTGTACAATTGTTAAAGCTGAATACATTACTGCTGTAAGCTCCTGTGCTCAAGTGCTTTGGATTCTCAATCAGATGCTAGATTATGGATTCAACTACAAGAAGACTCCTATCCACATAGACAACAGTGCTATCTCTATTACAGAGAATCCAATGCAGCACTTAAAGACAAAACATATCAAAGTCAGGTATCATTTGATCAGAGATAATTTTAAAAAGAGATTGATAAAAGTTGGTCAAAGTTAACACAACTGATGAACAACAACAACAACAACATGAGGTATCAATAGAGAATCCAATACAACACTCAAAGACAAAGCACATCGACATCAGGTATCATTTGATTAGAGATAATTTTAAAAAGTGATTTGATAAAATTGGTTAAAGTTAACACAAATGAACAATAATAACGACGACGACGACAATAATAAAGTTTTTGTATCTCCGGCAAGCGATACACCATCCCCATGTATCACTTAGAAAAATAATCTCTACTATCTCCGGCTAGTGAAACGCATGGACTACTATATCGCTGACATGACTTCCGTATCTCCTAAACATCTATTTAATTGAAATTAATTGTTGTATTACTGAGTTGTCAAACATTGATTGGGTATACACTAAAATAGGAGATATCACAGAGATATGATTAACTTTGATATCTCTTGCTCATTTTCAAGGCAAATGGCTTCTTCACAAGGAGATTTTATGGAGATAGGAAGTGATTTAAGTATCGCTAGTCAATTTTTTTAAATAGAGATGCGTGCTTCACTTGTGCATACAAAAACAACACTCTAGTAGTTGAGCTCTCGAAGATGAAGATTCGAATTTATTCTTTGACGCCTCCATTTTTTAATATCCAACTTGATGGTTTTGTAACCGATTGAGTGGAAAATGAAGAAGGGTGTTAGATGGTGAATGAGATAAGGATTTTATAGTATTATAGATATATTTTCTTAAAATAAATTGTATTTTTTGAATGATTTAAAAATCATATTTTAAATTTTTTAATAAAAGTTAACTGGTGATACGAAGTTATTAGTGTAGCGCTGGTGTATCTCCGACCATAAAATATTAAAAAAACCAACTGGTGATACCACATGGTTGTGTATTGCAGACATATCTCTAGCGTAAAAGAAATTATTATTATTTTTTAAAATCCAACGTGGGCGATAACACATGCATTGGTATCATCACGTGACGATATGATAACTATTTTTCAAAAGACACTGGTCAATGGCTATATTTGTAATAACAATTGTTCAAATGATTATACTAGTAATTTTCCCAAATAAATTTTCCACAAAAGTATTTTACAAGGTATTTTCCTGTAAAGTTTTTTCTAGAGCACTTCAGGAAAATATTTTCTTAGGGAATTTTTTTTTTCTTGTAGGAAGCTTATTTTTACATTACTAATGGGAGACAAAAAAGACCGAATGGATCGAGATTTGGATGAACAATAGTTTGTATTCTTTCTAAACTTATTATTGAGGTTGAATAACAATGTAATGTCAAATAAATTCTAAATAGGTTATGATAGATGGATTAGGTTTAAAAAATATTTTTAAGCCAAAAATGTCTATGAAGCATTCCAGGTTTTACGCATATTTTTTTTTTATTTTCAGTTTATTGTGTTAAATTATATTCAAGTCATTATGTTATATGTATTTGTCATACTCATTTTAAATTATTTTGTGTTACTTTATCCTTGTTTTTTATGTATTATATAAACTATTGTTTTATTATTATCTTTTACATATTAGAAGTACACATTCATTTTACTTTATAATTGTGTTTTCTAAAACTTTTTTTTTTGAAAAAACATAAAATAAAACTGCATAAATGATCCATGTGGTTTAATCAGATTGAAATTTTGATCCCAAACTTTTAAAATTGCAAAATTAATCCAAACTTTTATATACACATTGCACATTTGGTCCCACATATTAAATTCATATAATTTTTATGCATTATGAAGTTTGAACTAACTTCTAAAATTAACTTTAGGGACCGAAAGTGCAACCCAGGTATAAAAATTTGTACTGACTTTGCCATTTTTTAAAATTAGGGACCAAACTTACAATTATTACATAAAAGTTTTGACTAAATTTGTTATTTTTAAATTTTGAGGATCAAACGTGCAATCTGGTCAAACCATATAAATTATTTATGTGATTGTCTCGAAAACATATAGTGTCAAATAGATACAGGTAATAGTGTCAATCTTTAGACTTCAATTTTTTTATACAAGATACAGGTAATAGTGTCAATCTTTAGACTTCAATTTTTTTATACAATGCATTTCTTGAGTCAGTATATGCATAAACATATTCATTGTCATTTACAAGTTGCATTGCTTCTTTTAAGGTATTTAAAGAAGCCCCCGGGTATGAAATCTTGTTCGAAAAAGGTTAATGTTTTGAGTTATATGCTTATGCATATTCTATTGTCCATTATGAAAAAAAAAAAAAAAACATGTACTATTTAAAGGTCAAATGCTGAAGCTAAGTACAAGTCTCTGTGTGTTTTAACTTGTTGAAAAAAAAACCACATACTATTTCAAGGTCAAATTTCTATTACAACCAACCATGCTTTCTATTTACAAAACATTTTAGATTGATTTATTCATCTTAAAGAAAAAAAAAATTCATATGCTGTTACTAATGTCGTTTCCTTGAGTCGAATAATCGACTTGACTTTAAGTGGATCAAGATAATATATTGTGTAAATGGATGGATATATTTGATGTGTTTGCCGTTTAATTGAGTGGCGATGTTGAAAATACGAATGGATACACACTTATGTATGTGTGTTTCTTTAATTTAGTTTGTTTGTGTTTTTCTCAATATAAACATCCTCATGGACTGGGCCGCTACATGACAAAGTGGGCTAAGGTCGAGTGGGCTGAGAACTAGCGTATCTGAAAGTTTGTTGTGCACACACATAAAGGTGGGCATTTCGGGTTTTCGGCACAACCCGAAACCAGGTATGGCCCAGTCGGGTTTTTATTACTCGGGTTTAAGTGGAACTAGGTATGAACCCGGGTCGGGTACAACAACATGAAAACCCTACCCACTATATCCGCGTAGGGTCGGGTAGAATCCGGTCGGGTATAGAACCGGGTCCAATACTGAGATTTTGTGTGTGTGTGTGTGTTTGGAAACTTGAACGTTGGTAGCTACTGTAACAATATTAAATAAACATAAAATTAATCAGTTATTTATTAAATAAATTAAAAACTTAAATTCATTCAGTGTTGTTAAACTTATTTTTAAAACTTTTAAAAGTCAATCCAGTAAATATAATTCTAAAAGCACCAAATAATTAGTAAGATAATAAACTCCTGATAATTTTGTATTTTTGTTTTTAAACACGCCAAGAAAATTGGTGAAATGTTGACATTGTTCCAACCCAAATCCGGAAATTGGTCGGCTTCGCCATTATTCGAAAGATTATTATTAAAAGATTTCAAAGTCCCTTTTTGTTTTAAAGCATAATTCAACATGTGACGAGTTGAATTTCACCAAGTATGTACCTTCCAATTAGGACCTAAAAATCTAGAATTTGTATCCTTACAAAATTGTTTAAAATCTGGATATCCATTTTTACTTTTTATAAAAACGTCATGTAATATAAATCTAGAAGCTCTAGTAAAGTTATCAACAAATTTCACGGCTAGCTCGTCTTGCACTACTAAATTAATAATAAGTGCAACGCAACGAGTATGGAAAAAATAGCCATTGCAAATCGGATGATACTTTAATTTTTCAACTGCATTTGTGTTGTTTGAGGTGTTATCAAATGCAATTGAAAAAGCTTATTTTTAAATTAAAAGTAGTTATTAAACTATTTAAAGTTTAAAACAAAAATTCTTCGGTACGCGGATACAAAAAAATCAAATGCAATGGTACTTCTTATCATTTGTCATGAATTGGGTTCTACCCAATGAGCGGTGACGCAAAGGTACAATTCGAGTAAACCATGTGGAACCGATCAAACGACACCACTTAAGTTTACACCAATATTTAAATTTTCAAAATTACAATTAAATCATTTTTACTTTTTCCATAATTTTGAACAATAACGTTTAGGTGTAGTACGATTTGCGTGGGTGTAACGAGGTTGAAGCTTCTCTCAAATCAAGTTGGTCAACCGAGGGTTGTCAAAGCGACCAAGACAAAGCTTCTTGAATCACGAACTTTGCTATTCGTTCTCTAACTGTATTCATGTCCTAATGAAGATTCCACTGTATCCACCAAATTGTGTTTGTTCCAAATCCGAATTACTTTTCAACACCTTATGAAACTTCTTAGTGATATGCCTACTTAAAGTCGTGTTTAAATATTTGGCTAGCAAAGTTCCACAAAAATTGCAACAAGCCTTTACAGCCCCGTCACTTAACTCAACCAAATCCAAGTTGCACCAAATATCCATTTTAGGATTATGTGCAAGAACTTGAACAACGGTTAGCATGGTGGACGAACTTTGACCAATGGAAGATTTTGAGTGAGCCATTATTTTGTGTAGAACGAGAGTGGAAGTGTACAACGAGAGTATTTTTATGATTTTTGCGTATGTTTTTGCGTTTTAGACTTATGTACTCAACTATATCAACTCACAACTATTTATATTAAGTTACAGCGTTAAAAACAAGAAAAAAAGGGTCAAAAATTTTTCTTCTAAAAGTTAGCTCTTGAAAAAGGGTGAAAAACAGTAATACCCCGGTACAATCGGGTGGGGTCAATGTTGGGTCTGGGTCAGGTACACTAAAAATTTCAAAACAATACCTGATTCCAACCCTACGGGTTTTATTGGGTCCAAATCAGTTACACCATCGGGTACTACCCGTACCCGGGTCGGGTCAGGTCGGGTCGGTACTGGTATTTCGCCCTACTCTATCTATACACATAGATGATCCCTTTTTTTCTCTAATAGTCATGCACGTTATATGAGCTTCATGTACCTCCCATTGTTGTGGATGCTATTTATTAAAAGGAGAGACTATATGACAGACTCTGTTCTTCATTATATCACATCCTCTTTCTTATTTTGACCTATGTTCTTCATCATGTTCATCTTATTATTCTAGGGTTTCATTGCAATGATCTGCTATGCTGTCCGAGTAGTCTAGTCGTCTAGATCTCAATATCCTAGTTTTGAGTCATCTTTGATTTTGGATTTGAGTTATGTTTGTATATTATGTGTGTTATTCTGTTGTTGATGATTCACATTCATTCTTGTTTCTATGTTAAACATTATGGTTTGGGAATAAACGTTTTAGATACTCAATCATTTTCTAACACATTTAAAAATTCAAAAAATTCATGATATAAAATTCTAATAACATATGATTACAATTTACTTTATTAAAGAAAGGAGTCAATAACGGGCCATTACTTTACTTTAATCTATATAAAGCTAGCTTCCAAGCATCCTCTATTGTCATCTATACACAATGAGTCAAAGATATTGACAGGATATTTGCAACTTGATGATGGTGACATGGTGTCATGATCATCTATATCTTATGTTTCTAGTGATTGCCAGTTAATGATAAGCAGCCAGCCACTCACACACCTACTGTTGATATCCATTCCTACTTATTTCCTCATGTTTTATTTTGTCTCATTTCTATTTCCATTTCTTATTGCTAGTATTGGTAAACATTTCAAGTCATGCATGTGGAATTCTATATAACTTATAATTATATTACAAAACATTTGTGTAAGTCTTTATATTTTAAAGGTTTTTTTATATCACTAAAACGCTATATAATACATATTTTTTTATTAATTTGTTCTAACATAATATAAAGGAAAACTTTAAAGTGTCTAAATCAGCTAAAATGATTTGGAGACCTTTTAAATAAATTACAAAAAGTTTGGTAAACATAGCTTACACTTTCTGTAGCAAATTATTGTTATGAAAAAGCAAAAATGAAAGGGAAAGAAGTGGGGTTAAGATGTTGGGAAGGTGATAAGCAACACACCCGAATTGAAGAGAATGAGACATGCGTGCGTCTCTCTAGATAATAAGTATAACAACTTGGTTTTGCTTTTCGCTTTTGCTTTATTTCTGCTTCAACTACAAAATGATTAAGACCTGAAAATCAAGCCTATATATTTTGACCTTTTCATGCAAATTAATCACATTATTACAATATAATTAACATGACATGCACGACCTCAACAACTCTTTGTCATGTTATAATGTGATTAATTTTGCATACTATAGCCCAAGGATTACATGCAGTGGATGGTCTTAACTCTTAATATTATCGCTTTTACAAACACGAAGGTGCATAATAAAATTAAAAGGCATTTTTATAGGCGCTTTAAACAGCATACGTTACATGTGTTAATTTGCATTTTATATTATATATGTGTAGCATTTATATTAATCAATTAATACGTTAAAGTTTAGTCACTACAAAGGCGACATTCGCTTAATGGCGACATGTTGTCGCTAAATCGCCGCTAATAATTCGTCGCTATTGCTTTAAAAATTCACCGCTAATGAGTTGCCGCTAATAATCTCACCGCTAATTATGTTATTAGTGGCGATATATGTCGCCAGTGAAAGTGTAACAATAATTCCAAGAAGGTTATTAGCGGTGACACTAGTCAATTTTTTAGATAGTTTTTTTTTATATTTTTATATTCCTAGTTTTACAAACTAATCGTACACCTATAATAATAAATTCGAGATTTTCCAGAACATAATTACCCCATACAAAGTCAATGTTCATAAACGACATACAAAAGTTCACACATAAATGTTAAGTAACTAGTTTAAACGTGCGAGTTTAACTTAAACATAAAACTACCCAAAAATAAACTTAAACTAGTCAGCCAATACATTATACATCCCCTCTTCCAAATCATCTTAGTCAGCTTGATTTGAAACCTTTTTTGAACTGATAAACTGTGTAAGTTGTGACAAAAATGTGGATTTTGAAACAAACTTGTAATTTAAGCCTACAAAATAAAGTATGCATTATAAGTTACTGTATTTTCACAAATTATATATTATAAGGTAACACATCCAACTTTAAGTATACAAAGTGTGTTTGGATAACTTGACCACTTTAAACTAAAACATAGATCATTTAAGTTTATTTTAGTTCTAACGGGTCATAATGATCTAAATACACTTAATATGCCTAGAAACATCCTAATTTTAGTTAAAACGGATAAAATTGTCACATATAAACATTAATAGACTTAGAGAGTGTTTCATAGTTGTTTATGTCATTTTGATTCGTTTAAACTCAAATTAAAATGTTTTTAAGCATTTAAAGTCTTTTCGGATCATTTTAACCCATTTAAAATAAAACCTAGATAATTTTAAGTCTTTTTAGTTCCAAAAGGTTAAAATGACCCGAACATAGTTGATAAACTTAAAACCATGTTAAATTAATATTAAATGGGTCAAAATAAATTAGATGAACTTTAATAGACTTAGACATTGTTTCATAGTGGGATTGGGTTATTTTAACATGTTTAAACTAAATATAGATCATTAATGTCTATTTAGTTCCTAAAGATCAAAATGACCTAAACTCACACCGATACAGTTCACACATCCGACTTTAAGTCTATTAAGTTTATTAATGTCATTTTAACTTCTTAAACTTAAACTACCAATATAGACTTAGTATCAATACTAATACAAACTATTAACATAAACCAAATTTACTGACTAAAAATAACTTACTTTTACCTGTGTATATGGATGACGTGTCTATTCTTGCTCATGAACAAAGAAAGTTGAGCCTACAGATGAAGACGATTAAAATCACTCTAATATATTCACGTCAAGAACCCAACACCGACTAAAAAACATCTGCCTTATTTGGCGTTGACAAAATACTTTCTTCACTCTGGGATTGACTTAGCTCATTAAACCATCGCTTTAATTGGTTTTTTATTTATTTAATAAATTTATACATATATATAGAGATACATTCTATTAAGAACCACAAATGTATAAAAGCTACTAAAAACCTCATAAGCTATACACAACACCTCAATAAAAATGGTAATAGTAAAAGACGATGGTTTGATTCTAACTTTTTTATTGTTTCTATAATTTTTTACCTCTTTCCTTAATTCTTTTAGAAAAACGATAAAATATTCGTATATACAATAGAATGTGGGTGCATATATGCAAAATATCAAATGACTTATTGTATTTTTTAAATAATTATCTTGAAAGTAGTAAAAGGAGGAGGAGGGGAGAGAGAGAGCGAGAGAGAGACACAGAGAGAGGGAGAGGAGAGAGGAGAGAGAGAGAGAGAGAGAGAGAGAGAGAGAGAGAGAGAGAGAGAGAAGAGAGAGAGAAAGAGAGAAGAGAGAGAGGAGAGAGAGAGAGAGAGAGAGAGAGAGGAGAGACAGACAGAGAGACAAGAGAGAAGAGACAGACAGACAGAGACAAAGACAGAGAGAGAGAGAGAGAGAGAGAGGAGAGAGAGAGAGAGAGAGAGGAGAGAGAGAGACAGCGAGAGAGGGAGAGAGAACAGAGAGAGAGAGAGACACACACACACACCAAGAGAGAGAGAGAGAGAGAGAGAGAGAGAGAGAGAGAGAGAGAGAGAGAGAGAGAGAGAGAGAGAGGAAAGAGAGAGAGAGAGAGAGTAGAGAGAAGAGAGAGAGAGAGAGAGAGAGGAGAGAGAGGAGAGAGAGAGACAGAGAGACAGAGAGAGAGAGAGACAGAGAGAGACAGAGACAGACAGAGAGAGAGACAGAGAGAAGAGACAGAGACAGAGAGACAGAGAGACGAGACAGAGAGACAGAGAGACAGATGAGACAAGAGACAGAGAAGAGAGAGAGGAGAGAGAGAGAGAGAGAGAGAGAGAGAGGAGGAGGAGAGAAGAGAGAGAGGAGGGAGAGGGAGAGAGAGAGAGAGGGAGAGAGAGAGAGAGAGAGAGAGAGAGAGGGAGGGAGAGGGAGAGAGAGAGAGGGAGAGAGAGAGAGAGGGAGGAGAGGAGAGAGAGAGAGGAGAGAGAGAGAGAGAGACAGAGACAGAGACAGAGACAGAGAGAGAGAGAGAGAGAGAGAGAGAGAGAGAGACAGAGAGGAGAGAGACAGAGAGACAGAGAGACAGAGAGAGAGACAGAGAGAGAGAGAGACAGAGAGAGAGGACAAAGAGAGAGAGAGAACAGAGAGAGAGAGAGACAGAGAGAGAGAGAGAGACACAGAGAGAGACAGGGAGAGACAGAGAGAGAGAGACATAGAGAGAGATATAGAGATAGAGATAGAGAGATATAGAGAGAGAGAGAGAGATAGGGAGGAGAGATAGGGAGAGAGAGAGATATAGAGAGAGATAGGGAGATAGAGGGAGGGGAGAGATGGATAGATATGTACACAGAGATACATATATAGACCTATAAATACATATATATAGACATATATATAGAGAGATATAAAAATATATATAGATATATATATATATAATATATATATATATATATATATATAATTATATACAGATATATAATATATATTATATATAGATATATATATATATATATATATATATATATATGTATGTATGTATATATATTATCTTGAGAACCAACTTTTTTATAAGAACTCTAGGAACCAATATCAACCATACATTTTAGTCACATGCAAGTCACATGCCAATTTCACTTTTTTTTTAAAACTTTCTTAATTTTTTTCACGACATATATTTTTTAAAAAAATCACCATTAATTTTGGTATTTTCATATTTCCAACGCCTACCATATTGATATATTTTTTTAAAAAAAAATTATTCAGTCTTATTTACATATGTGTATATATGGTAATACACATGTGTAATACCAGATTTACACAAGTGTAAATCCATTAGTACACATATGTAAAATAAATTAATGGTGAGAACTCTAAAAGCCAATATCAACCACACATTTTAGTCACATGCAAGTCAAATGCCAATTTCACCTTTTTTTAAAACGTTTATAACTTTTTTATTTTTTATAATTTTTTTATTTTTTATGAAGAGGGAAACGAAAAAAACATTATATATATATATATATATGTATATATATGTATAATATATATATATAGGTATAGATATGTATATATATATATATATATATATATATAGATAGATATATATATATATGATTGATATATATATATATATTAGGGGAGAGACAAAGAAACGCAAGTTGGTTTGGGAGAACTTTAGGAACCTATATAGAGAGAGAGAGAGTAGAGGATAGAGAGATATACAGAGATAGATAGAGTCAGAGAGATAGGAGAGAGATAGAGAGAGATGATAGATAGAGAGAGAGAGAGATAGAGAGATAGATATAGGAGAGAGATATAGAGAGATATAGAGAGAGATAGAGATAGAGATATAGAGATATATAGATAGATAGATAGATATATATATATATATAGATATATATATATATATATATATATATATATATATATATATATATATATATATATATATATATATATATATATATATATGGGAGGGTTCAAATGAGAACTCACTTTTTTGTGAGAACTCTAGGAACCAATATGAGCCACTCATTCTTGATCACATGCAAATCACATGCCATTTCTCCCTTTTTTTAAAACGTTCATAACTTTTTTTCACGACATCATTTTTCCAAAAAAAATTCACCATAAAATTTAATATTTTTTTATTTTTCCAACGCCTACCATATTGATATACTTTTTTTTAAAAAAATCGTCCATCCGTTGTTTACACATGTGTAAATCTGGTTATACACATGTGTAATACTGGATTTACACATGTGTAAATCCGGTATTACACATGTGTAAATAGAATTTCGTAAAAAAAACGAGAATTTTTTTTATTTTTTATAATTTTTTTTAATTTTTTTTATGAAAGAGGGAAACTAGGGGAACATTTTTATGTTTTTATTTTTTCTATTTTTATGTTATTTTTTATTTTATAATTTTTTTATTATGTATTTGTTAATTATCATTTTGCCATTGAAAAGTAGTGGTTGAGATTGGTTCCTAGAGTTCTCACAAAAAAAGTAAGTTCTCATTTGAACCCTCCCCTATATATATATATATATACATATATACATGTATATGTAACACCCGGAAAATTTATTATTTTGAAGCCGGCGAAGAAGGAAAAGAAATAAAGTCCAAAGTCGAGGGACCAAACTCGCCAACGAAGAAAAGTTGGGTAATGTGGTGATATGTGTAGGGAGAGGGCAGCCCACTCTCCCCACACTTCACATATTTCAGCTCACAAAGAAGAGAGAAGAGAGAAAGAGGAGAAAATGGAGAAAAGTGGTGTTTCGGGTGATTCGGGTGTCCAAATCCGTCGGGTAGCAAGCCAAATCGAAGCTCTTGTCTTTGTGCTCGATTGTGTGAGTTCTAGGACCCCACTTTTACTCGTTTTCAACTGATTTTGGGGCTGGAAAGTGTTCAAAACCCGTTTTTATGTATGTGTGTGTTTGACCCATTTGGGTGTGATGTGTAGGATGTGTTTAGAGTATGATTTCGGGCTTGTGTGTGCTTGTATGGTGTTGGGGTATGCATTCCTAAGGTCCAGGAGGGTTGATTTAGGCTTAGAATGGGTTTGGATGAGCTTGGAGGCTGAAAATGGCAGATTGGGTTCGGGATGAACTCCATTCTGCATCAGCTAGGGCTAGGCGACCGAATGAAGGCCATACGGCCGAATGAGGGCGATTGAAGGTCATTCGCACGATTGGGATTCAGTCGCACGACTGGGAGTCCAGTCGCATGAGGGTTGTACGACTGAGGGTTCAGTCGCATAGATGCTTAGTCGCATGAGTCCATTCGCATGAGGTTAGTCGCATAGGTGCCCATTCGCAGTAATCCCATTCGCACGAGGTCCATACGCATGATTAGATGTTCACTCGCATAGATGACCATCCGCATGGGTCCAGTCGCATGATGTTCAGTCGCATGGAGGCTATGCGACTGAAGGGTGTCCATACGCCCGAATAGGGCTGTTGCACTCGAATGAATGTGTAGTTTGACTTCTGGCCTTCGGGGAAAGGTGCAGATGTAAGTTTGGATGTAAGGTAAACCGTAAGAGCATGTAAGAGTATGGTTATGGCCTTAGAGTGCATGTAGGGCATGATGGTGATGATGTTGCATGTTTATGCATATTATGAATGTATGATGTTGCCCTGATGATGATGATGACTGTGTATAATATGTTCCTTAATATGATGTATGACTATCTTTCCTATGGCTTTACGTATTATGATGAATGAAATGAAGTATTATGTAACGTAAAGTGGAAAGAGATGACACGTCTTGCATGCATCGGATAACGGGTCCTTCTTTGTGATTGACCATTATGTGAAACCTCTACCGCTTACCCTTAGTACTGTGGCATACGTTTAGCTGTTCATTTATTGACTTCGGCCCAGTGGCTATGACTGGTCAGTTATCATTAGTACTGTGGCATACGTTTAGCTGTTCATTTATTGACTTCGGCCCAGTAGCTAAGACTGATCGGTTACCCCTAGTACCGTGGCATACGTTTAGCTGTTCATTTATTGACTTCGGCCCGGTAGCTGAGACTAGTTGGGGTATAGCATATGGTATTGGTATGGATGATGTTCGATGCGCAAGTAAGTTAAAAGGAACGAATGAATGATCGATCGAATGAATGAATGAAGAAGATAATACTGATATTATCTATGCGTACGTATGATGTGTGATCACGTTAAAGTAACGAATGGTTTTATATGAAAGTATAGTATGTTTTATAATAAAACTAGAACTCACTCAGCAACGCTGACTTTTATTGCATTTTCCAGTTGGCAGGTAAATGATTGCTGAGGATGGCACGGCACGGCTACTCGGCTCTTTTGGGATGGCATCCAATTATATAGCTTTTGTGATGTAATGCAAACATGAATTTTGTAACCGGATAATGATGTATTATTTGGCAAAAGTAATTCTAATGAAACGTGATGTCATTTTTGAATGTTTCCGCTGCAATGATTTCTTAATGTAATGTAATTATATGTTTTATGCGCTATGAATGACCAACTGTAAGCGTCCCGGGAACGGGGCCTTACAAGTTGGTATCAGAGCCAAAGTTTAAGTGAAATGGGTAAATTTTCAAAATAAACCAACTTAAACTGAGAATGGGACGGAAAGGGAATGGGATGCCAAACTGAGTAGCTGCGTGCCATCAGGTATTTTCTTAAAGTTGACCGGTTTATGTGCGCATGGTATATGTTATGTGTTGTATGTAGGTTTGAATACTGATGTAGTCAGGACAGGTAATACTTGGGGTATGAAGAGTACAGTAAGTGGCTAATCACAACTGGCCACTGTAATTAGGGACTTACTATACTTGACATAAACTGAGTTGTTTCCTTGAATGACCGTGTTGGTGTTTGAATCTTTCAGTGTGTTAGAGGATGGCTGGTGGTAGATCTTCTAGAGCTTCTAGGGGTGGAGGCCGTGATGGCCCTGTTGCTGAACCACGCCCTAAAAGAGGAAGGCCTAGAGCTGAGAAAGAGGTTCCTGCAGAACCTGAGACTCCTCATCTAGAAGCTGGGGATGAGAGTGCGAATCTGAGGGCCTCGGTAAAGGAGGCTGTTGTTGAGGAAGTACATCAGGTCATGCAGACAATCTTACCGTCTGTGGTGACCGAAGTCATCAAAGCTGTGAAGGAGGGAGAAAGGAAGGAGAGAAACCGGGCCTCGGGGGAGCAACCGGAGCCTGAAACGATTTTCTCCGATAATGAGGAGGAAGAGGAAGAAGAGCCTGTGCGAGAGGTGGCACGAGGCTGTAACTACGGGGTGTTTATGAGATGCAAGCCCCCCACTTTTGACGGTAATGGCAATGCTGCTGCTGCTCACCGATGGGTGAGAGTGTCACACCCCAACCTTGACGGCGGAAACGTCGAGGAGTGAGAGTTAAGATCGTTCATAGCCACATAACGCTATTAATAAACCAAATAAAGTTTAAACATAAATTTTAAATTTGTCTCATTACAATCATAAGTTTTCAAGGAAACAAAAACATAACGTAGAATGCAATGAATCATTTTATCTTATTTATTAGTCTAGGTCCATTCCTAGTTGCAAGCTTCAAATTGTAGAAAATCAAACTTGGGCATTTCCTGAAACATGTTAAAAATAAGTGGTCAACAATAATGTTGGTGAGCATTCCATAGTTTTAATACTTAAGTACATATAAAAGATGGCAATTCAAGTCATAAGTTAGTGAATATATTGTGATTAGGGATGCTATGAACAATGCAACAATCAAACCTTGACAATGTTTTACAAGTCTCAAACGTTAAAAGTATATACGATCAGCTAAGTGTACTTGGATCAACCAAGCAGGCTTGTCTTACCCATAGATCTATGACTTCGCTGGGCTAGCAATAGTTAATGATTGTACATATAACGCCATAACATGGTAACCACATAAATTCAACTAACCACAACTTAACATGATGAAATTGCCATAAAGTTTACAAGTCTCAAATAAGTTTACAATGCAAAGTATAGGTTAACATGTTTCACCCCAAAGTATGAAGTAAAATGAAAAGGGGGTATGGAATACTCACTTGGCTAAAAGTATAAGTAATAAGATTGATAATAAACGTTGTTCCAAGATGAACGTCACAAGGCACCTAAATATATATATTCACAAGGTTAAAGTTAAATTATAATAAGTTTAACGTTTTAGTGGAAACTAAGGTTTTAATTGGATTTTGGGATGTTAATAATTATAACCCAACTAACATGATAAATTATGGTTATGCTTTGTGTCAATATATTATTTAATCGTTTTAATACTACGAAATAAAGAAAACATATTTAACAAAGTCTAAATATAATTTAAACAATCTTTTAAGATAACTCTTATTTTAAACAATAATATATATTTGTTATTTGAACAAATAATAATTAGATGAGTTATAACAATATTTAATGTCTATTTTATAAAAAAAAAGTTTAAACATATTATTTGAACAAACAACTATTTAGTAGATTAAAACTATATTTCAAGTTTAACTTATAAGAAATAATCTAAATATATCATTTGAACAATTAATAGTTTAAATAGTTAATCAACATTAAAAATCATTTTTTTATAAAAACTTAACTAATTATATCATTTGTTTTGTAAAAAAATAAGAATATAAATTTCCAGAAAATAATTTAATGTATTTTAGAAAAAACATCCTTTGTAAAATGAGTTTTTTATAATTTTTAAAAAATATTACATTTGGTTAGAAGGCTAAAAGCCTAAAAAAAAGAAAATGGGAGGTGGCCCGGGGTCGAACCCGGGACCTCCAGGTTCACAAGGGGACAGTTTACCATTAGGCTGGGTCGCCTAGGCCTGTCAAAACCCGTTTCCTTTATCTTTTAAACCAAAACAAGAAAGACCCCCCAAATCCAAGAACCCTAGTTCGTTCTTGGATTAAATTGACCTCCAAATCAATGTTGAAAATCAAATTAATGTTAGGGCTATTGTTCCCCAACAAAAATCGAGCATGTATGTATGATTAATTACTTGAATTGCAAACGGAATGATGATGAACACTTGATGAACAGACCGCGACCTCGACAGAATCCAACAGGTATGAAAACGATGATGGCAATCAAATTAAACTCGTGGGTAGCTTTGTACAGAGATGAGGATTAAAAGCCCTCTAAAAGTTTCACGTTTTGAAGTCCCAACAATGGCCTTCGGTAGGTTGCAGGTCGCGATGTATGGTGTCGATGGAATTCGGTGGTTGGATTTGTTTCAGGTGCAATTGAGAGATGTAATCGATTAGGATTACTTAGATGATTGTTTTGGGTTGGTTTAATTAGGCTATAATTACAGTTAATTGCTCGAACGGATCTATGATTAAAGAGGTTTCGGTTATGCATTTGATTCAAGTTGTAACCGGCGTTTAAACACGTTTAAGATGCGTATTCAAGTTCGAAACATGTAATTGAAGCGATTAGAGTCGGTTTGAGTGTTGAAACCGACGATTTCGTGGGTTTATGGGGCTCGCCGGCGACTGGCCGGAGATAGCCGGAGGTTTGGCCGGAAAAACGGCCTAAGGGGGAAAAGAGGGAAACTTGTTTCAATTATTTACAACTTTGGTCCCTGAAATTTTTATTTTATCCTTTTATGTCTTAAACTTTGTTTTTAAAGTTTATGAAATAACATTAGGGCCCCCTTAACTTATTAAATCTAAGTTTTAAACATTTCAAGTCTAATATTTCTTACAAATTATTGTTATTATCATTATTATGCTTGGTTATTATTATTATTATTATTATTATTATTATTATTATTATTATTATTATTATTATTATTATTATTATTATTATTATTATTATTATTATTATTATTATTATTATTATTATTATTATTATTGTTATTATTATTATTATCTTTAATACCTTACAAATTAAAGACCAATTTAAGGTAAAATTCATAAACAACTCATAGGTTTCATGAATGACACCATTAGCCCATGCAAGAATTTAACAAAGTTAATTCTTAATTAACTAAAAAATACAGAATGTTACAGTCTTCCCAACTTAAAAGAATTTCGTCCCGAAATTAAGAATAAAGCTAAGAGAACAAGTGCGGGTATCTCTCCTTCATATGATCCTCACGCTCCCAAGTGAACTCAGCTCCACATTTGTTTTCCCAACGGACTTTGACAATAGGCGTGGTAGTTGTTCGGGTCTTCTTCAGGGTTTGATCCATAATCTCAACAGGCTTCTCAACGAAATGCAGTGACTCATCAATTTGAATTTCCTCTAGTGGAACATGCAAATTTTCATCAGCCAAGCACTTTCTCAAGTTTGAGACATGGAAGACAGGATGAACTCCGCTAAGTTCAGAAGGTAGCGCCAGTTTGTAAGCCACTTTACCAATTCTTTTTAGAATCTTAAAGGGTCCTACAAAACGTGGGGCTAGCTTACCCTTCTTCCCAAAACGTACAACACCCTTCCATGGAGAGACCTTAAGAAGAACCATATCATCGACTTGAAACTCCAACGGTTTGCGTCTTTTATCGGCATAACTCTTTTGGCGACTTCTAGCCACCTCAAGGTTATTTCGGATCTTGGAAACTTTGTCAGTCGTTTCTTGAATAAGTTCCGGACCGGTGATAAGATTTTCCCCAATGTCAGTCCAACAGATTGGAGAACGACATTTTCGACCATACAAAGCCTCGAATGGTGCCATCTTGATACTTGAGTGATAACTATTGTTATACGAAAATTCCGCAAGCGGTAAATGCGTATCCCAATCACCACCAAAATCAAGGACACAAAGACGCAGTAGATCCTCGAGAGTTTGGATTGTTCGTTCGGTTTGACCATCGGTTTGAGGATGGTAAGCCGTACTTAAATCCAATTGAGTACCCAAAAGTTCTTGCATCGAAGACCAAAAGTGTGATGTGAAACGGGCATCTCGATCGGAAATAATGTGTAAAGGCACGCCATGACGACTCACAATTTCGTCAACGTAGATTCGAGCCAGCTTTGAAACCTTGTATGTATCTCGTATAGGTATGAAGTGTGCTGTTTTGGTCAAACGGTCAACGATGACCCAAATACTATCATGACCACGAGGTGTACGAGGTAACTTGGTTATGAAATCCATGGATATATGCTCCCATTTCCACATAGGGATTTCAGGTTGCTCAAGTAACCCACTTGGTCGTTGATGCTCGGCTTTGACCCTTGCACACGTGAGACACTTAGAAACATAAGACGCGATATCCTTCTTCATTCCAGGCCACCAATATTGACCACGCAGGTCCATGTACATCTTATCGGAGCCAGGATGAATGGAGTATCGGGTTTGATGAGCTTCGTTCATAATGAAGTGTCGAAGATTGTCACGATTCGGGATCCAAAGTCGATTCAAGAAATACCACATGCCATTCGGTTTTGTCTCCAGTTGCGACCGAACGTTAGACATCAAATCTTCATCCTTCCCATCGTCGGTTAGTGCCGCTTGTTGAGCCTCGCGAATGCATAACTCGAGGTCACTATCGATCCTTATGTTTTGGAGCATGATAGTAGCCTCGTTGACATCCACATGGATCTCGGTATCAAATTCTCCTAGCGTATCAAACCATTGCCTTCGATCTCGAATCTCTTGAAGCGAGACAGTCTTGTTGTGAACCTTACGACTTAGCGCGTCGGCTACAACATTCGCCTTGCCAGGATGGTAGCGAATGTCGCAGTCGTAGTCGCTAATTAGCTCGATCCATCGTCTTTGTCTCATATTGAGATCCTTTTGGTTAAACACGTGTTGGAGACTCTTATGATCGGTGTAGACTATACATTGCGTCCCATATAAATAGTGTCGCCAAATCTTCAATGCGAAAACCACAGCACCAAGTTCGAGATCATGAGTTGTGTAGTTCACTTCATGAACCTTTAATTGCCTCGACGCATATGCTATAACTTTGCCTCGTTGCATGAGAACGCAACCAAGACCTTGATTAGAGGCATCGCAATATACGGTAAAGTCGTCGTTTCCATCGGGAAGTGTGAGAATAGGAGCGTTACACAACTTGCGTTTCAATGTCTCGAAAGCCTCTTCTTGCTCGGGTCCCCATTCAAAAAGTCGATTCTTTTGGGTTAGCGCCGTTAATGGTTTAGCAATCTTCGAGAAATTTGCTATGAACCTACGGTAATATCCCGCTAAACCCAGAAAAGAACGAACCTCGGTTGGGGTTGTGGGAGCACACCAATTCTTCACGGCTTCAATTTTAGCAGGGTCAACGTGAATTCCTTGGCTATTCACCACATGTCCTAGGAATTGAACTTCTTCCAACCAAAATTCACACTTGGAAAACTTAGCGTACAATTTCTCCTTCTTCAAAAGTTCAAGAACTTGTCGCAAGTGTGTCTCGTGATCGACTTTCGTCTTGGAGTAGATAAGAATGTCATCAATGAACACGATTACGAACTTATCCAAATACGGTTTACATACTCGATTCATGAGATCCATGAACACGGCAGGCGCATTGGTCAAGCCAAAAGGCATAACCATGAACTCGTAGTGTCCATATCGAGTACGAAAAGCGGTCTTTGGAATGTCATCATCGTGAACACGTAGTTGATGATACCCAGAACGTAGATCGATCTTTGAGAATTGAGTTGCTCCTTGAAGTTGGTCGAAGAGATCATCGATTCGAGGAAGAGGGTATCGGTTTTTGATAGTAAGCTTGTTGAGTTCCCGGTAGTCGATGCACATTCGAAATGAACCATCCTTCTTCTTCACAAACAGTACAGGTGCACCCCACGGTGATGAACTAGGACGAATGAAACCCTTATCGGTCAACTCTTGCAATTGACTAGCTAATTCTTGCATTTCAGACGGTGCAAGACGATAAGGTGATTTAGCCACAGGGTTTGCGCCAGGAATTAAGTCGATCTGAACTCAACTTCTCGCACGGGAGGTAACCCTTTAAGATCCTCGGGAAAAACCTCGGGAAAGTCTCGCACAACAGGGATGTTTTTCATCTCCTTACCCTTGGCTTTCGTATTAACTACATATGCCATGAAAGCCATGTAGTTTTTACTTAAGCACTTGCGAGCCTTGATGCAAGACATGAGTTTGAGTCTTTGGGATGATTTCTCCCCAAAGACCTTCAAAGTATCCCCAGACGGTAAAGGGATTCGGATACACTTCTCGAAACATAGAATTTCCGCACGATGCTTGGCTAACCAATCCATACCAATGATAACATCAAAGCTTCCCAATTGCATAGGAATAAGGTCAACGAAGAACTCGTGTTCGTTAAGGCTTAAAGTGCAGTCACGTATTACAACGTCCACAACAATAGATTTTCCATCGGCGATTTCGACAGTGAAAGATCTTTCTAGATTGTCGCGCGGTTTAGAAAGTAAAGACTCAAATTCCAGGGACACGAAACTCCTATCGGCACCCGAATCAAACAATACAGATGCATAATGTTTATTTACAAGATACATACCTGTTTGGTAACAACCTATTATTGGTATGATGAACATAGATAGGAAATTTCACAAGACAAGAAAAGACTAAAAGAAATTCAATGGCGTACCATTCACCACGTCGTTGTTGGCTTGTGCTTGGTTGGCATTGATGTTGAAAGCCCTTCCACGAGCCGGTGGCACATTTCCCACGTTGCGAGGACATTGGGGACGAATATGGCCAGCCTCGCCACAGTTGTAGCAGGTTCGGTTGGTAAGCATGGCAGTGTTGTTTGGCGCACGAAGACAAGTAGCCACTAAATGACCATACTTTCCACACAGAGAGCAGACTCGGCATGGAATGTTGTTTGCATGGTGGTACTTGCACGTGTTACACATAGGATGTGGACCAGCATAAGCCTTAGCCATGGGAGCTTGATTTGCAACCACCATTTGTTTTTGAGGAGCATTAGGGGTGGTCACGGCGTAGTTGCGTGTCGGGATGAACTTACGCTTTTTGTTTTGCGAAGATGGCTCGGCCCTTACCTCCTTTGTTGCCTCGGGTGTCACCTTCATAACAGACTTGGAACCCTTTGCCGACATAGTGCCAGCTCTTATATGATTCTCGGTGAGCTGTGCAGTAATGGTAATTGCTTCCTCCAAAGTTGTGGGCCTACTACCCACCACGGCATCTTGAATTTGAGGTGGCACCCCCTTGATAAATTTCTCGATGTTACGGGGCACGGTGTCCACCATGTGTGGTAGAAGCATACTCAACTCATGATGCCGGGTGGAATAAGCCAAGTGATTCCCACCATCCTGTTTGAGGTTCCAGAATTCCTCCTCTAGCTTTTGCAACTCGCTCCTCGGACAAAACTTTTGGATCATGATCTCCTTAAATTCCTCCCAAGGTAAGGCCAAAGCAATCTCGGTTCCACGGTTTCTTTTTTCACTATTCCACCATGTGAGTGCTCGTTGTTGGAGAACACTTGTGGCATAGCGAACCTTGAACTCGTTGGGGCACTCACTAACAATGAACGTGTTCTCCATGCTTTCAAACCACTCGAGAAGTCCAGTGGCTCCTTCTTTTCCACTAAAGCTAGTGGGTTTGCACGAGTTGAAGTGTTTGAAGGTGCAAGTACGGTTGTTCTCTTGTTGATTGTTCCCATTTTGATTGTTGCTATTGTCTCCATTAGCACCACCATTGTTCCCATTGGTGTTGTTGTTGTTGCTATTAGCCATTAGTGTGCTATTGAGTTCAGCAACCATAGTCGGAAGAACGGCAGCCATTTGACGGGCAATCATGGCAGCCAGCTTACGGTCGGAACTTCCACGCTTCCCATGGTGACGAGACATGCTGGATATACAAAAATGAGTTAGTATAGGAGCGGGGATAACAATGGATAGTAGTTTAACAAAGATAAGCTAGGGGTTATAAGGTACACGGGATGTTTCCATTTGGTAATGCATTACCATTTGAAAACGTTGACACGTCAAGGTGAATTGACCCATTTACCTTAGAAACTTGTGTATGTTGACCATAGTTTATCACTCATCCCAGAAATCCCCAGGTAAGCATAACTAGTCCCGTAGGATTTATGCGATATGCTTGCCTTAGCCCGAGGGCCTTTTGCCAGGAAAACCAGGATACAGGTGTCTATGTGTCACACAATATTTCTTAGGTTCATGGAATCAAAACCTTGATGAGATTTATATAGATTAGACATAACGTCTAAAGATTCAAGTCATAACATAAGCATGAGATTCCACGTGTCGACGAGAATAAGTTTAAGAGAGTTCATGTTCGGGGAGAGTCAAAGGGTCAAAGTTAAGTTTAGGGAGACAAGTAACAATGTTTAGGCAACCCTATGCTAAGGCATCAAATTGCACATAAGGGACATAGCATTATGTAGCATGAATAGTATATAATTTACAAGATAGGAATATAATTCTATAAGGTTCATGCATACTATAGCCTAGGTCACCATTTCTAATAACCTAGATCCCTATAGTTATGGGCTCTGATACCAATCTGTCACACCCCAACCTTGACGGCGGAAACGTCGAGGAGTGAGAGTTAAGATCGTTCATAGCCACATAACGCTATTAATAAACCAAATAAAGTTTAAACATAAATTTTAAATTTGTCTCATTACAATCATAAGTTTTCAAGGAAACAAAAACATAACGTAGAATGCAATGAATCATTCTATCTTATTTATTAGTCTAGGTCCATTCCTAGTTGCAAGCTTCAAATTGTAGAAAATCAAACTTGGGCATTTCCTGAAACATGTTAAAAATAAGTGGTCAACAATAATGTTGGTGAGCATTCCATAGTTTTAATACTTAAGTACATATAAAAGATGGCAATTCAAGTCATAAGTTAGTGAATATATTGTGATTAGGGATGCTATGAACAATGCAACAATCAAACCTTGACAATGTTTTACAAGTCTCAAACGTTAAAAGTATATACGATCAGCTAAGTGTACTTGGATCAACCAAGCAGGCTTGTCTTACCCATAGATCTATGACTTCGCTGGGCTAGCAATAGTTAATGATTGTACATATAACGCCATAACATGGTAACCACATAAATTCAACTAACCACAACTTAACATGATGAAATTGCCATAAAGTTTACAAGTCTCAAATAAGTTTACAATGCAAAGTATAGGTTAACATGTTTCACCCCAAAGTATGAAGTAAAATGAAAAGGGGGTATGGAATACTCACTTGGCTAAAAGTATAAGTAATAAGATTGATAATAAACGTTGTTCCAAGATGAACGTCACAAGGCACCTAAATATATATATTCACAAGGTTAAAGTTAAATTATAATAAGTTTAACGTTTTAGTGGAAACTAAGGTTTTAATTGGATTTTGGGATGTTAATAATTATAACCCAACTAACATGATAAATTATGGTTATGCTTTGTGTCAATATATTATTTAATCGTTTTAATACTACGAAATAAAGAAAACATATTTAACAAAGTCTAAATATAATTTAAACAATCTTTTAAGATAACTCTTATTTTAAACAATAATATATATTTGTTATTTGAACAAATAATAATTAGATGAGTTATAACAATATTTAATGTCTATTTTATAAAAAAAAAGTTTAAACATATTATTTGAACAAACAACTATTTAGTAGATTAAAACTATATTTCAAGTTTAACTTATAAGAAATAATCTAAATATATCATTTGAACAATTAATAGTTTAAATAGTTAATCAACATTAAAAATCATTTTTTTATAAAAACTTAACTAATTATATCATTTGTTTTGTAAAAAAATAAGAATATAAATTTCCAGAAAATAATTTAATGTATTTTAGAAAAAACATCCTTTGTAAAATGAGTTTTTTATAATTTTTAAAAAATATTACATTTGGTTAGAAGGCTAAAAGCCTAAAAAAAAGAAAATGGGAGGTGGCCCGGGGTCGAACCCGGGACCTCCAGGTTCACAAGGGGACAGTTTACCATTAGGCTGGGTCGCCTAGGCCTGTCAAAACCCGTTTCCTTTATCTTTTAAACCAAAACAAGAAAGACCCCCCAAATCCAAGAACCCTAGTTCGTTCTTGGATTAAATTGACCTCCAAATCAATGTTGAAAATCAAATTAATGTTAGGGCTATTGTTCCCCAACAAAAATCGAGCATGTATGTATGATTAATTACTTGAATTGCAAACGGAATGATGATGAACACTTGATGAACAGACCGCGACCTCGACAGAATCCAACAGGTATGAAAACGATGATGGCAATCAAATTAAACTCGTGGGTAGCTTTGTACAGAGATGAGGATTAAAAGCCCTCTAAAAGTTTCACGTTTTGAAGTCCCAACAATGGCCTTCGGTAGGTTGCAGGTCGCGATGTATGGTGTCGATGGAATTCGGTGGTTGGATTTGTTTCAGGTGCAATTGAGAGATGTAATCGATTAGGATTACTTAGATGATTGTTTTGGGTTGGTTTAATTAGGCTATAATTACAGTTAATTGCTCGAACGGATCTATGATTAAAGAGGTTTCGGTTATGCATTTGATTCAAGTTGTAACCGGCGTTTAAACACGTTTAAGATGCGTATTCAAGTTCGAAACATGTAATTGAAGCGATTAGAGTCGGTTTGAGTGTTGAAACCGACGATTTCGTGGGTTTATGGGGCTCGCCGGCGACTGGCCGGAGATAGCCGGAGGTTTGGCCGGAAAAACGGCCTAAGGGGGAAAAGAGGGAAACTTGTTTCAATTATTTACAACTTTGGTCCCTGAAATTTTTATTTTATCCTTTTATGTCTTAAACTTTGTTTTTAAAGTTTATGAAATAACATTAGGGCCCCCTTAACTTATTAAATCTAAGTTTTAAACATTTCAAGTCTAATATTTCTTACAAATTATTGTTATTATCATTATTATGCTTGGTTATTATTATTATTATTATTATTATTATTATTATTATTATTATTATTATTATTATTATTATTATTATTATTATTATTATTATTATTATTATTATTATTATTATTATTGTTATTATTATTATTATCTTTAATACCTTACAAATTAAAGACCAATTTAAGGTAAAATTCATAAACAACTCATAGGTTTCATGAATGACACCATTAGCCCATGCAAGAATTTAACAAAGTTAATTCTTAATTAACTAAAAAATACAGAATGTTACAGAGAGAAATGGAGGTTGTTCTCGACATCAGCGAGTGCCGAGAAGATCAGAAAGTCAAGTTTGCCACCCACTCCTTCGTGGACTCGGCACTATGCTGGTGGGACAACATTGTCCAAGCGGAGGGTAATCGGGCAATCGGGAGAATGAGGTGGCCCGAACTAAAGAAGATGGTAATTGAGGAGTTCTGTCCTCACAGGGAAATGGATAAGATTGAGAGGGAGTTCCTGCAGCTGGAGGCGGGAACCATGACACACCAACAGTACACCACGAAATTCAACGAGATGGCACGTCTGGTGCCGGATCAAGTGACGCCTCTGTCCCGAAAGATCAAGAGGTATATACAGGGATTGCCGGCGGATATTCGCAGGCACATGATCGCCGCCCGGCCGAGCACGTTTAGGTCGGCGGTGGATTTGGCGGGAAGATTGTATGATGAGAGAGCGGTGGTGGTGACCGATGGTGGCAGAAAGAGTGGTGGCGAACGAGGCTGGCAGGGGAAGAGATTTGGTCGGGGCAATGCCTCGATGGGTAATAAGAAGGCACGGGTGGATGATCGCCGTGTGGTTATGTCAGGTGCGGGATCGAGAAGGTGTGGAAAATATGGAAAGGAGCATGCGGGAGAATGCAGGCTGGGTTTGAACGTGTGCTTCAAGTGTGGGAAGACGGGGCATATGGCGAAGGATTGCCTGTCGGGCAAATGTTTTAACTGTGGGGAAACTGGTCATATGAGCAGGGATTGTAAGAAGCCGAGGGCTGAGAGTTCGGGGGCGAAGAGGACGGGAGGTGATGGACCGAGGGCGAGCGCCAGGGCATTCACCATGACACAGGAGGAGGCTAGGACGGACCCTGACGTTGTGTCCGGTACGTTTCTGGTGAACCAAACTTTAGCTTCTGTGTTATTTGATTCTGGTGCTAGTAGGAGTTTTATTTCTGCTGCTTTCTGTGCTAAGCTGCCTGTTAGTAGTAGACGTGTTGATGCGCCCTTTGATGTAGAAACTGCCATAGGTAAGTCTACCAGGATTACTGAGATGATAGAGAACTGTGATGTGGAGCTTGAGGGTCATAGGTTTCCGGTTAGACCGTTCGTGATGGCCTTAGGTGGTTTTGATTTGGTCCTTGGGATGGATTGGTTAGCGGACTTTGAGGCGAACATTGTGTGTCGCAAGAAGATGATTCGGTTGTTGGCGCCTGACGGTAGTTCAGTGACGGTATATGGTGATCGGGTTACTATGATTCCGAAAGTGATCTCGATGGCGGTGGCGGGAAGGTGTATGAGGCGTGGATGTAGTGCCTACTTGGCTTATGTAAGGATGTGGATACGCCAACACCACAACTAGCCAATGTACCGGTTGTGTGTGACTTTCCTGATGTGTTTCCAGAAGATTTATCAGGGGTGCCACCTGACAGAGAGATTGAATTTCAGATTGATCTGATACCGGGTGCCCAACCTGTCGCCAAGGCACCGTATCGGTTGGCTCCGACCGAGATGAAGGAGTTGATGGAGCAGTTACAAGAGTTGCTCGATAAGGGGTTCATTAGACCGAGTATCTCTCCTTGGGGTGCTCCGGTCCTGTTTGTAAAGAAGAAGGACGGTAGTATGAGGATGTGCATCGACTACCGCGAGCTGAACAAGTTGACAGTGAAGAACCGATACCCCTTACCGAGGATAGATGATTTGTTTGATCAGCTTCAGGGTGCCAGTTGGTTTTCACGGATAGATCTTCGATCTAGTTACCATCAGTTGAAGGTAAAGGAGCAGGATATTCCTAAAACAGCTTTCCGTACGCGCTATGGTCACTACGAGTTTCTTGTCATGTCCTTTGGCTTGACCAACGCGCCAGCTGCTTTTATGGATTTGATGAACCGTGTGTGTCGGCCTATGTTGGATAAATCAGTGATTGTGTTTATTGATGATATCCTGATTTATTCGAGGAGCGAAGCAGAGCACGCCGGTCACATTCGGGAAGTTCTTGAGACGTTGAGGAGGGAGAAGCTGTATGCTAAATTCTCCAAGTGCGCGTTCTGGTTGCGCGAAGTTCAGTTCTTGGGTCATGTGGTGAACCCTGACGGGATTATGGTGGACCCGGCGAAAGTGGAGGCGGTTATGCAATGGAAGTCACCAAAGACGCCATCCGAGATTCGCAGTGTCTTGGGTTTGGCGGGCTACTACAGAAGATTTATCCAAGACTTCTCCAAGATTGCTTCTCCACTAACCAAGTTGACCCGAAAAGAGGTGAAGTTCGTATGGGGTCAAGCTCAAGAGAAGGCGTTTGAAGAATTGAAGGCGAGGTTGACTCAAGCTCCTGTTCTGTCGTTACCCGATGGAAGCGAATATCTGGTGGTTTATTCCGATGCTTCTTACTCGGGGTTGGGGTGTGTGTTAATGCAGAGAGGAAAGGTTATAGCCTATGCATCCCGACAGTTGAAGGTTCATGAGGCCAATTATCCTACTCATGACTTGGAGCTAGCAGCTGTGGTCTTTGCGTTAAAGATTTGGAGGCACTATCTGTACGGGACGAAGTGCACCATATTCACTGACCACAAGAGTCTGAAGTACTTCTTTCAGCAGAAGGATTTGAACATGAGGCAGAGACGGTGGTTGGAACTTATAAAAGATTATGATTGTGAGATCCACTACCATCCGGGCAAGGCCAACGTCGTGGCTGATGCCCTTAGCCGGAAAGAGAGGCCCGAGCCGATCCGGGTGAAAGCCTATCAGTTGATCATGACCTCTGATGTAATGAAGCAGGTTAAAGAGTTTCAAGATGAGGCACTAAAAGAAGAACATCTTAACTCTGAAAGGATGAGAGGTCTGGTTGGAGAATTGGGTGAAAACACGCTCGGTGTTAGAACCCGATTTGATCGTGTGTGGATTCCTCGTTTTAGGGATCTACGGGGGAAGATAATGGATGAAGCTCACAAGACTCGGTACTCCATTCATCCTGGTGCCACGAAGATGTACCATGATATGAAGAGAGATTATTGGTGGCCGGGTATGAAGCGTGACGTGGTGGAGTATGTGAGTAAGTGCCTTACTTGCTTACAGGTGAAGGCCGAGCATCAAAAGCCGTATGGGAAGATACAACCTTTGGATATACCGGAATGGAAGTGGGAGCACATCACCATGGATTTCATTACAAAGCTACCACGTACTCCGAAAGGGTACGATGCCATATGGGTGATAGTTGATCGTTTGACGAAGAGTGCTCACTTCCTACCGATCCGCGAGACATATTCATCTGAAAGGTTGGCCGATCTGTTCATCAAGGGGATTGTGACTCGTCATGGTGTGCCGGTGTCTATTGTGTCGGACCGCGACACCCGGTTTACATCTAAATTCTGGAAGAAGTTCCACGATGCTATGGGGACGAGGTTACATATTAGCACGGCTTATCATCCCCAGACTGATGGTCAGTCAGAAAGGACCATTCAGACGCTGGAAGACATGCTTCGGGCATGTGTGATTGATTTTGGTGGAAGTTGGGACGACCACCTACCGTTAGCCGAATTCTCATATAACAACAGCTATCACGCCAGCATTGGCATGCCTCCATATGAGATGCTATACGGTAGGAGATGCAGAACACCCGTTTGTTGGGGTGATATTGGTCAGAAGGAATTGGGGAGCGTCGAGGTAATCAAGGCTACGACTGAGAAGCTTGAGAAGATCAAAGCCTTCATGAAGGCAGCCAAAGACAGACAGAAGTCGTATGCTGATAAACGACGCAGGCCGATTGAGTTCCAGGTGGGTGACCGGGTTATGTTGAAGGTCTCACCTTGGAAGGGTATCATTCGTTTCCGAAAGCGGGGCAAGTTGAGCCCAAGATATATAGGCCCTTTCCGAATTATTGCTCGAGTAGGAGAGGTGGCCTACAGACTGGAGTTACCGGATGAGCTAAGTGGAATTCACCCGACATTCCATGTATCTCATCTAAGGAAGTGCTTAGCAGATGAAGATATGATTGTCCCATTGGAAGATATCGAGGTAGATGAACGGCTCAATTATGTGGAGCAACCAGTGGCAATCATCGACCGAAAGGAGAAAAGGCTAAGGAATAAAGTGGTTCCTCTAGTGCGTGTACAGTGGAAGCACAGGAAGGGATCCGAGTCAACGTGGGAGACTGAGGAAGAAATGAGACAACATTATCCACGTTTGTTCGAGGAATGACAGGTTTCGGGGATGAAACCTATTTAAGGGGGGTGGACTTGTAACACCCGGAAAATTTATTATTTTGAAGCCGGCGAAGAAGGAAAAGAAATAAAGTCCAAAGTCGAGGGACCAAACTCGCCAACGAAGAAAAGTTGGGTAATGTGGTGATGTGTGTAGGGAGAGGGCAGCCCACTCTCCCCACACTTCACATATTTCAGCTCACAAAGAAGAGAGAAGAGAGAAAGAGGAGAAAAGGGAGAAAAGTGGTGTTTCGGGTGATTCGGGTGTCCAAATCCGTCGGGTAGCAAGCCAAATCGAAGCTCTTGTCTTTGTGCTCGATTGTGTGAGTTCTAGGACCCCACTTTTACTCGTTTTCAACTGATTTTGGGGCTGGAAAGTGTTCAAAACCCGTTTTTATATATGTGTGTGTTTGACCCATTTGGGTGTGATGTGTAGGATGTGTTTAGAGTATGATTTCGGGCTTGTGTGTGCTTGTATGGTGTTGGGGTATGCATTCCTAAGGTCCAGGAGGGTTGATTTAGGCTTAGAATGGGTTTGGATGAGCTTGGAGGCCGAAAATGGCAGATTGGGTTCGGGATGAACTCCATTCTGCATCAGCTAGGGCTAGGCGACCGGATGAAGGCCATACGGCCGAATGAGGGCGATTGAAGGTCATTCGCACGATTGGGATTCAGTCGCACGACTGGGAGTCCAGTCGCATGAGGGTTGTACGACTGAGGGTTCAGTCGCATAGATGCTTAGTCGCATGAGTCCATTCGCATGAGGTTAGTCGCATAGGTGCCCATTCGCAGTAATCCCATTCGCACGAGGTCCATACGCATGATTAGATGTTCACTCGCATAGATGACCATCCGCATGGGTCCAGTCGCATGATGTTCAGTCGCATGGAGGCTATGCGACTGAAGGGTGTCCATACGCCCGAATAGGGCTGTTGCACTCGAATGAATGTGTAGTTTGACTTCTGGCCTTCAGAGAAAGGTGCAGATGTAAGTTTGGATGTAAGGTAAACCGTAAGAGCATGTAAGAGTATGGTTATGGCCTTAGAGTGCATGTAGGGCATGATGGTGATGATGTTGCATGTTTATGCATATTATGAATGTATGATGTTGCCCTGATGATGATGATGACTGTGTATAATATGTTCCTTAATATGATGTATGACTATCTTTCCTATGGCTTTACGTATTATGATGAATGAAATGAAGTATTATGTAACGTAAAGTGGAAAGAGATGACACGTCTTGCATGCATCGGATAACGGGTCCTTCTTTGTGATTGACCATTATGTGAAACCTCTACCGCTTACCCTTAGTACTGTGGCATACGTTTAGCTGTTCATTTATTGACTTCGGCCCAGTGGCAATGACTGGTCAGTTATCATGAGTACTGTGGCATACGTTTAGCTGTTCATTTATTGACTTCGGCCCAGTAGCTAAGACTGATCGGTTACCCCTAGTACCGTGGCATACGTTTAGCTGTTCATTTATTGACTTCGGCCCGGTAGCTGAGACTAGTTGGGGTATAGCATATGGTATTGGTATGGATGATGTTCGATGCGCAAGTAAGTTAAAAGGAACGAATGAATGATCGATCGAATGAATGAATGAAGAAGATAATACTGATATTATCTATGCGTACGTATGATGTGTGATCACGTTAAAGTAACGAATGGTTTTATATGAAAGTATAGTATGTTTTATAATAAAACTAGAACTCACTCAGCAACGCTGACTTTTATTGCATTTTCCAGTTGGCAGGTAAATGATTGCTGAGGATGGCACGGCACGGCTACTCGGCTCTTTTGGGATGGCATCCAATTATATAGCTTTTGTGATGTAATGCAAACATGAATTTTGTAACCGGATAATGATGTATTATTTGGCAAAAGTAATTATAATGAAACGTGATGTCATTTTTGAATGTTTCCGCTGCAATGATTTCTTAATGTAATGTAATTATATGTTTTATGCGCAATGAATGACCAACTGTAAGCGTCCCGGGAACGGGGCCTTACAGTATACATATATATATATATATACATATATACATATATATATACATAGGGGAGGGATCAAATGAGAACTTCCTTTTTTTGTGAGAACTCTAGGAACCAATGTGAAACACTAGTTTTCAATGGCAAAATTGTAATTAACAACAACATAATCAAAAAAATCATAAAATAAAAAATAATAAAAAAATAAAAAAAGTAAAAACACAGAAGTGTTTCTCTCGTTTCCCTCTACCATTAAAAAAAATAAAAAAATTATAAAAAATAAAAAAAAAATCTCGTTTTTTTACAAACGTCATTTTACACATATGTAATTCTTGGAATTACACATGTGTAAAACAGAATTTACACATATGTAATGACTAATTTACACATGTGTAAATAACGGGTGGACGAATTTTTTTAAAAAAATATATCAATATGGTAGGCGTTGGAAAGATAAAAAAATAATGAAATTAATGGTGAAATTTTTATGAAAAAATAATGTCATGAAAAAAAGTTATGAACGTTTTAAAAAAAAGGTGGAAGTGGCATGTGACTTGCATGTGACTAAAATGTGTGGTTGATATTGATTCCTAGAGTTCTCACTAAAATGGGTGGTTCTCAAGATAACCCTACCCAGGGGAGGGATCAAATGAAAACTCAAGTTTTTTTGTGAGAACTCTAGGAACCTATTTCAGCCACTAGTTTTTAATGTCAAAATTGTAATTAACAAAAACATATTAAAAAAATTATAAATTGAAAAATAACATAAAAATAAGAAAAACCATACCACAAAAATATTTTCTTTCGTTTCCGTCTTTCATAAAAAAATAAAAAAATTATAAAAAATAAAAAATAATCCTGTTTTTTTACGAAATTCATTTTACATATGTGTAATAATGGATTCACACATGTGTTAATCTGGTATTACACATGTGTATAACCAGATTTACACATGTGCAAATAACGGCCATATAATATTTTAAAAAAAAGTATATCAATATGGTAGGCGCTGGAAAGAAAAAAATACTAAAACTAATGGTGATATTTTTTTGAAAAAGTAATGCCGTGAAAAAAAAGTTATGAACGTTTAAAAAAAAAGTGAACTTGGCATGTGACTTGTATGTGACTAAAATGTGTGGTTGATATTTGGTTTTTAGAGATCTCATAAAAAGAGTGGTTCTCAAGATAACTCTGCCTAAAAACTACACTTTATATAAATACTTATATATTATTGCTATGCTAGTCAAAGATCCTATCTTTATAGGTATGAGCATGATGAAACGCCTTAAGTATGTTCTTATTTTGTTTAATATTAAAAAATATATTATACATGACTGTAACATCCGCCATTTTTTCCAAGATAAGAACCAAATCTTTAAGTTCTATTATAAAGTTATAATAATAATTGTAATGGACCAAATGAATTAAATTTGCAATTTATATTGTGAATTATACATTTGTTAATCATCTAAATAATTTATAATAATTTATGATTTGTAAACAATTCTTTTTTATAAAATTATAAAGTGAATAAATCATTTTACAATAAATAATTAAATGGAAAAGTCTTACTACAATTTATAAAATTATATAATAAAATTTTAACAAACTTATAAAGCTCTATTAGTAACCATGAATTTAACTTATTTAGTAAAAATAAATAATCAAGTTATAAGGTTTACAAGCTTATAAAAGTTTTAAAGATTAATAACTAATTTATTTGGTTTATTATTCAAATTAGTTATATAAGTCTAGGGTTTACTTTGTAATTTCCAAAACTTAATTCAAAAGTTCTTACATAAAATAATAAACAATCTAAACATCGGGGACCAAGGGTGTAACTTCAATTTAAACCAACCCAACCCCCACCCTCGGTCCCGTCGCCAGCCATATCTCTGGCCAACACCTCCGACGACCTCAAAGGTCTTAAATTCGACCATTTAATCCAATTAAAACGACTTAAACCGTTTGTAGACTGTTTCGAAACGTAGAACATTAATCCGATTCGATTATAACCGTAGCATTAACGGGTTCGTGTAAAACCGAAACCCAATTCATGATCTTTAACTCGTTTGAACTGAAATCGATCGAATTAAACCCAACTAAACAATGGAAACCCTTTTAATGAATCTCTTATAGCTTTCAGTAACCTCAATTTCATGTATGAATCACACAAACGACACATTCGATCATCACCTTCATTGTGAACCTGCAACTTGGCCGACCTCCGTATTCTGAGCATCTTAAATCAAAATTGTCTGAGGGCTTTTGCTTATTATCATTATACGAAGCTTTCCAAGTGGTCAATCGAATCAAACCATCAAGAATCAGTTCTTTTTGATAACTCCACGATCGCACGTGTTCTTGTTCTTGTTTGCTAACCAAACGAAACCAATCCAGGTAATTAAGAGCATCTATATGCTCGGTTTTACTTGGAGAATCAAAGCCCTAACTTTAATTCCATTAACAACTTTAAATTCATGTTCTATTTGATTCAAGTTGATTCTAGGGTTCTTGTGAATTGGGGGATTTCAGTAATGAATATTTTAAAGGTTTTAAAAGGGGCTTCTTAACGCAATTTGGCTTTAGCCCGAGTGGTAACTAGTGACATTAATAGGTATGAGGTCCCGGGTTCGAACCGGGCCTCTGCTAATTTTTTTGTTTAATTGATTTTTCTTACATTTTAGTTATTTAAAAAAATATATTTTTTTATACTAATAGATCTAAATAAAAATTAATTTGTTAATTAAAACTTCTAAAATTTATAAAGATTATTTAAAACGTTTAAAAACTTTATAAAATGACTTTAGATAATTTTATATTATTTTTTTGCAAGTCATATAAAAAAAGAGTATTCAATAAATTATCTTTATCAATTATTAAGTTAATTATTTCTTTTCTCACATTATACTCAATTTTTATTAAATCAATAAATTATGTTATTAATCGTTCATTATCGTTCTCAATTATAATTTATTTGTTCCATCTTTAGTGAACCAAATAAATTGCATTATTATTTTATTTGACTTAATTATTAAAACCCCCAAATTCCAATTGAAACCCTAGTTCACGTCTCATTGTTAATCTTATTATTAAGCTTAATCTTGGAATCACTACATTTAGGTATCTTGTAATCGTTGTAGCCTCGTTTAATTTCTTATCATCACCTTATATATATCATGTGAGTTCTCCATGCCCCTTTTTATTTTATTTCACACCTTTTGGGGTGAAATATGTTAACCTTATAAACTTACACTTGTAAACATCTTGATACTTATAAATGCACATGCAATTCATCTTTACCTTTTTGTCATGGTTATTTGTGTTAATGTAAGTCTTATATGAGATACATATTTTGTTTACAATCATTAACTATTGCTAGTCTGGTGACGTCTTAGATCTTTGGATCTGACAAGCCTATTTGGTGTTAAAGCCGATGTATTGCCGGCTCCTGATGACGTATGCTTGTTCATCATGGAAACCAAGTACACTTAGCCAATCTTATATACTTGTAATCAAGTCGAGGTTTGGTTGTAACTTTATGTGTTCTATAAGCTTGCTAACTCATAACCATCGACATGAATTGCTACTTGTAAACCTTTACATATATATATATATATATATATATATATATATATATATATATATATATATATATATATATATATATATATATATATATATATATATATATATATATATATATATATATATATATATATATGTATGTGTATATATATATATGTATGTGTATATATATATATATATACGCGTGTGTTTTAACCCATGGGAACTCACCAACTTTATAGTTGACCATTTATTTTTAATATTTTTTAGGTTTGATACTTGAGGATTCTCTTCGTGCTCATATAAGACTTGGACCTAGTTTAACTAAATATGTTATTTCTTTGTTTGAAGCTTTTGTATTGTATGGACTTATTTGTCTTGTAATGTTCAATGAATAATGATATTTAATATTATTTCAACTTAATTAGTTCCATGTGCTATGAACAATCATTTCACATTCGTCCGCTCCGATGATTCCGCACTCGGTCGGGGTGTGACAATGACATTAATACTGTATATGATACACACATTTAAATTTTAAGTATTACTTTCTTGTAACAATAACTACTATATAAAACGACTCAAGTCTTTTCTTATTCTGTTTAACATTGTGTATTTTTGTCATTGATGATTTTTTTGTTTGACATTGTCGCATTTCTATGCGTCATTTATGAAAAAGTCAATGGTTTTCCTCCAATTTTCATCATTTATACCCTTTGAAGAGTTGACCCTTGCTTGTTCTATTATATTATATTCTCAACACGTTCAAAGTACTGTTTTGTCATGTTTTTTCCGGTCTCTAAATCACGACCTTGAAACTGAGCACATTTACAATCTCGAAAAATTTCATTAAAATCAAAGGGTCGCTACATTTAAGTTAAACCAAAAAGAAGTTATTGTGTAAAAAATGAATAACAAACATAGAACGTATAAAAAGCTACCCCCATATGTAGAGGTGGCAAAAAAAACCGGTTCGGGAACCGGTTCGGCCAAAAAAACCGGAACCGGTTTTTGGCCCAAACCGGTTTGGCCCAAACCGGTTTCAACCCGGTCCCGAACCGCCGATTCTTAACCGGTTTTCCCCTTCGCATACCCAAACCGGTTTCAACCCAAACCGGTTTTCAAACCGTTTTCAACCCGGTTCCAAACTGGTTTCCAAACCGGTTTTCAAACCGGTTTTCAAACCGGTTTTAAACCGAACCGGTTACCGTTGGGCAACGGCTATATAGCCGTTATAACCCATTTTGACCGTTTTTTGGAGCTTTTTTACCATTATACCCCCACTAGGTTAGTATATATATGTATTTGATGTTTTGCGTTGAATCACAACAACTTATAATACTCTCTACTCTCAAAAATCTCAAAAACGCTCAAACGCTCTCTACAAACACTCTCAAACGCTCTCACAAAAATCCTTGAAATGGCTTCAACAAGTGCTCAATCTTCCGTTGGTTGTGAAGCGTCTTCAAGCAACGTGGTGGTAGCAATCCTTCCTACGAATAGGAACCCCGAAGTATGGTGCAATTACGATTTATGTCAAATGGCTAGCGGTCCAAACAAGGCTCGTTGCAAGTTTTGTCATAAGTTTTTCAAAAAAGATACAAACACAACGTTGAAAAACCATATTGCAAATAAATATTGTAAAGCGTTAAAAGGTGAACCTTCTCAAGGTCAAGCTTCGATGACAAACGAAGGAAATATTTGGGCTTATAACGTTGATGCGGTTCGGGAGCAAATGGCGCAATTTGTAATTCAAGAAAGCTTGCCATTCAAACATTTCGACAACGAACGTTTGACTCGACTCATTCAACGAACTCTCCAACCACGTTACACCAATGTAAGTCGTGCTACTCTTCGAAGAGATTGTTTAAAAATGTGGAAAAAGGCTAAAAATGAATTAATATCTTATTTTGAAAATTTACAAACCGGTGTTAACTTAACTAGTGATGTTTGGTCGACACCTCACGGTTCACCGGACTCGTACATTTGTGTCACCGCTCATTGGGTTGAACCCGATTCGTGGCAAATGATGAAACGTACGATTGCGTTTGAATTGTTTGATTATCCTCACACCGGCCAAAACATTTTTTATGTTATTGATAAAGTTATTCAAACGTATAAATTAGAAAACAAAATATTTTCTATATCTTTTGATAATGCGTCAAACAACACTCTTGCGATAGATCATTTGAAATTAAAATATAAACCAATATGTGAGGGTGTGTTTTTTCATAGTCGATGTGTTGCGCACATCATAAACTTAGCCGTTCAAGACGGTTTAAAAACGATTGAGGGCCAAAAAGATTGTTTTAAAAGAATGTTACGTGATATTTTTAGTAATAACCAAAGATATACTAAATATCGCAAGTTTTGTAAAGACGCAAATACTAAATGTTTAGGTCCAAATTGTGACGTACCAACACGATGGAATTCCACATGTAACATGTTTGAAAAGGCTATAGAACAAAAAGAAAGTTTAATAGCCTTTCATAATAGTTTGGTAAGTCGGCGAAAGGCAAATTCTTACCATCCATCGGGTTGGGCCATCATCGAAGAAGTAACAAAAATGCTTCAAGTTTTTAAAAATGCAACTACATGTCTTTCTGGAGTTTATTACCCAACGAGTCCGTTGGTACTTTACCAAATTTATTTAATGACTTCAAAATTAAATGAATTGTCGTTTAGGGGTAGACCTTATTCGGATATGATACCCCCAATGAAAGAAAAACTTAAAAAGTATTTTGAAGAAATGCCTCCCGTTATTACATGTGCCGCAGCTTTAAACCCTTGTTTAAACAATTCGGGAGTTGAAACTTTACTTGATAAAATTACTTTTAGTTTGGATTTAGAAGTTGGTAAACCAATGTATGGTACAACTTTAAAAGCTAATTTCAACAAACAATTACAACAAATGTATGATGTTTATTTATTAAAATACGGGGAAACATCACAAATTCATGATGCTTTAAGGCATGCGGCAAATGCCGAAAATTATAATGATCCAATGTTTGATTTATATAATACTTTAAGGGATGAATGTAATAAACGTCAACGTGGTGACACTCCGAGTAGTGAACTCGGGAGGTATGGTCTTACAAACTTTTTATCGACCATGACTCCACATGAATTTAAAAATTTTGACTTATTGGCTTGGTGGAAAGGTAAGGAAGATCAATTTCCCATCCTATCTATTATGGCCCGAGATTTACTAACCGTCAAGCTTCTACGGTAGCTTCGGAATCTGCTTTTTCTGTTAGTGGCAGGGTTATATCAATAAGACGAACTCGACTCACTCCACAAGCAGTTGAAATGTCAATTTGCTTGAAAGAATATTTGGATGCCGCGGAAAGAGTACAAGACAAACGTTCACTTGAAGGAGAACTGGAATACGAAGCAGAATTATACGAGGACGAGGTAGAGAGCGGATTGACACCGGGAATGACTGATGATGAAGCGGCATATGATGACTACCTTCGTAACAGTTCCGGTTCAGGTGGCGAGGAATAAACGTACAAGTAATACGAACGAAGAAACAACTATGTTAAATGTTTAGTTTTAAATGTTTAAATTATTTAAATGTTTTAAATGTTATAAATTGTTATAAATGTTTAAATGTTATAAATTGTTTAAATTGTTTATAAATGTTATATAAATTGTTAAAATGCTTACATTGTTTATAAATGTTATACAAATTATATAAATTATATAAATGTTATAAATGTTATATAAATTATATAAATGTTATATAAATTATATAAATTATATAAATGTTATAAATGTTTATGTTTTAATTAAAAGTTTAAAATTTTATTTCAATATAACAAAAATCCAAAGTTAAAAAAAAAAAAAACCGGTTTGGGCCGAACCGGTTTGGGCCCGAACCGATTCCAAACCGACCCAAACCGGTTTGTATGGTTTGGGATTTTAAGGTTTGAAACCGGTTTGGACCCGAACCGGTTTCGGGCCAAACCGGTTTTGACCAATTTTGACCAAACCGGTTTCGGTTTGGGACCCGAACCGGTTTGGGCCGAAAAACCGGTTTGTACACGTCTACCCATATGCTCTTTCAAAGCATTTTTCTAAGCATCAGATGTCACACCCTCAAAATCCACGTGCGGAGTTTTACCGCGAGGCGTGTGAACAAACCAGGATCACAGTCAATAGTTACTCAGAACGACTCTATATGCCATGATTAAAATAAAACAACCAAAGTTCAACATTAAATTGTGCGGAAGCGTTTTGAAAACAACCCAAAGTAATAAAAGTATAACTATGGCAAAACATGTGCCAACCCAAAAGAGTAAACAATAATCATTAAAATGCTAAATGTCTTGAAAACCGAGTCTTAGTATGCAAGTGAACCGTGGAGTGCTCCTAAGGCAAGCAGCTAATGACCTGAGAATAGCATACTAAAATGTCAACACAATGGTTGGTGAGTTCAAGAGTTAATGTTCAAACATAAACAGTTTAATAATCGAGATATACTAGTAGTGCATTGCAACAGATAGCTAGTCCATTAACAAATAAATATTAATACATAGTGATTTTGCAATTGAAGCTGACTGTGTTACGTTGTTGCCTCCTGTCACGACTTAACAGGTCGTGACAATGTTCAATAGGACAAATTGCACCCGGTTGACCTCGAGTCACACAGGTGGGGCTCGTCAGACCCAGTAGTACTACCCAAATTTCCCCGCTATTCAATATTAACAATTCGAAAGTGTGAGGACTTTCCCATGATAAACAGCACTATATTAATATTATGCACAACTAAAATATACATAAAGCGTTTGTAGTTTTACCAGTATGCTATCTCCTCCAAAAGAGATTATGTAAAGAGTGGGGCATGAACTCACCTGATATGCGTATAGATACTTAGAGTTTGACTTGACTGACATAGTGAACAGACAACCCTCAGAGGTTACCTAGATCATATAAGTATATGAGTACGTGCAACAGAGAATATGTGAAACCCTAAGTACACTACAACCAAAGACTCAGGTTTCAAAAAATAACACATTTGACTCAGTTGACCCGTTTGACCCGTTGGTGACTTTATGTGTTTTTAAACCATTTAAACAACCATACACATATATCATACAAGTTTAACATTCAAATGGTTCATGAGTATGCTACATCATCCAGGTGTATCACATAGATCATCATACAACCAAGTATCATACAAGTCATGCGAATCTAGAACATTAACATGTCCACTAATTACAACATATTAACATGTCACACAAAGATCAAATCACGCACCACATGCCATGTGAAGCCACTCACGACCTCACACCCTAAACCCTGCCAATCCTACTAAGTAGGGGCCTCAGATTCGCACGCGTGTATGATGATCACATTCACATTCACTAACCATTTCATACATTCAACATGCATCACAACAATCAATTTCCAATCCCAAGCATGATATCTTAACTACTAATCCACATCAATATCATACATGTTCATCAAAGTACTAACACCACTCATGATTAACCAAACATCTCATACAACAATATTAACATGTTCCAACCACATTAGAATTCATCTATGAACTTACTAACATGCTCCTAGCATCTCAAACATGATCAAACCACTATCTTTCACATGTTGCAAAAATAAAGTTTCCCTTTTGGGAAAGCACATCCCAAAATCTATCAAACATCCTATACATTCATGAATTCATTAATAATATACCAATTCAAGCTCATATCAACATCTAAGCATGATCAACAACATCCAAACATCATAATTCATCAATTCATATCCTAAAAAGTTACTATCTTTAGTAAGGTATGAACTATAGCATGTGTTCTTGAATTCCCAATGCTCACAACAACAATCTAACATCTAATCATCACCATGAACACATCCCTAACATCAATTCATCACCAATTCAACATTACATGCAAAATAAAGTTACTATTCTTAGTAACCTATGAACATCAACATCAATTCACCAATCTCTTGCAAAATCAATGTAATCTAGCATCCATACAATCTATTAAACATCAAACATTCATCAAACAATCATCCATCATGCATAATCATGCTATTTTCGAACTAGGGTTTGTACAACACCAAAGATCATGATCAATCCACTAGAAACATACAATTCATACATAATCCACGTTAAACAACATGTAAACAATCTAACTAACGAATTAACAACATCAAACAACATCCAAATCGACTCCATGAAGACCAATTTCATAATTAAGGTTCGGCCATGATGAACAACACATAAGAACTCGAAAAATCTAACCTTTTTACACAATTCGACTTGCAATTGATGCTTCCTATGTGTTGTATGCCTTCAAAACGATCCAATTTCGAGTTCCCTTGCTTGTTCTTGGCTGATTTCGCAAAGGAGAGGGGTGGAGGAAGGGGTTACGACCGATTGGGGTGGGGGCTAGGGTTTGGGGTGTTTTGTTTAGTTTAATTTTGCATATTGACAACTTAGACCCTTGTGTTTTGCGTTTTATTAAAAAAAGCACTCTTTTAAACACTTTTAAATGGTTTTTAACTACAATACTAAACATATAACTCATGGTAACAAATTATATGTTTCATCTCTATAAAACACAAACATACGAATTAATACACACGTTTCCACGTTACGCGATTAATTCCCAATTAACATATAAAAACATGCAAGCACATAAACATAACACAATAATCACATAATCAATTAGATTCTCATTAATCTGACATTATTCATTATTATTAGGTCACCAACGTTAAATGACAACTAGTGTGTGTTCACGACACGTGTATGCAAGACTTAACGAAACTAACGGAGTTTGGTAACGGAAATTTACCGGATGTCACATTATCCCCATGTTGAAAGAATTTTCGTCCCGAAAATTGCGTTACATGGTGAGAGTGTTCCATCACTGGTCTACTGCATTGGCACATAGAAATCGAAATCGAGTGAGTTTTGGATGAGTTGTCACATCATCCCCATGTTGAAAGAAATTTCGTCCCGAAATTTAAATCAATACCTTCGTCTGTTGGCATTGTCTTCTCGAACAGATGAGGGTACTTAAGCTTCATTTGGTCTTCTCGCTCCCATGTGAATTCCGGTCCACGTCGCGAATTCCAACGGATTTTTACAATAGGTATCTTACTTTGCTTAAGTGTTTTCACCTCACGGTCCATCACCTCAACTGGTTCTTCAATAAAACGCAATTGCTCATCCACTTGAACCTCTTCTAGTGGTACGACCATCGTTTCATCAGTTATGCATTTCTTTAAGTTTGATACGTGAAATACATCATGGATTCCACTTAGCGAATCAGGTAGGGCTAGACGATAGGCCACTGGACCTATTCTTTCCACTATTTCAAATGGTCCAACGTACCTCGGGTTTAGCTTCCCTCGCTTGCCAAACCGAACTACGCCTTTCCATGGTAAAACTTTCAACAAAACCTTGTCACCAACCTGAAACTCTAAAGGTTTCCGTCTCTTATCAGCATAACTCTTTTGTCGGTCTCGCGCTGCTGCCATACGGTTCCGTATCTGTACGATCTTCTCAGTTGTCTCATGAATTAACTCGGGACCTGTTAGCTGACTATCCCCAATTTCTGCCCAGCAAACCGGTGATCTACATTTTCTCCCATACAACGCTTCGAAAGGTGCTGCTTGTATGCTAGTATGATAACTGTTGTTATAAGAAAACTCCACCAATTGCAGGTGAATTTCCCAGTTATTCCCGAAATCAATTACACAAGCACGTAGCATATCTTCCAACGTCTGTATGGTACGCTCACTCTGGCCATCCGTTTGCGGGTGATAAGCAGTACTCATATCTAATCGTGTACCCAAAGATTTCTGCAATGATTGCCAGAAGTGTGACGTGAAACGAGCGTCGCGGTCCGAGATAATTGAGGTCGGTACACCGTGTCTCGAAACGATCTCCTTGAGGTACAGGCGGGTTAATTTTTCCATCTTGTCAGTTTCCTTTATTGCAAAAAAATGAGCAGATTTTGTCAATCGATCCACAATAACCCATATCGTATCACATCCAGTATTAGTCCTGGGCAGCTTGGTAATAAAATCCATGGAGATTTGTTCCCATTTCCACATCGGTATTTCGGGTTGCTGCAATAGTCCGGATGGTTTTTGATATTCCACCTTTACCTTCGAACAGGTCAAGCACTTGCTCACATACGTAGCCACATCCGCTTTCATGTTAGGCCACCAATAGTGCGCCTTCAGATCATGATACATTTTGTCGGATCCAGGATGTATAGAATACTAAGATTTGTGTGCCTCACTCATAACCAAGTCTCTCAGATTTCCATAGGCAGGCACCCAAAGTCTATCCATGAAATACCGAATTCCATCCTCCTTCATCACCAGCTGTTTATCCATTCCTCTCAACGACTCAGAACCAATATTTTCTGCTTTTAAAGCTTCTATCTGTGCCTCCTTAACTTGTTCGGGCAGTTGAGTACTGATAGTAAGCTGTAAAGCTCGCACCCGTCTGGGTTTAGCTGTTTCCTTCCGGCTTAAGGCATCAGCAACCACATTCGCCTTTCCCGGATGGTATTTAATAGCGCAATCATAGTCGTTTAGCAGTTCCACCCAACGTCGTTGCCTCATATTCAATTCCTTTTGCTCAAAGATATGTTGAAGACTCTTGTGATCGGTGTAGATAGTGCACTTGGTACCGTACAAGTAATGTCTCCAAATCTTTAAGGCAAAGACTACTGCACCCAACTCTAAGTCATGAGTGGTATAGTTCTTCTCATGAACTTTTAATTGTCTCGAGGCGTAGCCTATCACCTTGTCTCGCTGCATTAAGACACAACCCAATCCTTGAATGGAAGCATCACAATACACCACGAAGTCATCCGTCCCCTCTGGCAGTGCTAGTATCGGCGCGGTACAGAGTTTCTGCTTTAACGATTGAAAAGCCGATTCCTGACTTTCACCCCATTTGTATGTCGTCCCTTTGTGAGTCAAAGCTGTGAGAGGTTGTGCGATCTTAGAGAATCCCTTTATGAATCGTCGATAGTAACCTGCTAATCCCAAAAATTGTCTTATCTCACTCGGCGTTTTGGGTGTGGTCCAATTCTTGATCGCCTCAATTTTGGCAGGATCAACATGTATCCCTTTCTCATTAACAATATGACCTAGAAATTGTACTTCTCGTATCCAAAAGTCACACTTAGAGAATTTGGCGTACATCTGTTCCTTTTTCAATAGCTCTAAGATCATTCGCAAGTGCTCTTCATGGTCTTCCTTGGTCCTGGAATATATCAGTATATCATCGATAAACACAATGACAAACTGATCGAGGTAGGGTTTGCACACACGGTTCATGAGGTCCATGAACACAGCAGGTGCATTTGTCAACCCAAAAGGCATGACCAAGAACTCATAATGACCGTTGCGGGTACGAAACGCGGTTTTGGAAATGTCTTCTTTGCGGACTCTGAGTTGATGATAGCCAGATCTCAAGTCAATCTTCGAATAGTAACTTGATCCCTGGAGTTGGTCAAACAAGTCATCGATACGAGGTAGAGGGTATCGGTTCTTGACTGTTACTTTATTTAACTCCCTATAGTCAATACACATCCGAAACGTGCCATCCTTCTTCTTAACAAACAGGACAGGGGCTCCCCAGGGTGATGTACTAGGTCGAATAAAGCCCTTATCTAAAAGCTCCTGGAGTTGTGACGACAACTCCTGTAGTTCGTTCGGTGCTAATCGATAAGGTGCTCTAGCAATCGGGGCTGCGCCGGGAGTTAGCTCAATTTGGAATTCCACTTGACGATGAGGTGGTAATCCAGGTAGATCCTCTGGAAACACCTCTGGAAAGTCACGCACTATGGGAATATCCTCCATTCTCCTTTCCTTCGCTTGCTTATCGGTTACAAGTGCTAGAATAGCCACACGACCCTTTCGTAGTAACTTTTGGGCTTTCATGAACGAGATGATGCCTATCACAGCACCACTTCTATCACCTCGGACTGTCAGAATCTTGTCATCAACAGGAATTCGTATGATCTTCTCATGACATATAACTTCCGCTTGCTTGCTAGAAAGCCAATCCATGCCTATCACAACATCAAAACTCCCCAGCGTAACAGGCATAAGATCTATGGCGAAAGTATGACCAGCAAGTTCTATCTTACGGTCTTTAAGGATATGCGTTACGTGAATCTGTTTACCGTCAGCCAATTCTACGGTGTATTTGGATTCTAGGGAACCAGGATCACAGTCAATAGTTACTCAGAACGACTCTATATGCCATGATTAAAATAAAACAACCAAAGTTCAACATTAAATTGTGCGGAAGCGTTTTGAAAACAACCCAAAGTAATAAAAGTATAACTATGGCAAAACATGTGCCAACCCAAAAGAGTAAACAATAATCATTAAAATGCTAAATGTCTTGAAAACCGAGTCTTAGTATGCAAGTGAACCGTGGAGTGCTCCTAAGGCAAGCAGCTAATGACCTGAGAATAGCATACTAAAATGTCAACACAATGGTTGGTGAGTTCAAGAGTTAATGTTCAAACATAAACAGTTTAATAATCGAGATATACTAGTAGTGCATTGCAACAGATAGCTAGTCCATTAACAAATAAATATTAATACATAGTGATTTCGCAATTGAAGCTGACTGTGTTACGTTGTTGCCTCCTTTCATGACTTAACAGGTCGTGACAATGTTCAATAGGACAAATTGCACCCGGTTGACCTCGAGTCACACAGGTGGGGCTCGTCAGACCCAGTAGTACTACCCAAATTTCCCCGCTATTCAATATTAACAATTCGAAAGTGTGAGGACTTTCCCATGATAAACAGCACTATATTAATATTATGCACAACTAAAATATACATAAAGCGTTTGTAGTTTTACCAGTATGCTATCTCCCCCAAAAGAGATTATGTAAAGAGTGGGGCATGAACTCACCTGATATGCGTATAGATACTTAGAGTTTGACTTGACTGACATAGTGAACAGACAACCCTCAGAGGTTACCTAGATCATATAAGTATATGAGTACGTGCAACAGAGAATATGTGAAACCCTAAGTACACTACAACCAAAGACTCAGGTTTCAGAAAATAACACATTTGACTCAGTTGACCCGTTTGACCCGTTGGTGACTTTATGTGTTTTTAAACCATTTAAACAACCATACACATATATCATACAAGTTTAACATTCAAATGGTTCATGAGTATGCTACATCATCCAGGTGTATCACATAGATCATCATACAACCAAGTATCATACAAGTCATGCGAATCTAGAACATTAACATGTCCACTAATTACAACATAATTAACATGTCACACAAAGATCAAATCACGCACCACATGCCATGTGAAGCCACTCACGACCTCACACCCTAAACCCTGCCAATCCTACTAAGTAGGGGCCTCAGATTCGCACGCGTGTATGATGATCACATTCACATTCACTAACCATTTCATACATTCAACATGCATCACAACAATCAATTTCCAATCCCAAGCATGATATCTTAACTACTAATCCACATCAATATCATACATGTTCATCAAAGTACTAACACCACTCATGATTAACCAAACATCTCATACAATAATATTAACATGTTCCAACCACATTAGAATTCATCTATGAACTTACTAACATGCTCCTAGCATCTCAAACATGATCAAACCACTATCTTTCACATGTTGCAAAAATAAAGTTTCCCTTTTGGGAAAGCACATCCCAAAATCTATCAAACTTCCTATACATTCATGAATTCATTAATAATATACCAATTCAAGCTCATATCAACATCTAAGCATGATCAACAACATCCAAACATCATAATTCATCAATTCATATCCTAAAAAGTTACTATCTTTAGTAAGGTATGAACTATAGCATGTGTTCTTGAATTCCCAATGCTCACAACAACAATCTAACATCTAATCATCACCATGAACACATCCCTAACATCAATTCATCACCAATTCAACATTACATGCAAAATAAAGTTACTATTCTTAGTAACCTATGAACATCAACATCAATTCACCAATCTCTTGCAAAATCAATGTAATCTAGCATCCATACAATCTATTAAACATCAAACATTCATCAAACAATCATCCATCATGCATAATCATGCTATTTTCGAACTAGGGTTTGTACAACACCAAAGATACATTCATCAATCAATCCACTAGAAACATACAATTCATACATAATCCATGTTAAACAACATGTAAACAATCTAACTAATGAATTAACAACATCAAACAACATCCAAATCGACTCCATGAAGACCAATTTCGTAACTAAGGTTCGGCCATGATGAACAACACATAAGAACTCGAAAAATCTAACCTTTTTACACAATTCGACTTGCAATTGATGCTTCCTATGTGTTGTATGCCTTGAAACCGATCCAATTTCGAGTTGCCTTGCTTGTTCTTGGCTGATTTCGCAAAGGAGAGGGGTGGAGGAAGGGGTTACGGCCGATTGGGGTGGGGGCTAGGGTTTGGGGTGTTTTGTTTAGTTTAATTTTGCATATTGACAACTTAGACCCTTGTGTTTTGCGTTTTATTAAAAAAAGCACTCTTTTAAACATTTTTAAATGGTTTTTAACTACAATACTAAACATATAACTCATGGTAACAAATTATATGTTTTATCTCTATAAAACACAAACATACGAATTAATACACACGTTTCCACGTTACGCGATAATTCCCAATTAACATATAAAAACATGCAAGCACATAAACATAACACAATAATAACATAATCAATTAGATTCTCATTAATCTGACATTATTCATTATTATTAGGTCACCAACGTTAAACGACAACTAGTGTGTGTTCACGACACGTGTATGCAAGACTTAACGAAACTAACGGAGTTTGGTAACGGAAATTTACCGGATGTCACATCAGAAAGATTATATCAAGAACGTATATTAAATGAATAATGGGCCTCCATGTAAATCCCCACCTCGCGAACAAATATATTATTAAGTTCACCGACGGGGTATACGTGACAGCTCAATCAAAAGAGAGAGACAAAGGAACCCCCCCCCCATTGGTGGGTAGTCTATATAACTGACTCACGATGTCTTCATAGGTTAAAAATATCCTAAGTTTTAGCTTCAACTTGAAGAATTGAGGGTATTAATGTCTTTATACGGTGACACAATTGTTTGTAAATGAAACCATGGCTTGTAATTGCATCGAATGTTAAATGAACAATTCATGAATCATTTAACAAACTACTATAATTTTAAGGTTTTAAAATACCGTATGTTTTTCATATTAGTTATAAATCATAACGATTTAAATGGAGTTGACAAGCAATGTCTTTTGTTGTTGGACTAGTCCGTTTATTTATATGTTTTTTTTCTACTTTCTTGTTATACAACAAAATTTAATTTTTTATTTATATATTTAGTTTATTTACCTTTAATCAATTATCATTTTGTTTAAGTATAGTGTTTTATTTTTTTTAAATTAAACTAGAACTATGTATACTATAGGAGTTTAATATATTTAAGAGTTATTTTAATTTTGCTTCTTAATGTTTGACAAAAGTATATATTTTTCCTAAAAGTTTAAACACATCAATTTCAGTGCAAAAGTTCTATGATTTGTTTCAATAGTTATAGGGATCCTTCTGCTGGTGAATGGTTTATTCCTCCTCCTTCTTTGGTGAAACCCGTTGTTGAAACTGATACTGCACAAGAAGATCTTGAAAGAATGTCTCTTGTCAGCTTCTAAGAGCTTAGAGGGTTTGACTTTAATCAAGTCCTTTTATGTAACACCCCGAAAAGTCAAAACGAGTTATCAAGGAAAATGGGCTTGATTATTGGGTATTTAATAAAGGAAGAAAGTGGGTTATGGGCTAAATTAGGCTTATGGGCAAGAGCCTAAGTGATTTAGGACCCATAATCAGCCCTCTAACCCACCTAATCAGCCACCATCTTCCTCATTTGAACCCTAGCCACCCAAATTTGTAGAGAGAGAAAGTAGATAGAGAAAGTGAAGAAAACTCAAGATTTGGAGCTTCAAAGGGTAGGGGATTGAAGATCTAAATGATTGAGCATCAAACCATAAGAAAGGAACAACAAATCCAGCTAAGAATCAGCCTCTAAACTCTTCTGTAGATCAAACCCGGATTCTAGGGTTTTGGGTTTTGAAAAGTTGCAAAGAATCACATAAAGGTCATATTTTTACGTATGAAAACATGTATAAAGCTTAGATATAGCCTCATGGTTGATAAACTAAGAGATTGGACGTAAAAAGTTGCGATTTTGGGTTAAAAACGGACTGGTTCGTAATTTTTATGCGATCTGCGAAACTGTCTATGCATCTGGCGAAATTGCATATTCAAGCTACGAAACTGTGGGTTTTCTGCAAAACTATAGTTTCGCAGGTAATTTCAGAACCATGGAATTCCAATGAAAGTTGGGCGAAACTGCCATGTAAAACTGGCAGTGAAATTAGTAGCGAATTTAGGCAGAAATTAACCCCTTTAAGTGTTAACTTATCTACAGGCTGTGTAGTGTGATCCTAGCCTAGAAAGCTTAGTTTAGAAGTTACTCACGGTATCCAGGTGAGTTCTAGATCCCCTTATTTGTAAGTTTTTCCATGTTTTGGGGTTATTACGCATACTAAATATACGTTTTTAAATGATCGAGATTTTATGAGGTTTTAACAGGAAGATCGATTTTTCTATAAGGAAATGTGTTATATAAATACTTAAAAATAAAACTTTTTCGTGCTGACCTGGAAACTCGGCCCCAGCCAAGGGCGTTGCACCTTGGACCCCACTAGGGGTTGTTGCCCCTAGGACCCCGCTGTTAAGGGATGCCGCCCCCGAACCCCCGCTGTCCTGCGGTGGGTTGGTGATGTTTTCATGATGACATGTACTTGATATGTTGTGTTGTTTATCTGTAAAGTATTATATATTAAAGTGGAAGATGATATTAATGAAAAGTGAAACTTAATGAATGTTACCCCCCGGGCCCATTTGAGGATGAAAAGTCTTGCAAGCACTATGATGGACTTCATTTACTTGAGTCTGATGTATGATTATTGATCCGTATTCATGAGCGGGCTATGTTCCTTGCAGTGTGGATCAACTGTCGGGGGTTAGCTACCATGATAATGTGTACCGATAGGGATCGAATTCTTAGTCGATCAACATGGAGCTCTTGCTTTGTGTAATCTCGTTTATGATGAAAATGAAAGATAATGAAAGAATGAAAGATAATGAACATGCTTATTATGATGCAAGAAATGCTATGTATTATGATGTATGCGTGGTCATTATATGAAGGATAAAGTTTATATTTTCCTATTTATCTAAAACTAGAACTCACTCAGCAAAGCTGACTTTTATGCATAATAGTTGGCAGGTAAATGTTGATGCTGGGGATGGTACCAGGGAGCTACTTGGAGAGCTATGGATGACATTTCTATTTATGAAATCTTTATTGTAATTTAAGACAAGACACTATGTTTTTTATTCTATTTAAAGACAAAATTATGAGTACAATATGATTTACAAGTTTCAAATGAATGTCTATTTAATTTCGCTGCAATGTTTTGGTTATAAAAATTGATTTTATGCTATGATTAGCCAACTGTGAGGTTTTCCGGGAACGGGGCCTTACATTTAATAGTGTATTGAGGAACTGATAGAGAAAACTACTAAACTTATTCTTCAAAGATAACCAAAAGGAAAAAAAGATGAGGAGAATACTGACAAGCTACTATTGCATTGTAAAAGTAAGATCAAAAGAACACAACAAAGAAAGGAAAATTAAGCACTTTTGAGGTAATATGGCTTCAGTGGGTAAAGATTGGTCCCAATGAAGAATAGTATCATGGCTAATCACATTAAAAAGTTAAGTAGCTAGAAGGTGAATGATAGTGAACTACTTCCCATAAGGGCACGTATTAAGCCATCAAAGGCTAAACCTAAAGCTGCCAAAAATCCATCGTACCACTACCATCATTACCTCTCCTGATTTTTGATCCAACTAGTCCATTATTCTTTTCAACTAAGTCAAATAATGATTACAAAGCCACTCTCTTCTAGAATCAAGGAGCAAAAATTGAGAAATAAAAAAGGGTGATGAGAAGGAATGCTAGTATCATTGTTCCTAGCATTTAAGAAAACCTTATCAATAACTCAACGGTTCAAGTATGTGGATATAAGAAAGAAATGGAGATGTATGTTGGTTTTAGACAAAGCACTGTAACCAATTATTATAACTCTACTGTTAAGATTCTTGATCTACCACTAAATGGATAGAGTAGATCATTAGTCTGCTCAGAATCTATGGAATAATGTAGTGATCAAATGGATCACTTGTTATAGAAGCTTATATCTGGTATACATCCGGTCCATGGTGGACTATCTGCTAGACCTCAGTTAGGCCAAGATCCCATCATTGCATGCTTGGGAGTATGACGGAATGAAGGTTGTATTTCTCTTACAAGAGCAGTAGCGAGAAGGATGGCCTTTGAGAGGAATGAGCTCATATGTTTGAATAAGTTTAAACTGGAGGATATTGCCAAGCTGAAACGTTAGAACCCTAGTAATGATACATAAGCTTATGATGTGGAAAGGGTGCTCATAAGAATACTAGACTAGCATATTGCTCAAGTGAGATTAGTTGATAAGTTCAAGAGAATAAAGAAAGAAAGAGAAGGAGATAAGAAAGTAAAGAATAGAAATAAGTCTTTATCAGCTGTAAAAAGAAAAATATCTAAACTATTGTCACACCCCAACCTTGACGGCGGAAACGTCGAGATGTGAGGGATAAGATTGTTCACAACCACATAACGCTATGTTAAAATGTAGATATTAAGTTTATAAGTTTTAAAAGAGCATACAAGCATAAGTCTTAAACATGAGATAATTTCCAAACAAAATAAAACATTACATAAACATTTTATTTTAAATTAACTAGGTCCAAATCCTAGTCTTATTGCAAGCTTCAAAAGACACTTTAATCTTGTGGTTGACCTGAAACATGATAAAAATAAGAGTCAACTAAAAATAGTTGGTGAGGTTCCAAGGTTTTCATACATAATATGAAAAAGGTTACAAGTAGCAATTCATGTCATGGATTATAAGCTAGTAAGGTTATAGAACACATATCGTTACAACCAAACCTCGACTTGATTACAAGTATAAAAGATTGGCTAAGTGTATTTGGTTCCCTAGTGTACAAGCGTACGGCCCCTAGGAGTCGGCAATACCTTGACTTTAGCACCAAATAGGCTTGTCAGGCCCAAAGATCTAAGACGTCGCCAGGCTAGCAATAGTTAATGATTGTAAACAAACTATGTATCTCATATAAACACTTACAATACACAAATAACCATGACCAAATAATAAGTAGAATTGCATGTGCATTACAAGTCTCAAATGTTTAAACGTGTAAGTAATATAAGCATCATGTTTCACCCCAAATAAGTGTGAAATTATAAAAAGGGGACAAGGAAAACTCACATGGAAATAAGCATTTCAAGATGATATAAAAGATTACAAGATAAATCCCAAGTGTCCATTACAAGCACCTAAATATATAATTTACAAGATGAAGATTAAGGTTAATATATTGATTAATGTTTAAATAAGAATTAGGGTTTCAATAGTTTTAGGGTTTTGATGAGTAATTATGTTTATAATGATGATGATAATAATTTAAACGAGGTTCCAAATGATTTCTTTTACAAGTTGTTTAAACGTATAGATTCCAATATTAGGTTTGGTAATAAGATTAACAATAAAACATGAACTAGGGTTTCAAATGAAATTTGGGAGTTTAATAATAAATCATTTAGGTTTAATAAAGATAATTTAAATCAATTAAGACCAATAATAATTGAAAATGTCTTAACAATTTAAGTTATTGATTTTATAGAAATTAAGTATAATATGTGAAAAGAAAATAATTAAAAACTTAAAGTTGATAAGGATGTTACATATTATAATCATTTTATAAGGTTTTGAGCTTTTAAATAATTTATTATAAAGTTTTAAAAACTTAAAGCAATTTATATTGTTTTATAATTTTCAAGAATTTAAATAAAAGTTAACGAATAACTTCATTAAATGATATAACATGCTCAAATGATTAGATAATAACATATTATTCACATAATCACTTTAACAACTACTTGAAGAATTAGTTATTTATCATTTAGATTAATTTAATATAATTTGAAACATAATATAATTTTATTACACAAAAGAATTTATAACGTTTTAAAATAAAACTCCATTTAAAATATCGTGATTTAAACGATAAAATTTAAGGACAGTTCGGGTCACTACTATTTTGTTAAATTTTTTAAAATCTATGTTAATAATTCAAAAATAACCTTTAAAATGTTTTATTACAAAGGTTTTTAATTGTTTAGTATTTTAAAATATTACTAAAAACTATTTGACAACTTAAAATATATTTAAAGGTTATAAAATATTTTTCTATATTATTAAAAATTTTCTAAAGTTGATTTAAGGCTGAAAAGCCATTTAAAAAAAATATGGGGGTGGCCGGGTTTCGAACCCGGGACCTCCAACTTAGCATGGGATGTCTGAACCGGTGAACCAAGGCATACAGCCGCGGTATCACTCGGTTTGTAAACTCTAAAAACATAGTTTCCAAAATCCCCAATTTTTCCCAAGAACCCTAGAGTGTTCTTGGATCAAATTGAAGCACCAAACGATCTAGTGGATGATTATAACCATGGGGCTTATGTTCCCCATGTATAATCGAGTGTTTAGGCATGTGCAATTACCCGAAAAAGTGACAAATCGAGAGTGCGAGATAGAGATATAGCCGCGACTTGAGAGTTGAATTCGTTCGATGAGTAATCACTGGTGAAAACCAAATTAAACTTGTGTGAACCTTCGTGTGATACTCGCGAATCTAAGACCTCAATCAATTTGAGGTATCAATGCCTGAGAACTAGGCTCGATTAAGGTACGGTGGTGGTGCGAGTTGGTGTTTGAAATCGGTGAGATTGTTTGTTTCAGGAGGAATTGAGAGTTGCTATGATTTAGAGACAGATAAACGTTCGATTAGGTCGAATTAATTTGGCCATTATCAGTCCTAAATGCTTGAACGGTTCTGCGTTTTTATGGTATCGGTTACTCACTCGATTGAGTTTGTAACCGATGTTTTCAATGCGTTAATTGATGTATACAAGTTCGAAACTCATGCTAGGAGGTATGGGGAGCGATTTGGGATCACGAATCGATCAACATTGATGGTTTTAGAGTCGCCGGAGTTGGCGGCCGGAAGTTGGCCGTGATCGGGGTCACAGGGGAGAAGGGGAAAAAGAGTTTTGAAATATTACACTTAGGCCCCTGTGTTTTCAACAATTAACAACAAGAGATTAAAGTTTGTTTTTAGTTTTAGCTAAATTTACACTTTAGACCCTGAAATTTTAAAATGTTATTATTTTATGCCAAAGTTAGTTAAATACAAGTTTTAAAATAATAGAACTTATATTATTTTTATTTATTTCAAAGGTTAACACTTATTATGATCATTATTATTAATATTGTTGTTATGATTATTATTGTTATTAATATTATTATCACTAATATTATTATTATTAGTGTCATTATTATAATAATATTAATAGTGATTATTTTATTTAAGATTATCAACGCTTTAAATTTTATAATAATAAGCAAACATTATATCACTTATAATGTTATTATTATTATATTAATTTGTTAATCACCAAATTAATTATTAAATATAACAACCCTAAAGTTTCAAAATGGCATAAAAGACCCCTTTTAAGATTTAACAAAGATAACTTCCAAGTTAATAAAATTTACGAGATGTCACAGTCTCCCCAACTTAAAAGAATTTCGTCCCGAAATTAAAATGAACTTAGAAGAACAAAGGATTTATAATGAAAGGTAAGTGTTCAACGAACAGTGTTTGACGTTTGATTACAGATGGAACGCTTCCCTTTATAGAATCTTACAAGATTTTTAACATAATAAGCGCGAGTCGTTTTGAGATGAAACATTGGAAAACGAGTTACCGTGGTACCTTAGATTTATAGGTCACAAACTCTAGAATATAATTTCGTAGTAAAATGATGTCTAGAAATCAATAAGGACCAACAATGATAAGAAAGATTAACCGTCAGGATTTAAGAATCCCAAACGTCACTATATGAAACGATCTTAACGTTTATCTTGTGAATATGTATCTCTCCTTTGACCAATCATCGGTCTAAGAATAATACGATATGCGAAGATTTTGAAATAAGTTCACGACGATGGTTGGGAACATTATTAAAAACAGAAAATGAATTGATCATCCAAATTAATGACCGATGTTGACATACCACGGTATACGACTATTTGAGATAGATACAAGCCAGTTTCTCGACCCGTTATCCCACATGAGTTGATATGCAATTAACGAATCGGTCTATAATGCAACAATTGTCATCATGACAGCTAAGATAAGAGGCACTTAGTGAATGAAAAGTTAAACAGGAGATCCATAGGATCACGAATGTTAGGTCTTGTCATATGTGAAGGTAAGACACTTGGATACATACCAAGTTACGTCTTTTCCTTTATGCCAAACCCATGACTACAAGTTACGAAGGTTTATGAACCTTTATATCCGCGTCACAATGTAAGTAATAACGAGTCTCGTTGATCGAAATCAAGATAGTGTTTTAATGATATTCAATGGTTAAGGATTAAAGACGATTTAAGAAATGACGTGAACAACAGGAAATGTACTTATATTTTGCAAGGTAGCAAATTTCCAAATATAGTTTGCATACACAGTTCATCAAACCCATGAGTACAGTCGAGAACATTCGTATGACTAGAAAGACATAACCACAAGTTGATAATGTCTTTATTTAGTAGAAAGATTGTTTAAGAAGACTACCATCACACAATCATGTGTTGATGATATCTCAAAATAAAAGTTGATAATAGGGAATAAATGGTTCGATATAGCTAGATCAAATCAAAACATATGAATAAAGGGAAAGAAATCATTTTAAGAATTTAAATGCTCCAAGCTTGGAATCAACATCAACCTAGAGCGATCGGGTCTCCTTTCAAGTTCAGAGATCATGCTTTGGCTTGATAGGTCGAAACACTAACATTGTTTCACCCTGCAAGTTAGTACATGTCTCTCGTCACTTGATTACAAACTTGGTAAGTTGAAGATCAAGAAATGAGAATAGTCATCAAGGTGTGGTTTTCACTCCTAACTTGATGGTGTCTTCTCAAGATATGACCTCTAACTTACCAATCAAAAAGCTCGATCCCAACTCATTGTTGAGGATCCACAGAAATAAAACGAGGTAACTCACCATTAAGGTAAGGGAAATCACTCCTATCTTAACGGTGAAGTTTTACAAAAATAAAATATAACAAAATGAACTTCTTCATCAAAATCCAGAATTCACTCCTACTTTGATGAAGTCGTCTCATTTGAACAAGTACAATTCATAAAGATGATATTATCATCAAGGTATGGAATTCACGCCTATCTTGATGATTGAATTTCATAACAGCAAGAAAACAATCGAAGATTGACATTTGTCACCAAAGTACGGGTTTCAATCCTATTTTGGTGAGATCATGTCATTTGTGAAATGCCATTCCAAAGAAAGTAATTGAGGTCAATCCTCGGGATAAGGAAATCACCCCGATCCAGAGGATGAAATTTCATAAAACACGCGATTGGAAACCATTTATCGAAACGAATAGAAAATCATCAAAGTAAGGGAATCACCCCTGTTTTGATGAGTTAGAATCATTTAGGAGATACGGGTGTTCTTAGTCATAGGTTGACTTGCAAACACTTGCATCTCTCACGGTGCATACGGTACGGAGTTTGACTTAACGTCGAAAGGAAAATAATATCAATTAGAAATTCGGAAAATTTCAAGTTACATCAATGTAACAAAAGGAAAAATCATACTTACAAGCTTAAGATCAAAGTTCGAGATAGCAGAATTTGTTATGATGGTGTTCAAATCTTGAATAATTTAAATCAGGAAATGCAAAATCAAGAAACAAGAATGATTCGACATCATAATGAGATGTGAACATTCGATTCACAATCGAAAGGAATACATGGACTTCTCAAGATATGTGGTCAACCATAGCCTTATTGAAGACACGCGTACTTATAAGTGATCACTCATCTCAAGGGTTCCGAGTCAAGTGAATGGATTCAATGATCGAGTCAAATCACCATTTACACCTTGCCTAGACAAAGTATCTCAAGATGTAAGAATTCCACCTATAGAATTGCATGTTCTTTAGTTATGGGACACATCCTTAAGAAGACTCGAGAACCATAAGTAACGGTGTTTAAACGTAAGAGTTGAAATGTCGGTTAGGTTCAATATTAACACGAACACTATGTATGATAAGAATGAAGAGATACCAGTTCAAGGAATCAAAGATTTTTAAGATACCAAGAGGATGGTTCCATTTGGTAACGCATTACCATTTGGAATCGTTGACACGTCAAGGTAAATTGACCCATTTGCCATAGAGACTTGTGTATGTTAACCATAGTTTATCACTCATCCCAGAAATCCCCAGGTAAGCATAACTGGTCTCACAATGAGATTTATACGATATGCTTGCCTTAGCCCGAAGGCCTTTTGCCAGGAAATCCAGAATACAGGTGTCTATGTGTCATACAAATTTCTTTGGTTTATGAAATCAAAACCTTGATGAGATTTTCATAGATTAGACATAGAGTCTAAGGAATTAAACCCACGATGATAAGTGTAGATTCCACATGTTGTTGAGAATAGATTTAGGAAGTTCATTTGTCGGGGAGAATCAAAGAGTTAAAGTTAAGTTTAGGGAGACAAGTAACTAAGTTTAAGCATACATAAGGCAATCCTATGCTAAGGCATCAAGTTGCACAAAAGGCATAGCATTATGTAGCATGCAAACAACATGTAAGCACAAAGGTATAAGGATCTTTCTATGAGGTTCATGCAACTATAGTCTAGGTCACCATTTCTAATAACCTAAATCCCTATAGTTATGGGCTCTGATACCAATCTGTTACACCCCAACCTTGACGGCGGAAACGTCGAGATGTGAGTGATAACATTGTTCACAACCACATAACGCTATGTTAAAATGTAGATATTAAGTTTATAAGTTTTAAAAGAGCATACAAGCATAAGTCTTAAACATGAGATAATTTCCAAACAAAATAAAACATTACATAAACATTTTATTTTAAATTAACTAGGTCCAAATCCTAGTCTTATTGCAAGCTTCAAAAGACACTTTAATCTTGTGGTTGACCTGAAACATGATAAAAATAAGAGTCAACTAAAAATAGTTGGTGAGTTTCCAAGGTTTTCATACATAATATGAAAAAGGTTACAAGTAGCAATTCATGTCATGGATTATAAGCTAGTAAGGTTATAGAACACATATCGTTACAACCAAACCTCGACTTGATTACAAGTATAAAAGATTGGCTAAGTGTATTTGGTTCCCTAGTGCACAAGCGTACGGCCCCTAGGAGTCGGCAATACCTCGACTTTAGCACCAAATAGGCTTGTCAGGCCCAAAGATCTAAGACGTCGCCAGGCTAGCAATAGTTAATGATTGTAAACAAACTATGTATCTCATATAAACACTTACAATACACAAATAACCATGACCAAATAATAAGTAGAATTGCATGTGCATTACAAGTCTCAAATGTTTAAACGTGTAAGTAATATAAGCATCATGTTTCACCCCAAATAAGTGTGAAATTATAAAAAGGGGACAAGGAAAACTCACATGGAAATAAGCATTTCAAGATGATATAAAAGATTACAAGATAAATCCCAAGTGTCCATTACAAGCACCTAAATATATAATTTACAAGATGAAGATTAAGGTTAATATATTGATTAATGTTTAAATAAGAATTAGGGTTTCAATAGTTTTAGGGTTTTGATGAGTAATTATGTTTATAATGATGATGATAATAATTTAAACGAGGTTCCAAATGATTTCTTTTACAAGTTGTTTAAACGTATAGATTCCAAGATTAAGTTTGGTAATAAGATTAACAATAAAACATGAACTAGGGTTTCAAATGGAATTTGGGAGTTTAATAATAAATCATTTAGGTTTAATAAAGATAATTTAAATCAATTAAGACCAATAATAATTGAAAATGTCTTAACAATTTAAGTTATTGATTTTATAGAAATTAAGTATAATATGTGAAAAGAAAATAATTAATTTAAAAATTAACTATTTAAAAGTTGATAAGGATGTTACATATTATAATCATTTTATAAGGTTTTGAGCTTTTAAATAATTTATTATAAAGTTTTAAAAACTTAAAGCAATTTATATTGTTTTATAATTTTCAAGAATTTAAATAAAAGTTAACGAATAACTTCATTAAATGATATAACATGCTCAAATGATTAGATAATAACATATTATTCACATAATCACTTTAACAACTACTTGAAGAATTAGTTATTTATCATTTAGATTAATTTAATATAATTTGAAACATAATATAGTTTTATTACACAAAAGAATTTATAACGTTTTAAAATAAAACTCCATTTAAAATATCGTGATTTAAACGATAGAATTTAAGGACAGTTCGGGTCACTACTATTTTGTTAATTATTTAAAATCTATGTTAATAATTCAAAAATAACCTTTAAAATGTTTTATTACAAAGGTTTTTAATTGTTTAGTATTTTAAAATATTACTAAAAACTATTTGACAACTTAAAATATATTTAAAGGTTATAAAATATTTTTCTATATTATTAAAAATTTTCTAAAGTTGATTTAAGGCTGAAAAGCCATTTAAAAAAAATATGGGGGTGGCCGGGTTTCGAACCCGGGACCTCCAACTTAGCATGGGATGTCTGAACCGGTGAACCAAGGCATACAGCCGCCGTATCACTCGGTTTGTAAACTATAAAAACATAGTTTCCAAAATCCCCAATTTTTTCCAAGAACCCTAGAGTGTTCTTGGATCAAATTGAAGCACCAAACGATCTAGTGGATGATTATAACCATGGGGCTTATGTTCCCCATGTATAATCGAGTGTTTAGGCATGTGCAATTACCAGAAAAAGTGACAAATCGAGAGTGCGAGATAGAGATATAGCCGCGACTTGAGAGTTGAATTCGTTCGATGAGTAATCACTGGTGAAAACCAAATTAAACTTGTGTGAACCTTCGTGTGATACTCGCGAATCTAAGCCCTCAATCAATTTGAGGTATCAATGCCTGAGAACTAGGCTCGATTAAGGTATGGTGGTGGTGCGAGTTGGTGTTTGAAATCGGTGAGATTGTTTGTTTCAGGAGGAATTGAGAGTTGCTATGATTTAGAAACAGATAAACGTTCGATTAGGTCGAAATAATTTGGCCATTATCAGTCCTAAATGCTTGAACGGTTCTGCGTTTTTATGGTATCGGTTACTCACTCGATTGAGTTTGTAACCGATGTTTTCAATGCGTTAATTGATGTATACAAGTTCGAAACTCATGCTAGGAGGTATGGGGAGCGATTTGGGATCACGAATCGATCAACATTGATGGTTTTAGAGTCACCGGAGTTGGCGGCCGGAAGTTGGCCGTGATCGGGGTCACAGGGGAGAAGGGGAAAAAGAGTTTTGAAATATTACACTTAGGCCCCTGTGTTTTCAACAATTAACAACAAGAGATTAAAGTTTGTTTTTAGTTTTAGCTAAATTTACACTTTAGACCCTGAAATTTTAAAATGTTATTATTTTATGCCAAAGTTAGTTAAATACAAGTTTTAAAATAATAGAACTTATATTATTTTTATTTATTTCAAAGGTTAACACTTATTATGATCATTATTATTAATATTGTTGTTATGATTATTATTGTTATTAATATTATTATCACTAATATTATTATTATTAGTGTCATTATTATAATAATATTAATAGTGATTATTTTATTTAAGATTATCAACGCTTTAAATTTTATAATAATAAGCAAACATTATATCACTTATAATGTTATTATTATTATATTAATTTATTAATCACCAAATTAATTATTAAATATAACAACCCCAAAGTTTCAAAATGGCATAAAAGACCCCTTTTAAGATTTAACAAAGATAACTTCCAAGTTAATAAAATTTACGAGATGTCACAACTATCATCTTCTTCTACTCTACAATCATTATCTTCTTCAGAAGCTACAGAACCCCAAATAAAGTTCATATTAGAAGTACTCGAAAGATTAGTTGTCAAAATTAGAATAGAGGTGGAAAAGAAGGATGATTTCCTACCCTAAAGAATATATTGATAAAGAATCCCTAGCCAAGTTGCTAAAGAATCAAAAGAAAAAAGAACATAAATGGTAGAATGAGCATTTAAAGACAAGACTAGCCACTTCTTTGTTGATAAGGCAAACGGTATACAAAGAAGTCCTTTATCTTAGCACCAATGATCTTAACGGGATTTTGAAACTATAACATTTGACTTCGTATTGAAATGTAAACCAAAACCCATTCGGGTTAATTATATAAATAAAGTTCATTCTTTAACCATTTTACTTATTATGATGCTTAAACGCATTAATTTTTTCATTTCTCTAATTTACAATAATTTTATAACTTATAAAATATTTTTCTATAAATATATAAAATTTTATTGTTAATTATGAGATTTAATTATTAATATATAATTATATTGTAAAGTTTTTATAATATTTAAAAGGTTTATAAAGACTTTATAAAATAAATTATTTTATTATTTAAATTTGGTTTTACAAAATTTGGGGTTGAACATGTAATTTTTAAAACCTAATAAAGTGTTTTAATATAAAATGTTAACTTGTAAATCATAAGAACGAAAATGTAATTTTTAAAACTTTAGTTTAGAAAGTTTTAACATAAAGTAATAATTCACAAAAACATTAGGGGCCTGAGTATATTTTTTTAAAAATCCAAAAAGCACCCCTTTACCCACCGTCGACCTCCCCCACTTTGTCCGCATCTCCAGCAAAACTCCGGAGATTATCAAAACCCCAAGTTTCGATTGAATTAGAAAAATCAAACCATTCCATAGCTTTCATGAACATGATTTGATTGAGCCTATTGTTTCAACATGTTTAACTCAAAACCAAATCTTCTTTCAAAATCATAACAGTTTTGATCTCAATCCTTTGAAATTAACGATATCAATTGTGTGGAAACATACCTAAGATTATTACAATCATAATAACTTAATCAATAGAGTTATAACCGCGAGTTTATCATCGTATCAAAGCTGAGACATCCTAATCAATCCATTAAGTCATTCGACTTAAAACACATCGAATTCATCCTATATAATTACGGGGAAACCATCCATACGATTCATTTGAACTTTATATAAGCTCGATTATATCTTTAAAATACCTACATACCATAGTCGACAACTATCTACATCATGAACCTACAAGTTGTTTAACACCTTCGGGAACTTTTGGAATAAAATGGAACGAGTAATATTGATCCTCACTGCTCATGGAATCTATGCAAGTTGTTAATTTGGTAATTCATCACCAAGTTCTCAAACTTGTTTCATCATAGCTGCGATCATCTTATTCTCCTATTTCCATCAATATATTTTCTAATCAGGTAATTACTTATGCCCACACACTTGTATTTACATTCTAAACAAAAGCCTTATAATCAATCTGATTAACATTATCGGTTTGAGGTGTAATTTTGATGGGTTCATGAGAATTGGGGTTTTTCTGTAAACTACGTATTTAAACATTTCCATCAAGATATAACCCACCCGGTTAACATATTCAACAAACATGTGGGAGACCCTCGTTTGACCCTGGGCAGCCCACTTTCTTTTTAAATCAACTTTTTTTATTCAATTTAATTCAAAAAATAAATAATACATGATTTTATTAATATAAAATTACTTTGCTAGATAATAATGATACAAAATTTTATTATTTAATTTCTAAAAATTCTAAACAATATAAATTCTATTTTCTTTATTTTTCAACCTCTTTAATCTTACAGAAGTATTATTAAAATTAATTAAAAATTTTAAAAGTTTATAAATTGATTATAAACCAAACTTAAATTATTTCAAATTATTTTTATAAAGGCATTTAAATAATTAATAATCCAATTAAGTATTTTATTGGTCCAAGATAATTGATAATTAATTATTAAAATTAATTATTTTCGCACTTTAAAATTCAAACTTTATTTATTCAATTGTTATCGATTAAATATTCTTTTTTTCCTTCATATTAATTATTATTTTTAACTTTTCACTATTTTAAATCTACGTGTTTAATCAAAACCCAACAGAACCCCGAATTAACACTTAGCCTTTATATCATTCTTATTCTAACTTAGGACACCATTAGTAGGTTAACCGTGAGGAAAATCATTGATGTCTGATCTAGCACTGTTATTATTTAAACCACACTCAAATACCAAGTGAGTATTCATAGCCTCTATTTTCATGTTTTATCATTTGAGAAAATCATGTGATTTAATATTCAATTATTCATATTTATTGGCATCTCATTTTAAATTCAATCAAAACATGCTATATTATTACTTATAATTATGTGTTCATAGTTAGATAAACTAAATAGTAATATAATCATTAATTCAAGAAATCATGGTAAAAATTATAAATCTATTGGTTTTACAAACCCACCCATATGAATATTTGAGTGGTGATTGGAACTAGATTCACATATTCTATCACAAGGCTTTGTTTGTGGGCCGAGTCAATTTAGTCATTAGGTTTGATTGTGCTTGGTTTATCTTTATTTTATACTATTATATTATAAGTCTTGACATTTCTATGTGAATTAAATTGTTTTCAATCATTTTAATCTCTCTCTCTCTCTCTCTCTCTCTCTCTCTTTCTACATATATATATATACATATATATATATATATATACATATATATATACATATATATATATATATACATATATATATATATATATATATATATATATATATATATATATATATATATATATATATGTGTGTGTGTGTGTGTGTGTGTGTGTGTGGACAATCGTGTTTACTTATCGGCTGATTTGTTAGCCAACTTGTTATTATTACAGAAATGTAGTTTAGAGAATTTCTTCATGCTCACCATAAAACTTGGACCTAAAATAAATAAAAGGCAATTTATTATGTTTTGTTGGATTACTGTTTGATTGTATTAAATGTTTTGATTAGTATTTCTCAATGTTAATTAAATTTAATAATAGTCTAACACATTTATTACCATGTGCTATGAGCAATCAATTCATTTTTCGTCCGCCCGATAACTCCACAATCGACCTGGGTGTGCGGAAACTAGCATGATTTTCAGTTCTAGATCAAGGAAGTATATATCCATGGTTACTACTCTAGTGTGTACTTGGAGATGAAAAGCTAGAAGATTAATAAGATACAAAGAAATATTAGATATAGTTATCATAGACACTCATGATCCAATCATATCATAGAGCTATGATACAAAAACAAAAACTTATACAATTTCTAGAGCTGTTGCTAGTCTTAAAACCATGAATGAGTTGTAGCTTTTAGGACCTTTGAAGGACAACATACAAAAGCTTGCAAGTTTTCCTTGTACAGTCCTTCCAAAGATACTTTTGGGGAGTTAAATCTCAAGATGATCAAACAAATTGTTAAATATTTCAAATAAGTTATGGTAGTATCAGCCTAGAGGCAATCTATTGGGAGATTTCAGGCTAAAGCTACTCAAAACATAGTTATTCTTTGATTTAGTTAATCTACATTTGAAGAAATATAGCTTCTTGAAAATCTAAGTGTTGAAGACATAATCAATTGCCAATGGAAGTGTGCTTTCAAAATACTGTTTGCTTCTAAAGCATAGTCTTTTTTGAAATATGAAGGCATGTTCTAATAAACTAGAATTTTAAAGACCGCTTCCCATTTGAATATACTATCTACTTTTGATGTACTATCTTGTGTTAATATTGACGAGTAGTGGAATAACGTTAACTCTACCACGGTAAAAGATACTTTGCTCGTCTATCAACTGATTTTTTTACCTTATTATAAACCTTATGTTAACCATTAACAATACTCAACTGTTTCACGCCAAATAGTGTATATTAATGGCCACCTCAGATTCAACAACGTAGCTAATTTTTCTATTGTTTTCTAGTTGGTTGCTTACATGTAACCGGTTATAGTTCTTATTATAAAACCTCTCCATGTAACAATGGATAGGTTGCACTTTTCCTACTTGCTTTTGTTGGATCAAGTCAGGTTGGTGCAACAAAAAACAAACACTTAGAACATTTTTGGTGCAACTAATGAAGAGCTTCCGAAGGCAAAAGCTGAACTTCCGAAGGTCAAGGCTGAAGGAGCTTCCGAAGAGGAACTCCAACTTCCGAAGACAAAGTCTTCCTTCTTCCGAAGTTCAACACTTAGAAGATTACAAGACAATGACTTCCAAAGTATGAAGGCCTGAAGATCATCACAAGCCTCGAAAGAAGTAGACTATTCTGAAGTATAAGTGGCTTCGGAAGAACTTGTATTTTGAAGCCAATTAACCTTCGGAAGAACCTACTATGAACCAGTGGACATAAGTATGGTCCTTCTGCCAGAACCACTGCAACCTCTGAGATACTGCATGGTGCTTTCCCACGCCCATGTAGTTGACCGTACTTTAATCCACTGTTCATTCCTTATTAGTTAGTACAGTTACCAACTTTAGTTTATGATAAAAGGTAAGTCATGGATATGTTAGAACTACCAAATCTTAGATAGTATTTTATCTAAGATACCTTACCTTTAGCAATGTAGTATTTGCTTTAGATGTAAGTTTCCAGCTGGTATCAAAGTATAATCGACTGTAGATAGTAGTATATATAGTTTCTCATTGTAACTCCTTTAACATGCTAGTAAGAGTCTTGTAATACTTTGAGTTGAGAAGTAATATATACAAGTATCTTGAAAAACTTATCTGTGTTTGTTTACTTAGTATATTATTATCAACTCTTAAGGGATTCTGCATCATCAAACCGAGTGTGACTTAGTGAGTTTGAGAGATAACATTTGTGTTGAGTGAAATAACCCAATCCTGCAATTGGTATCAGAGCTTCTTAGGCTCCTGATTGTGAGATCTTACCATCCAAATCAACCTTTTTCTTCACTCATATACTCACCTCACTTAAAATGGCCCTCAACCAAAAATCATTTGAAGGTAAAATGGGTCAATGTCTAAAGCACCCATCATCACCCCTGAGAACTTCAGATCTTGGAGCAGACGTATTGAAGGTTTCATTATGTATCAAAACAACATGATGTGGAAATCTATCACCAATGGACCTTACAAGCCAAAGGTTGCAACACCGGCTGGAAATGGTGCTATGATAGAGAAGGGTGTTGAAGACTATTCTGATGAAGACCACAATGGTTAGTGATTGATAGAAAAGCAATGACTGTTTTTATGACTACCATACCCAACTCCATCATGGTGGGATTTAAGCATTGCCAGTCTGTCAAAGAAATCTTTGATGCTTTGTCTTAGATGTATGCTAGCTCTAATGACTCCAAGAAAGATTCCCTAAAGCAACAGTTTGAAAACTTCACTTATATTGCTGGAGAGACCCTCAGCCAGCAATACTTCAGGTATATGGATCTTATTTCATCACTTCGGTCTGTGGGAGTGACTCTTGAGATGAGAGATCTCTCAAGAAAGTTCATGAGTGCACTTCCAAATGAGTGGACTTTCTACTGTGTCTCTATCAAGAGGACAGAGAACTTAAACTCTCTCACTATGACTGAACTATATGGCATCCTTGATGGATACTGTGTAGAGATAGAAAACAAAAGAGGCCACCAGGTGAGCAGACCCTCAAGCCTTCCTGCTAGCAACGCTCTAATGGTTGCTGAAGGCTCAATACCCCCTAACCTCAACACTACCTGACTGACTCCCAGCAGCCATCATGTTCTTCTGGGCCTTACATCACCTTTCCTGAGACTCTAACGTCTCAATAGGCTCAGTCAATTCTGCTTTGATGTTCTAGAATGTGCCTTTGTCTCAGGAAATGGATATTCTAGTGACTTTCAATTCTGCTTTGATGATCTAGAATGTTTTCAGCCTAAGTGATGTTAAATATAGGACATTGTCCAACAGATGACTCTGTTAGCTTACCGAGCAAAGAAGTTCTTTAAGAGAACTGGAAGGAAATTTCCCTAAAACCCAACTAACAACAAGTTTGGGTTTGACAAGAGCAAAGCCAAGTGTTACAATTGTAACCAGCTAGGCCACTTCTCCAGGGAATGAAAGGCTCCTAAATCCAATCCGGGAACCACTTAATCCTCCACACATCCTACCACACCTAAAGCCGCTGGAAAGTCAACTGCACAACACACAACTGTTGTTGTTCAAGAGGTTGACTGGATCTTCATGGTGCAGGATGTGACTCCTGCTCAAGCATTGATGGCTGAAACTGATGACATCAAAGTATTTGAACACCTCTGTACTCCAGCTTGCATTGCTAAAGTTAAAATGTAACATGACTATAATACGGAATTTAAATATGATATTGAGTCTTTAAATATCCTAAAAAATGACATTAAAAGGGCTGAATCTAACTATAAATTGAGAATTGAAGAGTTAGAGAAAACTGTGCCCTTTTTAAAACATGAACATACCAACTATAGGACTCAAATCAAACATTAAATCTCCAAATTAACTGAGGCTCAAGCCCAACTAGTCACAGCTAAGGCTCAAGCCAGGAAGCATGCAATTTCTGAGCAAAACTTCCAAGCCATTCTGGCATCATCCTCCCACTCTATAATTTATTATCAAAACAAAGGAGGGTTGGGAACCAATGAAATTGCTCCACCGCACTCCTATGAGTCTACAAGGCAACCAAGATGTGGGACTAAAGAGCAAAAGGTTCTAACTATTGACCCACCACCTGATGAGTTGAAGAGTGATGCAACTATAGAGACCATCACAAGGAAGGATCAGGTAATACAACCCATTCCACCGGTGATGATCATCCCTTAACCACCAAAGCCAGAAGAAACAAGGCTAAGGCAACTAGAAAAACTGCCAAGAAAGTGGTTGAATCCAAGTTGAAGATAGACTCAAAGCAAAAGGGTGTGTTTATTTCAGCTGGGTTCTGTAAGGCCCTGTTCCCGGGACGCTTACAGCTGGTCATTCATCGCACTCAAAACATAATTTTTGTCATCTTACATAATAACATCGCAGCGGAAACATTTAAAACAATATCTAATTTAAATATATTAGCTTTTGCAAACAATACTTCTCTATCATATTACAAAATTCCTGTTACATTTCATTACAAAAGCCTTATAATAATGGATGCCATTCCAAAAGAACTGAGTAGTCGCCCCGTGCCATCCTCAGCAACATACCTGCCAACTGGAAACACATCAAAGTCAACGTTGCTGAGTGAGTTCTAGTTTTATAATAAAACATACTTTTCTTTCGTAAAACCGTTCTTTACTTTCTTTCAAAATCATACAGTACTTTACATTCGTTCGTGATCATACATCATACGTACATACAGGTAATAGAATTATTATCTTCCATTACGTTCGTTACAATCATCATTCATCGTACATTTTTATCTTTCACTTCTTTTTAGATCCTGTCAGACTTTACCCTCTTCATGGCACTCAGCCACGATTACTAAGATCGAATGACACAGACCCGTTCATACCGTTCTAGATCTGGTCAGACTTTACCCTCTTCGTGGCACTCAGCCACGATTACTGAGGTCGAATAACAAAGATTCCATTTAGTACATTATTAAGATATTTCGTTAACGTTCATTTCATACATTCGTTCTTTCCATCATTACCTTTCTCATTTATCAACTCACGCCATACTCCCGACTCATGTCCGAAGACTGGTACCGTGCCGGGGTCTGTACACAAACCCCCGACTCATGTCCGAAGACTGACACAGCACCAGAGTACGCGATTCGTTTCTCTTTCATCTCATCTCAGTCTCACGCACTACTCCCGACTCATGTTCGAAGACTGATACTAATCCGGGGCCTGTACACAAACCCCCGACTCATGTCCGAAGACTGACACAGTACCGAAGTACGCGACAAGGACCTCTTTCAAGTCTGTTGCGACACAGAGTCGCTCATCTCATACATATGCTTGCAAGCCTTTCATTCGTTCATTCATTCATAAATTACTGCATGTATTCATTCATTACATTCCTCTTTTCATTATCTTCCACTTTACATTACATAATACTTTCATTTCGTTCATTAACATTTGACGCAAAGCCATGGAAAGATAAACATACATAATAAGGAACATAAACGTAAACATAAACATACAGCATCACCATACAGGCATCATCATACATACGTAACACACATCATACATACTATGCATCACACGCACCGCCAGGCATAACATCACACATATCATCATACATCTCATCATCATAAACATGCCCAACATAACGTCTACAACCTCGAAAGTCAACTTACACAAGCCTACGGGTACCTCTCGAGTCAAAACCCATAATTGCACTTTCCCTCGAAGGTCATAAGATAAACCGTTGCTCTTCCGGGTGTATGAACCCTTCTTGGGCGTATGGACACCCTCCAGTTGCATGGCCTCCATGAGACTGGCCCTTCATTCGGGTGACTGGTCCTTCATTCGGGTGATTGGCCCTTCATTCGGGTGACTGGACCTTCATTCTGGTGACTGGACCTTCATTCGGGTGACTGGCCCTTCATTCGAGTGACTGGACCTTTATTTGGGTGACTGGACCTTCATTCAGGTGTTTGGACTCTCATTTGGGTGACTCGACCTTCATTCGGGTGACTGGACCTTCATTCGGGTGACTGGACCTTCATTCTCCCTCCTGTCGGGTGACTGGACCTTCATTCTCCCTCCAGTCGGGCGACTGGCCTTCAGTCTCCCTCCAGTCGGGTGACTGGCCTTCAGTCTCCCTCCAGTCGGGTGACTGGCCTTCAGTCTCCCTCCAGTCGGCCGAATGGCCTTCAGTCTCCCTCCAGTCAGCCGAATGGCCTTCAGTCTCCCTCCAGTCGGCCGAATGGCCTTCAGTCTCCCTCCAGTCGGCCGAATGGCCTTCAGTCTCCCTCCAGTCGACCGAATGACCTTCAATCTCCCTCCAGTCGGTCGCCTAGCCCTAGCTGATGCAGAATGTAGTTCATCCCAACTGCAGCCGAGGGTTTTTGGCCTCCAAACTCATCTAAACCCATTTTGAGCCCAAATCGACCATCCTAAGCCTTAGGGAAACATACTACGACATCATTCAAGCATACCCAAGCCCGAAATCAAGCCCCAAACGAATCATACACATACATATACATACATCAACGGGTATTCACCCAAAAACCTGAAAAAATAGTTTTCAGATGTGTTCCAGCCCCAAAATCAGTTGAAAACGAGTAAAAGAGGGGTCCTAGAACTCACCTTAACGATCCCATCAAGTAGAGCTTCGATTTGACCCGCTACACGTCGATTTCCACGCTCGAATCCACCCGAACCAAGCTTTTCTCCTCTTTTCTCTTTCTCTTCTCCCCTCTTCTCTTGGTTGAAAAATGAGAAGGATTGGGGTGTTTCCCCCTTTTATACTCCCACTCATCAAAGTTTCTCTCGTTGGCGAGTTTGGTCCCTCGACTATGGACTTTATTTCTTTTTCTTCTTTCGTCGGCTTCAAAGAAAATTTCCGGGCGTTACAAGTCCACCCCCTTATATAAGTTTCGTCCCCGAAACCTGTTGTTCCTTGAACCATTGCGGGCAATATTGTCTCATCTCTTTTCCAGTCTCCCACCTGGGATTCAATCACTCTACGTCGTTTATCAACATACGGCTTCTGGTCTATCTTTGGCTATCTCCATCAGGGCTTTGATCCTTTCAAGCTTCTTAGTCGTAGCCTCAGTCACCTCACTATTTCCCATACGTCATTTGGTGCTCGGCCTTCACTTGTAGACAACTAAGGCATTTACTCACTTACTCCATCATACCACGCTTCATACCTGGCCACCAATAATCTTTACTCGTGTCTTGATACATCTGATGGTTGAGATATTAGTATATCCACATACCTTACCTCAGCCAAGTAGACGATACGTCCACGCCTCATAGATTGCTAACCCATTCACCTTACGGTGTACGCCTATCCACCCAAGTCTGTCCTGAACGGTCTAGCACAAATAAACGCTTTCTCAATTCTATCCCGCAATCCTCTAGGGCATCTAGGTAACCTAGTGAATTCATTAATAGCAATTTCTACATCGAAGGGCTCATTGATGTTCCTCCTCCTAACATGCCACTTACAAAAGAAAGCAGTAGGAACGAGACTACTACTAGCATCGCATTCAAATCATAGATGCACAAATTTTAAATTACCAGAAACGTACCTGACGTCAAGTCGAAGTCCGCTCTAGCCTCCGCTCGGTCATGGCGAAAGCTCTAGCCTTCACCCTCTGTTCCCTTTCCTCGCACCGGAGCTTCCTGCCTTCGACTTCTTACAATCCCTACTCAGGTGTCCAGTCTCGCCACAGTCGTAGCACTTAGCCGTGCGGCAATCCCTCGCCCTGTGGCCTTCCTTCCCACACTGGAAACATACGTTCAGTCCCCACTTGCATTCCCCCTCATGGCCTCTACCACACGTTTTGCATACTTCTCCTTTTCTTTCTATTCTCTTCCAATCATCATCCCTCGACGCCGTACCTTCATACACAAATCCACCGTCATTGCCTCGCCCTCCTTTCCCCTTCTTAACATAGGCTCGCTCCTCCCCTTCGTCTGTCATCGCCATCGCCCCCCGCTCGCCGTACAACCTTCCCGCCAGGTCAACTGCCGACCTAAACGTACTCGGCCGGGCAGTGATCATGTGCCTGCGGATGTCCGTCGGTAAACCCTGAATATACCTCTTAATCTTTCGCGAAAGAGGTATCACCTGATCTGGCACCAGCCGTGCCATTTCGTTGAATTTGGTAGTGTATTGCTGATGCGTCATTGTTCCCGCCTCCAGCTGCAGGAACTCTCTTTCAACTTTATCCATCTCACGATGAGGACAGAATTCCTCAATCACCAGCCTTTTCTACTCTGACCATCTCATCCTTCCAATAGCTTGACTGCCCTCAACTTGGACTATGTTGTCCTACCAGCACAAAGCCGAGCCCACGAAAGAGTGGGTAGGAAATTTTACCTTCTGATCTTCTCGGCACTCGCTGATATTTAAAACAGCTTCCATTTCCCTCACCCATCGGTGAGCAGCAGCAGCAGTGCCATTGCCATCAAAAGTTGGGGGCTTGCATCATTGAAACTCCCCATAGTTACAGCCTCATGCCACTTCCGGCGCAGGCTCTTCCTCCTCTTCTTCCTCTTCGTCATCGGAGAGAACCGCTTCAGTCTTGGGGCATCTCCTTTCGCCCGAAGGTCTACCCCTTTCCTTTCTCTCCTCATCTCTAACAGTCTTTATCACTTCGGTCACTACAAACGGTAGGATTGTCTGCAAGACCTGATGCACTTCCTCCACGACCGCCTCTCTCATCGAGGCCTTCTGATTAGCATTCTCATCACCGCCCTCAGGATGAGGGGTCTCGGGTTCTTCATGAACCACTTCTTCGGCCCTATGCCTTCCTCTTGTGACCCGTGGTTCAGCACCACGTCCACCACCACCTCCACCACGAGAAGCTTTCAAAGATCTTCCACCGACCATTGTCTAAACACACTGAAAGATTCAAACACTAACACGGTCATTCAAGGAACAGCTCAGTTTATGTCAAGTATAGTAAGTCCCTAATTACAGTGGCCAGTTGCGATTAGCCACTTACTTTACTCTTCATATCCCAATCATTACCTGTCCTAACTACATCAGTATCAAAATCTACCAGCAACACGTAAACCATATAACATGCGCACATAATTTCGGTTTACATTACGAAAATACCTGATGGCACGCAGCTACTCAGATTGGTATCCCATTCCCTTTCCGTCCCATTCTCAGTTTAAGTTAAGGTTTATTTTGAAAATTTACCCATTTCACTTAAACTTTGGCTCTGATACCAACTTGTAAGGCCTGGTTCCCGGGACGCTTACAACTGGTCATTCATCGCACTCAAAACATAATTTTTGTCATCTTACATGAAAACGTCGCAGCGGAAACATTTAAAACAATATCTCATTTAAATATATTAGCTTTTGCAAACAATACTTCTCTATCATATTACAAAATTCCTGTTACATTTCATTACAAAAGCCTTATAATAATGGATGCCATTCCAAAAGAACTGAGTAGTCGCCCCGTACCATCCTCAGCAACATACCTGCCAACTGGAAACACATCAAAGTCAGCGTTGCTGAGTGAGTTCTAGTTTTATAATAAAACATACTTTTCTTTTGTAAAACCGTTCTTTACTTTCTTTCAAAATCATACAGTACTTTACATTCGTTCGTGATCATACATCATACGTACATACAGGTAATTATTATCTTCCATTACGTTCGTTACAATCATCATTCATCATACATTATTATCTTTCACTTCTTTCTAGATCCTGTCAGACTTTACCCTCTTCATGGCACTCAGCCACGATTACTGAGGTCGAATGACACGGACCCATTCATACCGGTCTAGATCTGGTCAAACTTTACCCTCTTCGTGGCACTTAGCCACGATTACTGAGGTCGAATGACAAAGATCCCGTTTAGTACATTATTAAGATATTTCGTTAACGTTCATTTCATACATTCGTTCTTTCCATCATTACCTTTCTCATTTATCAACTCACGCCATACTCCCGACTCATGTCTGAAGACTGGTACCGTGTCGGGGTCTGTACACAAACCCCCGACTCATGTCCGAAGACTAACATAGCACTGGAGTACGCGATTTGTTTCTCTTTCATCTCATCTAAGTCTCACGCACTACTCCCGACTCATGTCCGAAGACTGATACTGTGCCGGGGCCTGTACACAAACCCCCGACTCATGTCCGAAGACTGACACAGTACCGGAGTACGCGACAAGGACCTCTTTCGAGTCTGTTGCGACACAGAGTCGCTCACCTCATACATATGCTTGCAAGCCTTTCATTCGTTCATTCATTCATTAATTACTGCATGCATTCATTCATTACGTTCCTCTTTTCATTATCTTCCACTTTATTTTACATAATACTTTCATTTCATTCATTAACGTTCGACGCAAAGCCATGGAAAGATAAACATACATAATAAGGAACATAAACGTAAACATAAACATACAGCATCACCATACAGGCATCATCATACATACATAGCACACATCATACATACTATGCGTCACACGCACCGCCAGGCATGACATCACACATAACATCATACATCTCATCATCATCAACATGCCCAACATAATGTCTACCACCTCGAAAGTCAACTTACACAAGCCTACAGGAACCTCTCGAGTCAAAACCCATAACTGCACTTTCCCTCGAAGGTCATAAGATAAACCGTTGCTCTTCCGGGCGTATGAACCCTTCGTGGGCGTATGGACATCCTCCAGTTGCATGGCCTCCATGCGATTGGCCCTTCATTCGGGTGACTGGTCCTTCATTCGGGTGACTGGCCTTTCAGTCGGGTGACTTGACCTTCATTCGGGTGACTGGACCTTCATTCGGGTGACTGGCCCTTCATTCGGGTGACTGGACCTTCATTCGGGTGACTGGACCTTCATTCGGGTGACTGGCCCTTCATTCGGGTGACTGGACCTTCATTCGGGTGACTGGACCTTCATTCGGGTGATTGGACCTTCATTCTCCCTCCAGTCGGATGACTGGACCTTCATTCTCCCTCTAGTCGGGTGACTGGCCTTCAGTCTCCCTCCAATCGGGTGACTGGCCTTCAGTCTCCCTCCAGTCGGCCGAATGGCCTTCAGTCTCCCTCCAGTCGGCCGAATGGCCTTCAGTCTCCCTCCAGTCGGCCGAATGGCCTTCAGTCTCCCTCCAGTCGGCCGAATGGCCTTCAGTCTCCCTCCAGTCGGCCGAATGGCCTTCAGTCTCCCTCCAGTCGGCCGAATGGCCTTCAATCTCCCTCCAGTCGGTCGCCTAGCCCTAACTGATGCAGAATGCAGTTCATCCCGACTGCAGCCGAGGGTTTTCGGCCTCCAAACTCATCTAAACCCATTTTGAGCCCAAATCGACCATCCTAAGCCTTAGGGAAACATACTACGACAACATTCAAGCATACCCAAGCCCAAAATCAAGCCCCAAACGAATGATACACATACATATACATACATAAACGGGTATTCACCCAAAAACTCGAAAAAATAGTTTTCAGATGTGTTAAAGCCCTAAAATCAGTTGAAAACGAGTAAAAGAGGGGTCCTAGAACTCACCTTAACGATCCCGTCTAGTAGAGCTTTAATTTGACCTGCTACACGTCGATTTCCACACTCGAATCCACCCGAACCAAGCTTTTCTCATCATTTTCTCTTTCTCTTTTCCCCTATTCTCTTGGCTGAAAAATGAGAAGGATTGGGGTGTTTCCCCCTTTTATACTCCCATTCATCAAAGTTTCTCGCGTTGGCGATTTGGTCCCTCGACTTTGGACTTTATTTCTTTTTCTTCTTTCGTCGGCTTCAAAAAAAATTTCCGGGCGTTACAGGTTCCCAGTGGTTGGAAACTCTGATCTAGGAAAGGAGTGTAGTACCAACACTCCTGTCATGCTAAAGGTTCAGAAGTTGACATGGAAGGCTGTTAATGAAGAGAAAAAGTGTAAGAAACAACAGTCTTTACATCCTACAAAGGTTAACATTGCATGCATAATGTGTGGTCTGTAAAATCACATGGATAAAGATTGTTACTACAATCCTACAAGCAGGAAGGAGTCAAGGAAGGTATCACATTTGGACCTTATCACATGGTCCAAGTCATGAGGAAAGGAAAGCTTATTTCCAAAGCAAAGTTGCTTTCGGAAGAAACTCATTTTCCGAAAGGAAATTAGTTTCGAAAGAAAATGCTAAGAAAATTCAAAAGAACAAAAGAGTTCCTTTGAAACCTTCTAAAAAGAAGAATGATTTGGAAGAAAAGGTGAGGAAAGCTTCTTCCAAGAAGAAAGAAGCATCGGAAGTATGCCATGCTACCTAAGCTTCATCAAGCTCATCTATATTGATAAGTCAAGGGATGGATTGGAAGATCAAACAAGATGCTGCAGCCCAAACCTCTTCCTCACAAACATCTATTGAACCCCCATGCATATACTTTGGTTCAATTATATACTCATCATTGGAAAAGCCAAGACCAACAAGGCTTGGGTTTCTAAATTACAATGTATGGATTGTAGATAGTGGATGCTCCAAGCACATGACTGGGAACATATCTCTTCTTCAATAATTTCAACATTTATATGGAGGTCCTGTTCAATTTGGAGGTGAGGCTGGAGGATACAATTCTGGCAGAGGAAGTGTATCCAACGGCAAGTTAAGAGTCAACAAAGTAAACTTTGTCAAGCAGGTTGAACACAATCTTTTTAGTGTTTTTCAATTATGTGACCAAAAGCACCAAATGCTTTTCACAAAACATGAGTACATTATCCTCAAACCCGGGTTCCTCAGGAATTGGTGCTTCTTAGATCTCCCAGGAAAGGGGATATGTACAAGCTGGATATGAACAATGCTTCCCCATTGGGTGAAGTATCATGCTTTCTTTCCAAAGCTGATGGTGATGAGTCAACTCTGTGGCATAAACGAATATGTCATGTTAATTTCAAAACCATGAATAAATTGGTTAAAGATAACTTGATACATGGTGTGCCTAAAAATGAATTTATCCTGCAAAGATAACTGTGTTGCATGTCTGAAAGGAAAGCAACATAGAGTATCTCGTAAATCCAAAGAAGTTAACTCCATCACCACTCCATTACACTTATTGCACATGGATCTATTTGGTCCCACAAGTATAATGAGCATTGGAAGGAAATCATACTGCCTTGTGATTGTTGATGATTTTACTAGATTCACATGTGCATTCTTTTTAAAAACAAATGATGAAACTATAGTAACTTTAAAATCTTGTATGCTTAAAATAGAAAATGAAATAGATTACAAGGTTAAGATAATTAGAAGTGATCAAGGGACTAAGTTTAAGAATCAAGTTATTGACTCATTCTGTAACTCAAAAGTGATTGCTAGACAATATAGTTCTCCTAGAACTCCTCAACAAAATGGTGTTGCTGAGAGGAGAAATAGGACACTTATTGAGAGTGCTCAAACCATGTTATCTGATTTAAAGCTACCTCTAACATTTTGGGTAGAGGCACTTAGAACTACAGGCTATGTGCAGAACAGAGTTCTTGTAGTTAGGCCACATAGAAAGACCCCTTTTGAGCTATGGAACAAGAGGCCACCATTCATTAGCTTTCTTAGGTCTTTTGGGAGCAGGTGTACCATACTTAACACAAAGGACAATTTGGAAAAATTTGCTGAAAAGTCAAATGATGCGATCTTTGTTGGATATTCCTCCAACTCTATTGCCTTTAGAGTTTACAAGATTAAATCAACAACTTGAGGAATCATCCAACATTGTTGTTAATGAGCACACTCCTTGTGTTAGGGAGAATGGACCTGATCATATCTTTGATTTAGAATTGTTTCCAAACTATTCTAAACCTACTTGTGAGAATGTTTCTGCTGGAACAAGTACTCAAAGTGATTCTGATGATGACCAATTGTTTGAGTTACCCAGACCTCTTCCAAGTTCTCCAAGAAATGCTGAAAATCAAGCTCCCGTAATTGGAAGTTCTGACAGTATAACTATCACAAAAACCAGTAGAGCTTCAACAAGTTGTCAACAAAGTGAGCCCTAAACCTCATCTAGTGACAATGCACAACACCAAGTTGATGGAAGCAACATTTTGAAGGACCAGGCAACTTTTAATGCTGCTCCACAGCCAATTGATACTGATGTTGTCTCTCCTTCATTCAATCAGTCCTCATTGAATGAATATGAGACATCAGCTGGACCAAGTGTTCAACTTCCTGAGCAAAACCTTTCCAATTTGGATCTATCCCTGCAACTGGATGTAATTCCTAGGCTAAGGATTCATAACACTCACCCAGCTGAGAATATCATTAGAGATGTTTCTGAAGGCATGAGAACAAGGGGACAAACTCACAATGGGAATGTCTGCTTGTACTCATGCTTCTTATCACAGATGGAGCCAAAGAAGATAGAAGAAGCCTTAAAAGATAGTAGTTGGGTTGAATAAATACAAGAAGAATTGATTCAATTCAAGAGACCAAAGGTTTGGAACCTATGTCCACTACCATCCGGTCAAGTACCCATTGGCACAAAGTGGGTGTTCAGGAACAAGAGGGATGATATAGGATTGATTATCAAGAACAAAGCAAGACTGGTAGTTCAAGGGTACACGCAAGAGGAGGGAATTGATTACATTGATGTATTTGCACCTGTTGCAAGACTTGAGGCAGTGAGGATCTTTCTTGCTTATGCAGCATCCAAGAACTTTACAGTCTACCAGCTTGATATCAAGTGTGCTTTTCTATACGGGGATATAGACAAGGAAGTCTATGTGTGCTAGCCTCCAGGATTTGAAGACCCACAGCACCCCAGCTATATATGCAAATTGGATAAAGCTCTATATGGGCTGCACCACGCACCTAGGCTGTGGTATGAGACTTTAGTTTCTTCTGAAGAATGGTTACACCAGAGGTATCATTGATAAGACTTTATTCATAAGAAAGTCAGGGAAAGACATATTCCTCGTACAAGTCTATGTTGATAACATCATATTTGGTTCCTCAAATAACCAAATGTGTAAGGACTTTGAGAGCATTATGAAGAAGAAGTTTGAAATGAGCTCCATAGGAAAATGGACTTTTTCCTTGGAATTCAGGTAAAACGGATGAAAGAATGGTTCTTTATCAATCAATCTAAGTATGTTAAAGACATCTTAGAAAGATTTGTTATGGAAGATTGCAAGCCAGCAAAGACTCCTATGCTTAGAAATTACAATCTTTGTCCTGACTCTGAGGAAGAGGATACTGATCAATATTAGTATAGGGCAATTATTGGATCTATGATGTATCTCACAACAAGTATACCTGATATCATGTTTTCAACTTGCATCTGTGCAAGATATCAGGCTGCTCCAAAGGTGTCTCACCTAGTTGCTGCCAAGAGAATCCTTAGATGCCTCAAAGGAGCACCTAAACTGGGTCTCTGGTATCCCAGGAACAATGACTTCAATCTCTATGGCTACACTGATAGTGACTATGGTGGTTGCAACATCAACAAGAAATCAACATCAGGAGGATGTCAATTTCTTGGTGGAAGGATAATCTCATGGCAATGCAAAAACCAATCCTATGTCTCAACATCAACTGTTGAAGCTGAATACATTACTGCTGCTAGTTCTTGTGCTCAGCAATTGTGGATTCAAAACCAGATGTTAGATTATGGATTCAATTTCATGGAGACTCCTATTCACATTGACAACAAGAGTGCTATTTCTATTACAGAAAATCCTTTCAAGCACTCCAAGACAAAGCACATTAACATCATGTATCATTTCATTAGAGATATTCATGATAAAAATCTGATCAAACTATTCAAAGTTGACTCAAATGAACAATATGCTGATTTGTTCACCAAGGAATTTGATGAACAAAGATTTATGTATCTTAGTACAGCTATTGGGATGATAAATATTGATTAGTCTATCTCATTCGAAAACCTTTTCAAAATGTGTCTTGTCAAAACAATCTAAGCCCTGTTACAAAAGGTATTTCTTAAAAATTTGACTAAGTGTGAGTTCTTCCGAAGATAAATTAACCCTCGGAAGATGTCTTATGTATCTTCCGAAGGAAAATTCCTCCAAGATCTGTTTTATCTTTCGAAGAGTTTTTAGCTTCGGAAGAAGCATTTGATGAAATATCAAATCTTCTTCCAAAGCTTAACAAACTCCTTCACTCGGAAGACCTTCTTACTCTTGGAAATAAATTTCTCTTAGGATAAATTCGGAAGTAAGTTTAGCTTCGGAAGAAGATTACATTCGGAAAAGCTTTTACACTTAGAAGAAAGCTTTACTGTGTAACGGAAATCTTTTGGGCCCCATTCTGAAAAAGGCAAAGATTTTATTAATGATGTCAGCATATTTTAAATGGATTTAATCTTACCGCCATTGTCACATCATACCCCAAACTATCATTTCACCTTATCCATCCGCCATTTCACCCATTTAAATACTTTCGACCTATTTCCTTAATCTTTTTACCGATTTCACAGCCCTAAGTTTCCTTCGCCTCCGATTTTACTCCCAAAGCAAACTTAATTCCTTTGTAACGTTCCAACAATGGCACTAAACCCTCAACACAATCAAGTTGCACTCCTTGACTCTTCCAAGGATGCTGACTTTTCTGAATCATCCAGTTCCTTACCCAGTCCACCTACTTCATAGCCCTAACCGTTAACCCCATTGTCTACTCAAACCATATGGCAGAGTTCTGGCGAAATACTCGGATTAATACCCTGAACAGAGTAAGGGGCATTAGATCAAGGGTTTGTGATCAAAAATTGGTCATATCCGAATAAACCATTAGGGAGCACCTAGAGCTCCATGATGAGGGTTCTCCTACGGTAGTCCCCAAATCAGACCTAGATGACACATATACCCAGATGGGATATGGTGGTGATGTGAGTAGGTCAATTGTATATAAGTTCAACTTCTCCTACAACTGGAAATTCCTGTTTCACATAGTCCTTCACTGCTTGTCAAATAAGTCTGGGGGATGGGATCAAATTCCCTATGAACTAGGATGCCTTGTTCACGGGTTGGTAAAAGGCCTCAGGTTCAACTACTCAAGGTGTGTGCTCACCAATCTCATGGGAAACCTTCAAAGAAAAATATTTTATATCTATCCCCATTTCATTCAGCACATAATCAACTGTGAGTTGGATCAGAGTAAGCTTGTCTGTGCAGTTGCTCTACCTATCCTTCACATAAAGACGGCCATCTTCAAGGTGCTGAAGAGGGTGTCCACCAACTTCATTGGAAGACACACTGAGCTCCTTCCAGGTATGATTGAGCCAATGGATCCTGGTGACATCCTTGAAAACCCCACAGGTGATGAACCCACACTAGAAATAACCACACAATGCCAAATTTACCTTCCTATCCTATCAAACACACATATCAGAGATGCTCCAAGCAAACCAACCTTGTTCAATCTCCTCTGATTGAACAAGTTCCCCTTGTTTAATCCAAAAAGGCTAGAGTGGAAACATGGGTTCACACTCGGTCTGAGGTCCCTCCATCCTTCACATTTGACCTTAATATGGGTATTGAGGCTCCTCAGTCTCAATCCTATGAGCCCCAAACCCAAACTGAAAGCCCTCAGGGACAGTCACTATACTCCTCTAAGAAGCCAAAAAGGACAGCCCAATCAAAGGCTCAATGCCACTAGACATTGATCAAGGTCCCGGTCATTAAGCATAACTTCCATATCTTTCACTGACCTTCTCATAGGTACTGATAAAGAACTCATGTCTCTTCAAGGCCATGATGTTGATCCATAGCACCTCTCTAAGGATCAACTGAGCCTAGAGAGATCTCTGATTTCTAGCCCACATCAGCAAACTCAAACTGAGGTAAGTCCTACTGGTGTGGAGGAGACTCATGTAGATTCAACTGCCACTACTGAAGGTGCCTCAATAGGTCCTCAGGACAGTGGTAACATATCTGTGACTGAATCTATGGCAACCCTGCCTTTTGAGAACTCTGAAAGGGACATCATTAAGCAAGAGAAACTAGGGCACCAAGAAACCACAACTGGTGGTGAGGATGAACATACCTGGTATGTTACCTCATCTCCCTATGATTCTTCCAAAGAAGATGAGGGAATTATGCAACTCAACATAAGAGACCTACTTTCTGTAGTCTCAAACCTTGAATCCAGTAAGACTTTAGAGGGTAGGTCTACCACTCAGCAACTTGAGATTGAAAATCTCAAGGCTCAACTAGCTGAGAAACAGACTGAGAGATCTGTTAGGCATGTACCAATTCAAGTCTCTCTGACTTCCTCCTCCAGCTCATCAAGCTCTCAATATGATGCTACCAAAAAGGGAGGGAATGTTCAAAGAGAAACACATGTGGAGCAACCAAGATTAACCCTTTCTACACTATCTTCAAGATATCATGCTCAGAAATCAACTGCTTTCTTGAGCCTCCTCCTATCATCCTTCAAGTGGACCTAAGGATGCTCATCCCTTGAACAGATTCTTAACCAAATTTCTGATGAGCTCCTCCCTTGAACAGCCAAGTCCAGATGTTACTGTGGCATACTTTGGAGCTGAAGAGCTTCAGAGGTGGAATACACCATCTACCACTGTCAAAGGAGTTAGTCAACCTAAGGTCCATATTGAACCTGATATTGAACTCAAAAGGGATATGAAGACTGATGGCCCAACAACTGAAACAGTTGGGACAGATAGTGCAATCCTAGAAACTTCCGAAGTTGAAGCCAAAGCTGCGTAAGAAGTATTCCAAACTACTGAAGCTGAGATCCAAGCTACGGAAGGGCTATACTCTCTGTCTGATGATCTAATTATCATAGATGCAATCCTTGAACTCGCATCTGAGGTAAATAGTGAAGACTTTCTCAAAACACCTCTCACTCAACATCATCATCATCACAAGCTCAAATTACCACCCACCAATCTGAAACCTCTGCACAAGAACCTCCAAAGTCTCAAGCTTCTGAAGACATCAAGGGTAAAAGGAAGTTGACTACGAAAGAACTGCTAGAGGAGGAAAGGTTGGAAAAGCTTAGAAGAAAATGTAGACTTCCCACTGAGAAGCTATTAGCTGCTAGTAGTGAAGTAGCTGTAGTCAACCAGGAGGCTATCAACAACCAAATAAGGGTGGAGATTATTGATAAGCTCGTCAATCTGGGTGTAGCTAGTGAAGATGTTCTCCTCCTACCACTTGAGGAGTTGGTGGAGTTAGAGAAGGCAACCCTGCTGTGGAAAGAACAAGTAAAGGCAGCAAGGTTGGCCTTAGAAAAGGAAGAACAGAGAAAGAATGAGGAAGCTGAGCAATAGCTAAAGAATGAAAGGATAGCTTTTCTAAGCTCTAGGGGATTCTCTCTTGAGGAACTAGCTCCTCATGACAATGACACTATCTTGTGGCTTTTCAACAAAGAACAAGATCAAATCAACAAAGAGAGAAAAAGGGCTTCCAGGGAAAAGTTGAAAGAGAAGAAGAAGAAAGAGGAAGAAGCTCAATTTGCAGCTGTCAAGAAGATAGGAGATAAAGGCTGACCCTGTAGCAACATGTCAGCGACATCAAGGTTGACATTTGCTCAGAAAGAAGGAAGGAGATGTATAGAAGAATACAGGGGATGACTTCAAAACCAACACCACAACCACAACCACAACCATAACCAACACCTTTCCCTTTACCCATCAAAACCGAACCAACCACTGAGCCTTACACTCCTGAGCCCAAACCATCATCCATACCCTCTCCCACACCAATTTCATCAAAACAACCACCTCCACTACCTATCCTTAAACCCAAAACACTCCCCAAAACCCAACCATCATCTACCCAACAACCACCTAAGTCATCCTCTCAATAATCTAAACTTTAACCTTAGAAGAATTCAAGGAGATCAAGATGAAGCTCATCAAATATACTACTCTGAGTGACATCTCTTGTGAGGAAGGGCACATCAACCTGACCTTCATTGATAGCTCCTCCTGTTCCCTCACAAGAGAACAATTCCTTGATCTGCCTAGAGGAACATTGGACTAGGCTCTCAAACTCTTAGAAACTAATTATGATTCTCTTGAAGAAGAAGAGAAGAAGCTGAGAAGAAAGATGGTGACTCTACTAGACACTAGGAAGGAAGACAAGCTACCATCTCAACCTCTTGTTCCTAGAAAGAAAATAGTCCAGTGGAGGTTTGAAGACTCTTCTCATAATTTTGTTGTGGAGTGAGAGAATGGTGAGATCAATAGGCTTAATGCCTCTTCTCTGCTATACTCAAGCAGATTTGATATTGCTGAGTTAGCAGAGAAACCATTCTCCAATTCCTCTAACTCTGAGATAGCTGCTCACATCATAAAATCATTTGAGCAATCTTCATCTAGGTGAATTGACTGCAAAGGCAAAGCCGTTTTACAAATGCTTGAACACCATGAATTGAAATCCATAGTTAGATGGGAGTATGACTACAACTCCCGACAACTAAGTCTCTTCAGAGAGTCACAACAAAGGGTACATATCATTCCAAGTGACAGACTTGATCTGCTATCTACAAAATATTTATACAAACTTCTCGGCACCACATCTGGAAAGAACAAAGAGATAGATAAGCATCTTCTTTCCTTGGTACTGAAAGTTTTGAGAAGTAGAAACAAGTGAGGTTTTGGTAGCATCAGCCTAGTGGGAGTTTGTTGGATTAAGTAAGATAGGTGCAACAAAAAACAAACACTTAGAACATTTTTATGCAACTAATGAAGAGCTTCCAAAGGCAAAAGCTGAACTTCCGAAGGTCAAGGCTGAAGGAGCTTCCGAAGAGGAACTCCAACTTCCGAAGACAAAGTCTTCCTTCTTCCGAAGTTCAACACTTAGAAGATTTCAAGACAATGACTTCCAAAGTATGAAGTCCTGAAGATCATCACAAGCCTCGGAAGAAGTAGACTATTCTGAAGTATAAGTGGCTTCGGAAGAACTTGTATTTCGAAGCCAATTAACCTTCAGAAGAACCTACTATGAACCAGTGGACATAAGTATGGTCTTTTTGACAGAACCACCGCAACCTCTGAGATACTGCATGGCACTTTCCCACGCCCATGTAGTTGACCATACTTTATTCCACTGTACATTCCTTATTAGTTAGTATAGTTACCAACTTTAGTTGATGACAAAAGGTAAGTCATGGACATGTTATGAGTACCAAATCATAGATAATATTTTATCTAAGATACCTTACCTTTAGCAATAAGTTTCCAGCTGGTATCAAAGTATAACTGGCTGTAGATAGTAGTATATATAGTTTCTCATTGTAACTCATTTAACATGCTTGTAAGAGTCTTGTAATACTTTGAGTTGAGAAATAATATATTCAAGTATCTTGAAAAACTTATCTGTGTTTGTTTACTTAGTATATTATTATGAACTCTTAAGGGATTCTGTATTATCAAAACGAGTGTGACGTAGTGAGTTTGAGAGATAACATTTGTGTTCAGTGATAAAACCCGATCCTGCAGCTTTTATGCATTGAATTGTAACTTGTGACATTTAGGTGAAAAATTTATAGAACTTTAAATAATTGTATATTACTGTTCTATTGTTTGTATTACAATTTGAGAGTTGTTACCATTGATTAATAGAGGTTTTGCGTCTGTTAATCAATATCACTTAGACAATCGTGTTATTAAGCCTTATATGATCCAATATTATGTATGTGATGTGTAAGTCTAACTGTGAGGTCTCCCTTGATCGAGGATTAAATTTACAAGTTAGTATTAGAGGCATAATTTGTGAGCTTTAGGCACTCTGCTACATAAAATTAAGTTAAGGATGAGATGAAGTAAGGATGACAGTAAATGTAGCTTCATTCCAAGAAGTAAAGTTAAAGTTAAATTAAACTTAGAGTTAAAGTCAATGTTAATAATAAAGATGATTATTATAACAATAATGATAACAATTTCATGTATGTGCATAGTAACTCAATGTACGAAATATTAGATTTTGGTGTTAACGTGACTTATGATAGGGAATAGAACAAATGGTTTTTGTGTTTTAAGCACGTAAGTTAAAGCTGACAAAGTACCTAATAGATCAAACGCTACGTTCATATTTATGTTTAATACATAAGGTCAACTTACGTATTGTATAATTAAAAGAATGATTAAAGAACAACCTTGAAATTATAAAAATTTAATTTGTAATCAATAAATCACCAACTACATATATACATACATACATACTTATGACATAAGCATGTATGGTGCATGTCCATACTAACAACAATAATAGAACACGCTAAAAATACTTGCATACTTAATTATCCAAAATAAATAAAAACTTATAAACCTAAATCATCAAAAACATTTACTATAAAATCACCAAGTCTTATAAAACAAAACCCACATACATACACACGACATGCATATACACATATGTCCACATACATGAAAATTATATGAACCACCAAAAGTCTTACACATTTTTATAAAACTCACAAACATATTTTTATAGAAACAAATCTAAACTATATAAGAATAATGGGTGTTCAGATCACCACTCAAATCACCCAATGTACATTAAAGAATCCAACCAAATCTTGTTTCTTGCACTAATGATTAAAGATCCATGAAAATCCTTTCAAGATCCTGAGTTAACTATGGAACCCCAAACCCCTTCCTACCCCATATCAACCAAAACCCCATAACCATCACGACTCACACTTCAATTTCAAACACATCTTCTTAAAATATCTCTCTACATTATCCTCTTACACCTTTCTTGAATCATTCATCTACAATCAAGAACACTCAAGTTCTATTAAATTTAAAGTAGGGATATGACCACCTAACGGACCCTATTGAGTACCACAAGATACTCTCAAAGCAAGGTAATATCACATACACACACAAACACATACCTATGTTCTAATCCTTCTAAAAACCTCTATTCCATTCTTCTATGAGCATGTACTAACGTCATATTTTGAGAAACTCATTTCTATCACTCAAGATCCTATGAAAGCCCCAAGTCTAGCACAACACTTAACAACGTAAAAAAAACCCAAAAACACAAGATTTGTGTATCACCCCATGATAGCAATGGCAACATATGAACACTTAAAAGATACTTATTTTCTAGTAACATAATAATATAGAAAGAGTACATAAAATTTTGATGTCCATAATTGTTTTTTTTAATAAAACTAGTTAACCTGAAAAACTTAGTTTTGCATAAAAATAAAGAAATATGCAAGATGAATACAACTTCATAATCTTTAATGTTCTAGAAGTTTATTATGACAAAAAAGGCGTGAAACAAGTGTTCATAATTTATGAAGTTGTAATATATTTTTAAGCAATTTTCAATGTCAGAAAACTATATGTTTTACACAAAAATATAAAAAATGAGAAAAGGGTGTAAAAAATCAGAACTTAATGTTAGTAACCCGACATTATAATAAAAGTTATAAACTAGCAATTTTATAAAATTTATTATTTCGATAGTCTAAGTATGATTATAAATAAATAAAATTTAATTTTATATTTTATATAGTTGATTTACATGTTAATAAAAAATATGAATATTAATTAGACTAAAAACATAAAAAGTTCTAAAAACACCTTTTAATACCCAAATTTGAAAAGAACTAAACATAATTGTCTCATATAACATAATAATATAATCCATGTGTAATATCAAGATTATTATCTTAAAGGCTGATGCTAACCAAAGATCCCTCAGCATGTAATGAAGTACAAGGTATGAAGTACTTCGGAAGATTTGACTATGTACAAAGAAATAACTAAGTGTCAAATCTTCCGAAGCCAAACGAAGAAATCTTTTGAAGCCAAATTTAAGTCTTCCGAAACTTAAAGACAAAGTCTTTCAAAGCTTGAAGACTGAACTCTTCTGAAGACTAAGACTGACATATTTTTGACAAAAGAAGAATACCTTTCGGTGTCAGCTCTGAAGACTCACTAACTTATACAAGTTGGTGATTACCTTTTTACCTATACATTATTGTCTCTTTTCTATAACTTCCTACTTTGGTTCTATTATCCTAATTGTATTATAATAGAATGTGAGCTATGGCATGTCATAGTCACAAGTCATAAGGCAATCCGTCTTTTGACTCTACATTGATCTTGTTGTCTAGATTAGTGTCTAGCTAGCGTTCAAAGTATGGCCGGCTGTAGGTTATAGTATAAAGTATCTCATGTATCAGTCTTAGGACTAAGCTTTGTAACACTTGTAAACACTTGAGAACAATATACATCAACCTTGAAAATCAATCTTTCTATTCTTGAGTGTTTTTACTTGTTATTCATTGTTTCACCGCCTAGTTCCTTATTTGATCTAGTAAGCGTGTTTACTTGATAATCTCCAACTATGAAAATGTTGTTTGAACCATAACCGATCCTACAATTGGTATAAGAGCTTCTCAGGCTCTTGATTACAAGATCTCACCATCTTGAATCACTCTTCAGTTTCACATTCACTTACTTGCTTAAATGACAGCTCTCTCTAAAGCAGATATGAAAACCAACACAATGACTAAGTCTCCACTAATCACTCCTGATGATTTTGACACTTGGTGCATGAGAATAGATAGATTCAAGTCTCAAGATAGTAGGATGTGAAGATCTATAGTCTCTTGACCTCACATCCCAAATACTACTTCAGCAACTGCTGGAGGTTGGATGATACCTAAGGAGGTGGATGATTATTTTGACGAAGACCGGAAGAAAATAAACATTGATCAGAAAACCATGACCATTCTTCAAACTGCTCTTTCCAACTCCATCTACAAAGGCTTCAAGAAGTATAAGAGTACAAAAGAACTCTGGGATGCACTGAAGCTGATGTATGAAGGATCTAAGAAAGCTAAGGAGAACAAGAAAGACATAATGAAGTAGCAATTTGAATACTTCACCTACAAGACAGGTGAAACTATGACTCAACAATACTTCAGGTATATTGAGATCGTACACCCTAATGGATGTTGGAGTCAAACTTGAGAGCAGATATATAGTGAGAAGTTCATGTTCTCGCTTCCTAGAGAATGGACACACTACTTTTGCTCAGAAGTGGGGATGAGGTTTTCTATATTATCCTTCCCTATGGTGGTCACCATTATTGCATCATTCTTTTGCTCATTGGGTAGTGGGTCAGCAGTTGGAATCTCTTGCTCATTAGTACCACATATTGGCTGTCTAACAGACACATAAGAGTGTGGTGGAGCAAATTTATTGGTTCCCAACCCACTTTTGTTTTAATAACACACCTTTGAGTGGGAGGATGAAGCAATGATGGTGTTGAATTTATGCTCCTCAATAGCATACTTCTTTGTTTTAGCCTCAGCAAGCGGGGCTTAAACCTCAGTCAATTTAGAGACTAAATCTTTTATTTGAGTCTTATAGTTTGAATTTTCATGTTTTAAAGAGGATACAATTTTCTCTAACTTTTTAATTTTGAGTTTGTAGTCAGATTCTGTTTTTTTAATCATATTTTAATATGTTTAAGGACTCAATATCAGATTTAATTTCCATGTTGTAGTCATGATACAACTTAACCTTAGCAATACAGGTTAGAGTACAAAGATGTTCATATACCTTATTGTCTTCAGTTCCAGCCATGAGAGCTTGAGCAGGAGTGACATCTTGCACCATAAAGCTCCAATCACTTTCTTGAGCAATAGTTGTAATTTGTTGTTCAGTTGTTTTGGCTGCAGCTTTTGGGGTAGCAGGATGTTGAGAATCTTGAGATACTCTAGGATTGGATTTAGGAGCCTTGCATTACCTTGCAAAATGACTAAGTTGATTGCAGTTGTAACACTTAGTCTTTGATTTGTCAAACCCAAGTTTGCTATTAGTTGGGTTCTGAGGGAATTGCCTTCCAATTCTCTCGAAGAACTTCTTTGTTCTGTAGATTAGAAGAGCCATCTGTTGGACAATGTCCATATATTCCACATCATCTGGGCTAAAACACTCGAGATCATCAAAACATAACTGAAAATCTTCAGAGTGCTCATTTTCTGAAACAAAAGCACAATTATCCTGAAAGTGATTTTGTTGAGCTTGTTGAGGCCTAGGTGTCTCAAGGAATATGATATAGGGTCCAGAAGAGGATGATGGTTGTTGGGGGTAGTTCAGGTACAACTGGGGGTAGGGAGTTCTTGAACCTTCAGCAACATGTAGAGCATTATTGACAGGAAGGTTTGAGTTTCTGTTCATTTGATGGTCTTTCTAAGTTTCCATTTCCATAAGGTATCCATTAAGGATTCTATATAGTTCACTCATGGTGAGAGTGTTGAGATTCTCACTTCTCTTAATTGAGACGTAGTAAAAAGTCCATTTATAAGCAAGTGCACTCATGAATTTTCTTACTATGTGAGTCAATCCCATAGACTGAAGATAGGAGATCAAGTCCTTGTAACTAAAGTATTGCTGACTCAGGGTCTCACCAGCAATGTGTGTGAAGTTTTCAAATTGTCGCTTCAGTACATCTTTCTTGGACTCTTTGGAATCAGTAGAACCGGAATACATCAACGTCAAAGCATCAAATGGATCTTTAGCAGTCTCACAGTGCTGAAAGCCTACCATTATGGAGTTAGGTATGGTTGTAAGCAGCACAGTCATGTGTAAGGCCCCGTTTCCGGAACGCTTACAGTCAGACATTCATCACACAAAATAATTAAACATATTACATTCATAAATTATAGCAGTGGAATAATTTAACAAAAACCATTTCATGCATTAATAATTACTTTTTCCAAATAATACATCGTTGTTCAAAAATTACAAAAATATCATTTAGTTGCATTACATCACAAAAATTTCATTCTTGCATAAAATGGATGTCGGTCCTTTATTTGCCAAGTAGCTCCATCCTCGTGCCACCCCTAGCAACAATTACCTGCCAACTGAAACTACATAAAAGTTAGCGTTGTTGAGTGAGTTCTAGCTCTATAATTAAAATACTTTACTTTCGCTTAAAATATTTCCTTTACTTTCATTCGTGATCACACATAATATGTACACACAGATAATATTTATTATTTTCTTTCATCATCATTCGCTTTCATACGCATCGTACGCTTCCTTCATTCATCATTATCTTTCACTTTTATCTGGACCAATGCCATGTGCTATACCCTGAACATTGTGCACAAAGTTGGTACTGTGTCGAAGTCTATAAATAGACCCCTAACATTGTGCACGAAGCTGACTCCAGTACCTGGGGCAAGTGACAAGGGTCCCATACATTTGGTCAATCACAAGGATTAGACCCATGTGTGCATCCTCATGGGTTAGCTAAACCACACACAGTTGAGCTAACAACCCCTCAATGAGTTGTGAACCTCCTTTCATTTTGCCTGCAAGACTTCCATTCATTATGTTCCACTTTTTGTTATCTTTGATCTTTCACTTCAGTACATAATACTTTACGTACAAAAGCATAAACATACCACGTAAAGCCACGTATTAATACGTAATAAGAAACATAAAAGAACAGGCCCAAAACATGCATAACATCAATATATAACATCACTTAAAGCATTCCAGGTCTTAGCCTCTAAATTCCATTCTCCCAGAAATTTCAGAATATTTTCTCAGGCATTTAGGCGCATGGGCACTATTTGGGCGCATGAGCACTATGCGGGCGCATGATAACTATTTGGGTGCATGAACTTTACTTAGGCGCATGAACACTTAGGCGCATGGTCAACTTAGGCGCACATGCACTATTGGAGTGCGTGAGCCTTACTTAGGCACATGGGGAACTAGGCGCATGGGAAGACTTAGGCGTATGGGAAACCTGGGCGAATGGGGAACTTAGGCGCATGGGCAGTGGGCGCATGGGCATTTAGACGCACATGCACACACTTAGGCGCATGGGCATGATTCTAGGCGCATGAGCACTATATGGCCGCATGGGCAGGGTCATGTTCGATTTGCACTATTTTCAGTCCCCAATTCTAATTCTAACATGTTTCTAACCTATTTCCATCATGCTAAACACTTAAATCAGGCACAAAAACATAAAACATAGCCAAAACACACCCAAACATACATAAATTCGCATAACCATAATAGCAAAATTCCGGTTCACATACCGAACATCATAAAAAGGTAGTTACATGCATTTTCAGCCCCAAAGCAAGTTAAAAGCAGTAAAAACAGGGATCTAGAAATCACCTGCAGCAGCCTTGAGCAAAACTCATCCAAACTCGAAGCATAAAGAGTTCAAACACCTAAAAACATCAAAAACACACAACCGAGCACACACAAACACATAAGACTCGGTCCAAAGGCTGAAAATCCAACCGAAACCGAATAGAAACACAAGAAAACCTACCTTAGAGCAGCTTCTTCTTCTCTTTAAAACCGAGAGAATTCAGCTTTCTCTCTCTAAAATGTCGATGGGGTTGATGTAGCAGAAGAGGTGGGTGACCATACCACCTTTTTAAACATAATAATATAAAAGTTGGCCTCTTTGACCATTTTAACCCCTTAACCTGGGTTATTTTGCATTTCTTTCTTTCTACCTTTCTTTTTCTTTTCTTTTAAAATTTTCGAGTGTTACATCATGGCTTTACAGTCAATATCCATCTTCTTGAAGTTTTCATCAGAGTAGTCTTTCACAACCTTCTCAATCATGGCACTATTACAAGCTGGGGATTCTAACTTTAGCTTATAGGGACCATGAGTTACTTATCTCCACATCCGGCTGTCTTGATACTTGATAAAGCCTTCAATACGTTTGCACCATTCTCTAAAATTAACAGGAGTGATAATTGGATCCTTGGTGATGGTTCCCATCTCAGACTCATTAGATTTCTAGTTAATAGCCATTTGAGTAAAGTGAGTAAGTATGATGAAACAAGGGTGATTTGGGATGGTTAGATATCACAATCAAGAGCCTAAAAAGCTCTGATACCAATTGCAAGACCGGTGTTTGTTTCTCAACACAAGTTTTTTTTTCAAACTCTTTTGATCTCACTTGAATGAATGAAGCAGAATCTCAAACTAAGTTGACAATAATATAATAAGTAAATGAACATAAGAATGGTTTTTCAAGATACTTGTATATATTACTTCTCAACTCAGCATTACAAGACTCTTATATGCATGACTTAATGAATTTCAATAATGAAACTATATATACTACTATCTACAGCCGGTTATACTTGGGTAACAGCTGGAATTTACAACTAGACAAATACTACATTATTAGAAGTAAAGCATCTAAGATAAAATATCATCCTAGACTAGGTAGTCATGGCATGTTCATGACTTACCTTTTGTCACCAACTAAAGTTGGTAACTGTACTAACTGATAAAAAGTGAACAATAGATTAAAGTATGGTTAACTACATGGTCGTGGGAAAGTGCCATGCAGTATATTAGAGTTGGCAAGAAGTGTCTATCGGACCGTAGTTTTGTCCATTAGTTCATAGTTAGTTCTTTCGAAGCTTAAATGGCTTCTGAAGAATAAGTTCTTCCGAAGCTATTTATACTTCGAAAGAATCAACTTCTTCTTAGACTTCTACAAGTATTAATGACTTTGTTCTTCGGAAGACTTTTGTCTTGAATCCTGTAAGTGTTTATACTTTGGAAGGAGAACTACTTAGTCTCGAAAAACTGAGTTCTTTCTTCGGAAGTTCTTCATTTTTGAGCTTCGAAAGATCTTGAACTTGTATTCGGAAGAGCAGCTTTGTCTTCGGAAGACTTCTTCAGTTGTACTCAAAATCTTCTAAGTGTTGTTTTGGTTGCACCAGCCTCATTTAATCCAATAGTGATCTCCGTTGAACATTTCATCTAAAAATCCAAGACCCAAATGGCAACTTACACATAATAGATGGAGATCACCTACCACCATGTTTAAAATTTTAGAGAAATCGTTGATGGAGAAAGATGGTTCTTGATTTCTTGCTTTACGAATTGTTTCAGATGTGGTTTTTGTTTTTCCGGTTAGGAATTCAATTTTCAGATCTAGCAACGGCTAGGTGGTGTGGTAGTGGCTGTCCTTTGATGGGTTGAAGTGGTGGCGGTGGTGGCCGGAAGTTGTGGTGGAGAGTTGGAGGATATAAAGAGGTTTAGGGTTTTTTCTAAAGAAAAAGAAAGAACACATCAGAAGAGAGGGGGAAAGATATAATCAAATTAATGTTTACATATACAGATGAGTATGAAACATTAATTTAAAAAATTTCAAACTTCAAACTAATCACATTGGTTAAAAGATAATTGAAGTTTATCTATACTATATATAAAGCATAAAATTAAGAACACTTACTATGTTAAATGCATAAGATACAATAACTTTTAAGGGTAATATGGTATTTATAACATTATTTATACATTTCCCCTTATAATTAGTTACATAATAACCTTACACTTACTAACATTTGCATAACATTTTATATTATTTACCCATAAACCAAAAAAACTTAATATGTTTTAAGATTTCAACTATACCTTTTAATCTATCACATTTAAAAACGTTTTGAGACAAAAACTTAACCTGTTTTTATTTTTAAACGTTTTGGTGTAAACTTTTTGCTGAAACGATCTGTATTTTGTGAGGTACAATAAGTTAATGCGTATATACACATCGTTATGCATAACTCATTTATTTGGTGTTTTAAATTTTAGCTTAGAAAAAACATAATAAACTTTTATAAAACTACTACAAGAATTACACAATATTAAATGCACGTGTCAAATGTAAAAATATCGTCCGCCGCATTGCGCGGGCACCCTTCTAGTTTTACTAATGTGTATGTAGCTTTAAATTAAGTAATATCCATAGCTTTAAAATTAAGTAATATTAAAAAAATGTCTATTCCAGATTTTTGTAATTTGTTTAACTTTTATTATTTCTTAAACATATTTAAGATGATGTATTGTATCTTTCACATGTATATAAATATAAACGAACATATTTGTATGAAGATTTTTTTTTATATGTAGAAGCTTTTTGCCGCATGAAAAAATAACTAATATTAAATAAATTAAATGTGTTTTATAAATGCTAAATTGAATTTCTAATTTTTATTTATTTTTTATGAATTTTGCTTCTTTTTTGTTTACGACAATCCTTTTAAATATATCAACGTGCGTATCACAATTTCCTAATAAAAAACAATGTAAAGAGACCCGCGACAACTCACGAGTCACGAACACTAATTTAAGCTTAAAGAAATAATGAAACATTTGATTTAGTTCATAAAAGTCAATAGTAATTGTTCTTCCTATATTACCCTTCTAGCATTTTCTACTATTTTTTACACTTGCTATTCCAAATTTTTTCAATGTTTGTCTTGATCAAATATTTAAATCACTTCATACTAACGGATATTTTAGTTTTTATTTGATACTCAATTCATCTGTTTATATATTGATCAACACAACTTTAGAAGATTGTATAAACCTCATTTCAGGGCAAAATATTACTTATCGTGTAATCAAGCTTTTCATTTATTTAAATATTGCTTGATTTCATCAATAAAAAACCATAACACAATACGTTTTCTTCTTTCTTATGTGTTACGTTTCTTGGAAATACATGACTTTCACCAAGCTAAATCGATTAGGTCACGTTTATGTTGACATTAAGCTCAATTAATTCTTTTATTTTACACCTCAGCTTGATCATATAGCAGATTGCCAGCTTGTATTGTCGTAGTGATCAATTATTTTTGACAGACGTACACATATATTTTTCTATCTTGATTTTATCACTAGCGTCTCCTCTTAGAAACTAATGATCATGAGTGGTCTTTAGCTTAAACGACCGGAGTCACAGCAATACAGTAAATTTCCACACGTCTATGAAGATGTATATACAGTTTTTTTTATTGACATCATTGTGTTTTTGGAAAGTAACTTCATTAGTTATAAAAAAAATACATAAAATCAAAACTTGAAAGGAAAAAAGAAAAAAACTATGAGTTAATTAATTAAATTACTAAATAAACTCACTCCCATTAAATACCCATAAAACCTAGGAGTGCCCACTTCCAAATAACCTAAAAAATAGACTTGCGAATTGCATTCAAAACTTAGAAGATGTAATAAACAATTTATCAATCGAAAGAGATGACTAAAGACTTATTACTCAAGACTGTCGATTGGTTTTTTGAAAAAAATACTTTTCTTTAATGAAACATGCGAAAAGAAAGTTGCGTTACCATATGAGTGATTAATACAAGAATGATTTTTGCATTTGTTATATTGAAAATAAGTTCTTTCAATAAGCTTTCGTCGAATAAGTACCGGAAAGTTGTCCCAAAATGAAAACTTGTAGTGAACAACTATAAGAAGTTTTATTTTAGTTTGTAAACACTATCGTCTTTTTATATTATGTGTCTTTTACATTTTAGTGATGCTGTTTTATATTATTGTATCTTATTTATTTTATATGACCAACAAACCAACTCTGACAATTTTTATATTTGCTTGGAAAATTTAAAAAATAGTAATCCCATTAAAATGCATTCTTGGAAGTGCATACAAAATTCTGATCTTATAATTGGCTAGGACTCTATATATTATTACAATATTGTGAGAATCAAAATATTATTTAACTCGTATACATGTTATATATCGCTATCAATGAATTATGAATGTGATTTAACAATGCCGACTCAAATATTAGAGACTATACGACCTCTTTTATTGCCCCCTAAAAAAGTTTTATTGTTACTAGAAGTACTTTGTTTAAAAAAAATTTGTTTTAAATTTCTATAGAAGAAAAACTATTAAATTTCACACTTTAAAATTCAACCAACCCTTATTCGATGATGTCCTGTTTAGTCTAAGTATAAAAATGTAAAACTGAAATTAAATTTAGTTTAGAAGAAAATATACCCGCATAAATGATACAGTATTTAAACATGCAATGTATGCATTTTTAAAAATACTATTTATTTTTATATAATTAAGTGGGTCATTTAGTTGTTGGTTTTCTTTGATTTTAAAGAGTAAATTAAAATTTTATTTTTTATAAAGAGCCAAACTATGAAATATGTCCTTTTTTTAAAAATAAATTACATTCTTTACTCTTTATATGAAAAGTTTTTATGGCTTTCGTCATTTTCATTAACAAATGTTAATTTTAATAATTCACTCAACTCATGTATCCCCCACTTGAGAGCGTATTTTAATCTATTTACCACTAAAGAACAATTGTTGTTAAAAAACACATATATGTATATATAGGGTAAAGATCAAGCGTTAACTCTCTATTATTATAATAATCGTGTTAACTTTTTAAAATCAATCAAAATCATTAATTTTAGTTTTAATAATATCATTACACATATAAAAATATGTTCTTTTATGAGCATGTTGGTCTATCTAACTTAAAAGAACTTATTTCTGAAGATGTTATTTCACAAATGAGAAATTTTTTTTTCATCTAAAACACCCAACTGATGCAAATATTGGTCCATTATCTGAAGGTGTACGTACTAGAAGTTAGACAATAGTAATTAATACATATCATTATACATGCTGATCATTTGTGAAATTGTGGCTAAGAATGTAAAAATGACGTTGTAAGGATTCCTATAAGTCTGATGCAGCCAAAACATCCAAAGTCTCTCTGCATGCATGCACTGAAGAACAGAAGTAGAAATGCTTCAAAAGTTTTACACCTTGCACTAGAAATATTCTAAGGGTAAAATCTTCCGAAACCAAGACCAACATCTTCCGAAGCCAAAAATGAAGTCTTCCGAAGCTTCAAAGACAAAGTCTTCCGAAGCCAAAGAGTCAAGACAGATTTCTTCCGAAGACTTTCAGATACATGTTTTTATCTGATGTACTTTACCATAAAGCTGGACCACCTTTTCGCTGCAACTCTGTTCAGTCACCAACTTACATGAGTTGGTGAAAAGATCCATGCTTTTGGTAACTGTACATTGAGGTCTTAAGTCTGAGCTTTCTACTTTATTTACTTTTATCCATTTTGTAATATATTAGGATGTGAGCTATGGCATGTCATTGTCAATAGTCAAAAGGCAATCTGCCTTTTGACTCTACATTTAATTTTGTTGTTGTCTAGTCTTATGTATCCAGCTGGCCTTTAAAGTATGGCCGGTTGTAGGATGTAGTATAAAGTATCGCAAGTACTTGTAACTTTCTATCTATGCTTTGTAACATTTGTAAAAGAACTTGAGAAGCAATATACAACATTCTTGAAAACCAAATACTTGTGTTGTTAGCTATCTTGTTCTGTTTAATTTTACTTGTGTTCTTAGCATCTTTCACTTAAGTTACCAGTTCTCTATTTGATCTGTTAAGTGTTCTAAAGAACTCCCCTCATTTTGTTGTTTTGTTGTAATTGCATACCCTTCACCGGTCCTGCATTTGGTATCAGAGCATTCCAGGCACTTGATATAAGATCTCACCATCTTAAGATCCCTCACACACATAAAATACTTAACAACTCAAATGGCAGTTATTACCAAAGCTGATATGGAAACTGTGACTATGACAAAGTCTCCGCTGATCACTCCTAAAGACTTTGATACTTGGTGTCAAAGAATGAAAGGCTTCATCAAGTCTCAAGACTCCAGGATGTTGGACTCTGTTGTTGAAGGATCTTACATAACAAGCACCACTTCTACTACTAGTGGTGGTATGATTCCAAAGGCTATGGCTGATTATTATGAAGAAGATAGGAAAAGAATAGAGATAGATCAGAAAGCCAAGACAGCCTTTCAAACTGCACTTCGAAACTCCATCTATAGAGGCTTCAAGAAGTACAAAACTGCCAAGCAACTATGGGAAGCACTGAAACTTATGTATGAGGGGTCAAATGAAGCAAAGGAGAACAAGAAGGATCTCCCGACGCAGCAGTTTGAAAACTTCACCATTAAGGTAGGTGAAACCATGACTCAACAAAACTTTAGGTATGTTGAGATTGTAGATACTCTAATTGATGTTGGAGTAACACTTGAGAACAGGGACATTGTAAGGAAGTTTATATCCCTCTTCCTAGACAATGGACACATTATTATGTTGTTATCAAGAGGACTGAGAACCTTAAGACTCTTACTCTCATAGAGTTGTATGGTATTCTTAGTGGCTACCAGATGGAGATGAATATGCAAAACTCATTTGGTAACTCCAGCAATCAACTGAGTTCAGCCCTCCATGTAGTTAAAAGGGAAAGCATTGAACCATAACATCATCTTATATGCTAGCCTGACAACTCACAAAAAGGTCCTTTCATCACCTTCCCAGAGACTCCAAGAGAAAGCTACACTCAAGGAACTCCTTTCCAAGAGACAAGTTCTTCTCATGCCTTTGTCTCTGCTGATAAAACCACATGTAACTTTCTCTTCACCCTTGAAGATTTATACTGTATCCATCCAGATGATCTGGAGTACATGGAGATAGTCCAGCAGATGCCTCTTCTTACTCACAGAGCCAAGAAGTTCTACAAGAGGACAGGGAGGAAGTTTCCAAGCAATGCAGCCAGTGGAAAGTTTGGGCTGGATAAAAGCAAAGTAAAGTGTTACAACTGTAACCAGATGGGACACTTTGCAAGGGAGTGTAAGGCACCAAGAACAAATAGTGGCCAAACACAAGCCAGACCAAACTACACTGAGAGAGCTCCCTAGAATGAGAAGCCAAAGCAGCAAGCTGCAGTTGCTGTTGAAGAAGGAGGCTTTGACTGGAGCTTTCTGGTGGAAGATGCATCTCCAAACCAATCACTCATGGCAGACCACGATGAAGCCAAGGTATTGGAACATCTTTGTACTCCTGAATGTATTGCTAAAGTTAATAGATACAAGTCCTATAACTTAGAAATGAGATCTGATATTGAGCCCTTAAATATCTTAAAAGCTGATTTTAAGAGAGCTGAAAATGATTATAAATTAAAGATAGATGACTTAAAGAAAACCATTTCAACTCTTAAACGTAAGCACACAAACTACAGGACTCAGATCAAAGACATCATTACTAAGTTAACTGAATACCTAGCTAAGCTTGTGATCAGCAAAGCCAATGCAGAAAAATATGTTCTTGAAGAAGAGACCTTCAAGAACATAATATCCTCATCCTTGCATGCAAAAGTATGTTATCAAAATAAGCAGGGACTGAGATCTAGTGAGATAGCTCCTCCACATACAATTTTGTCTGTAAGATCTCCTAGGTGTGAAACTTGTGAAGATGAGCTTCCCCTCATAGACCCTTTGACTGAAGAGGAGGAAGAGGAGATGGTGAAGAATGGCTCTGAGAAGAGTGAAGAAGAGCATTCTAAGAAGGGTCACCATCCCTATAAGGAGAGTAAAGCTGTTGGGATGACCAAGTCCAAGAGGAAGAACTTGATCAGGAAGGCCAAAAGAAAGTCCAAGAAGGCTCAAAAGATCAAGGCCACCATCATCTCTGCTCAGAAACAAGTATTCATTTCTGTAGGATTTGAAGTGGTTAAGGCTGAAGACACCAACTTGAATTCCATCAACAAGAGTTCTGGTTCATGTCCAAATCATCCCATCATCAAGAAGAAGGCTGATCAGTTGTGCACCACTGCTGTACAACCGGAACCATCCAGCTCCAAAGGTAGTTCTATCCCCACAAGAATTGCCACAACATCTGCAAAGATAAAGATGGAGAAGGAAAGTGATCAAGTTTAGTCTTGTTCATAAAAGAAAACTCCTAGAAGAAAGAAAATGAACTGTGCTATGTGTGGGAGTACCTCTCATCTTGCTAAGGATTGTGTTCACAATCCAAAGAGTACTTTCCACATGACCAAGAAAGAAACTTCTAAGAGTTTGGAAAAGAAGAAGCAAGCTTCGGAAGGAAAATCTTTTTCCTTCGAAAGCTCCAAAATGAAGAAGAAGACAAGTGGAAAATTGCCTTCGAAAGAAAATTTGGTCTCGGAAGAAAGGAATACTTCCAAAGCACTAAAGCCTGCTACAGTGAAAGAAAGATCTTCCGAAGATCCAGTCATCAAAACTTCCAAAGTTAACAAAACTTCCGAAGTATTGAAGGTCAAGTCTAAGCTTCCAAAGGTGGTGTGGAAGACAAGGAAACACCAAGTGGCTAAAAGTTCTTCATCAAATTCAGCAAATGATCCTTCTAGCATGACTATAAGATCAATTACTATTGCATTGTCTTCAACTTCTTTTAATGAGCCCAAAACCAATGAGGCTTGGGTTTCCAAATGTAACTAATCATATCTTTTGTGCATGAATAACTCAAGACAAACAGAAATGTATGGATCATTGATAGTGGTTGTTCCAGACACATGACAGGCAATAGGTCACTACTCCAAAAGTTTGAAAGAATCGATGGAGGACCAGTTGCTTTTGGAGGAGATGCAGGAGGTTACATTACAGGAAGGGGCAAGGTCACAAATGGTAAGATTAGCATTGAGAAGGTAAACTTTTTCATAGAGCTTGGGTACAATATTCTGAGTGTATCCTAATTTTATGATCAGAGTCATAACATGCTCTTTACTGAGCATGAGTGCATTGTTCTCAAGCCCGAGGTGGTCATTCCTCATGAGCACATCCTTCTTAGAGCCCCAGGAAAGGAAACATGTATAAGATGGACTTGCAAGAAACATCTCCCTCAAGAAAAGTTTCATGCTTTCTATCTAAAGCAAATAATGATGTGTCTTTCCTCTAGAATAAAAGAATATGCCATGTAAACTTTAAAAATATGAATAAATTAATTAAGAATGATTTGGTATCTGGAATACCAAAGAAAGAGTTTACAAGTGATGACCACTATGTTGCATGCTTGAAGGGGAAGCAACACAAGGTATCTCACAAGGCAAAGGAAAGAAATTCCATCACTAATCCCCTACACTTATTACATATGGATCTCTTTGGCCCCATCAGTGTAATGAGTCTAGAAAGGACCTCTTATTGTTTGGTGATCACATATGACTTTAAAAGATTCACTTGGGTCTTCTTTCTTAGAACTAGGATGAGACCCCTAAGATTCTAAAGAATTTCATTTTAAGATTGAAAATCAATGTGATCACAAGGTCAAAACCATAAGATATGATCAAGGAACTAAATTCAAGAATCAAATCCTTGATACATTTTGTGATGAAAAAGGTATTACAAGACAATATAGTGCTCCTAGGACTCCTCAGCAAAATGGTGTTGCTGAGAGGAGAAACAGGACACTAATTGAAGCTGCAAGAACTATGTTGTCTGACTCTAAGCTGCCCATCACCTTCTGGGCAGAGGCAGTGAACATTGCTTGCTATGTGCAAAATAGAGTTTAAGTAGTTAAGACACATGGTAAGACTCCTTATGAACTTTGGCATAAGAGAAAACTTTTCATTGGTTTTCTCAGGTCATTTGGATGTCCTTGCACCCTCTTGAATACCAAAGATCAAATTGCCAAGTTTTCTGAGAAATCTGATGATGGACATTTTGTTGGATACTCTTCTCAAGCTAAAGCTTATAGAGTATACAATCTCAAAACTAGAGTAGTTGAGGAGTCAGCCAATGTGACTTTCAAAGCGCACACTTCCAGTATGGTAGTTTCTGGTCCTGATTGGCTATTTGATCTTGATTTAGTTACCAACTGTTTTAACAAATCTTGTGAGCATGTTTCAGGGTCCACAAATATTCTACCTACAGGTGATCCCGACCCAAGATTTGAGCTAAGAAGACTTTCAAGCTACACATCTTCAGCTCCAGTGGTAACTAATCCTGCAAATGAAGTTTCTACCAGCACATCAATGACAAATCCTGCTGATACTTCTGGGGTGCCTTCAAATTCCAGCTTAGAAGCGCAAAACTCAGATGAAGGAGCTTTAAATGTTAGAGAAAATGGTGGTGGTGAAAGTGATCAGGAATTTCTTGATGTTGATAACCACTCCATTGAAGACAACATCAATGATGTCACATACTCATTGGATCAAGTCAATCTTGATAAGTGTGCTGATGTGGAGGGTGAATCCTCTTTGCCAGATCAGAATTTCTCAAATTTAGATCTGTCTAAGCAACTTGCTGTGATCCCTCAGCTAAGGATCCACAAGTCTCATCCTACCACAAATATCATTAGAGATGTTGATTCAGGGGTTAGAACAAGAGGGCAAACCCATAATGCAAATGTTTATCTTCACTCTTTTTTCTTGTCCCAGATAGAGCCAAAGAATAATGATGAGGCTCTAAAGGATGGAAGTTGGGTTGAAGCTATGCAAGAGGAGTTGCTTTAATTCAAAAGATAAAAGGTTTGGAGCCTATGTCCTCTTCCTCAAGGGAAGACTACCATAGGAACCAACTGGGTGTTCAGGAATAAGAAGGATGATAGAGGACTTGTCAGCAAAAACAAGGCAAGACGAGTTGTTCAAGGGTATACTCAAGAAGAAGGAATTCACTACACAGATGTTTTTGTTGTTGTAGCTAGACTTGAAGCTGTTTGGATATTCCTAGCTTTTGATGCATCCAAGAACTTCAAGGTCTACCACCTTGATGTCAAGTGTGCTTTTCTCTATGGGGTGATTGATGAAGAGGTGTATGTCAGACAACCTTTTGGGTTTGCACATCCTAATCATCCTGATTATGTCTACAGGCTTGATAAAGCTCGTTATGGGCTACACCAAGCACCAAAGAAGTGGTATGAGACTCTATTTGAGTATCTCTATTAACATGGATACAAAAGGGGTATTATTGATGGAACTCTCTTCATCAAAGGAACAGGAAATGACATAATGCTAGTTCAAGTATATGTAGATAACATTATCTTTGGGTCAACTAATCCAAAGCTCTGTAAAGACTTTGAGAAGCTGGTGAAGGACATGTTTGAAATGAGTGCCATGGGGGAACTTAATTTCTTTTTAGGAATTCAGGTGAAGCAAGTTGAAAATGGCATATTCATAAGTCAGTCAAAGTATGTATAAGACATACTTAAAAGGTTCAACATGACTGATTGTAAGGTTGCTAAGATACCCATAGCCAGAAACCACTCCCTTGGACCTGATCTTGAGGGGGAGTGTGTTGACGAGCATCTCTACAGGGCAATGATTGGGTCTCTTATATACCTCACAGCTAGCAGGCCTGATATCATGTTTGTTACATGTATTTGTGCAAGATATAAAGCCAACCTCAAGATGTCACACCTGATCACTGTCAAAAAAATTTAAGATATCTCAAAGGTGCTCCATCACTTGGTCTTTGGTATCCAAAGAATTCTGACTTTAATCTGTATGCTTATACAAATAGTGACTATGGTGGTTGCAATATGACTACAAAGTCTATATCAGGGGGATGTCAGTATCTTGGTGGAAGGATAGTCTCTTGGCAATGTAAGAAACAATCCTGTGTGTTTGCATCAACTGCTCAGGCTGAATACATTGTTGCTGCAAGCTGTGTTCAAGTGCTTTGGATTCAAAATCAGATGTTGAACTATGGATTCAACTTCAAGGAGACTCCCATCCACATAGACAACAACAGTGTTATCTCAATCACAAAAAATCCTGTGCAGCCATTTGATTAGAGATAACTTTGAAAAGGGATTAATCAAACTAGTCAAAGTTAACGCAAATGAATAATATGTTGATCTGTTCACCAAATCTTTTGATGAACAAAGATTTAAATATCTTGTATCAGCTATTAGGATGATTAACTTTGAATAGATTTTCTTAAAACTTAATCATATTATTTCTAAAACCTGTGTGTCCTAAGTTGTCTATTTTATCACCTTCATAAGCTCTTTGTTCTCTTTGGAAGAAAATATTTTTAAAAGACATTCCTTAGATTTTTGAAAATTTTGATCTCTTTACTCTTTGGAAGATTTAAAATTACATTCAGAAGAAACTTATGTCTTAGTAAACAGATAACTACTTTAGTGATTTTACCTTTGGAAGAAATCTCTGAAACATCTTCCGAAGCTTAAAATCAACTTAAGTACTTTTATGTTTTAAAAGAACAATTTTCTTCCGAAAACAATTTACCTTCGGAAGTTTTCATTCTTTTTAGAATAAAAAACTCTGAGTATTAAATCTCTTCCGAAGAAAATTCTCAAAAACCTTTAAAATTTCTTCTGAAGCCAATTTACCTTCGGAAGCTTTTCTTCAGAACTTCCAAAGCAAAATAACCTTCGGAAGATTTCTCGACTTTCAAGAAAACTACTTTTGGGCAAAAGTAAACTACTTTTTAAGAGGTGGGACCGACATCCGGATTTCAAAGTTTATCCTCTTTCATTAACTTTGTCTCAAATCATTTTCACATAAATACCTAACGGTTCCCCCCTCTTTCACTATATTCTTCAATTACACTATTCCTTAAACCTAAATTCTTCCAAACCGCCTTTGTTTTTCACCTTCCTTCACCTTTAAGCTTCTCAAAATGTCCAATCTAAACCGCAGAAACAACCCTGAATTCTCAATGCAACTTCACAGGAAACATAACCAGGTTGCTCTGTTGAACTCTGAGAAAGATGCTAGTTTCTCATAGGTTTGCTGTTTTCTGGCTTTATCCAACTACTTCACCTCCCTAACCATTGATCCTACTCTTTATGAGGATCATTTGCTTGAATTTTGGATGACCTGCCGAGATGTCATTATGGATGGGGAGAATGCACTGTCTGCCATAGTGCAGGGGAGGACAATCTTCATCCTTCCGACCATCATCAATACTCATTTACAACTGGATGACGAAAAAGGTGAGTTTTTTTCCCAAAGGAAGTTGTTAATCATTCTTTTGTGCAAATGGGCTATGAGGGAGATTTCTCTGTAAAGCCCTTCAGGAAAGGGAAGGTCTCATCCCAGTGGAAATATCTGCTCCATGTGGTTATCCACAGCTTGTCAAACAAGCATGGAAGGTGGGACCAGATTCCTGAGGATCTCTCCTTCATAGTGCATGGAATGGTTCAAGGGGTCAAGTTCAGGTACTCTCAGTTTGTTTACACAAATTTGCATGGTAACTTGGACTCCTTAGAGTATTACATGTTTCCTAGATATGTTCAATACATTCTCAACTGTGAACTGGGCTCACAGTTGAGGGAAACAGGTAATATTCAAAAAAAAGGACAGATGAAGCCCGACATCTTTAAAAACAAGAAAAGCCAACTGTAGGATTCTAAGGGGTAGAAACAGCCCTTGTCCCAAAAATATTAGAGCTCATTGCTCAAGGTGACAACCTAGTAACACAAGCTAGTGTTGAACCCACACCTTCTACCTCCCAACCACCAAAAAGACCACAAATCACCCTCACTTAAAAAGAAAATCCAAACGAACGTGTGCTCAAGCTATTGAGCTTGTGCAGGCCCCCATACACTCACCCATACAGGAGGAAGTGGATATTAGAGCTCCCACTTCCCCTGAGGAGAAAACCACTCCCATCTCTTCAAGAATCAGTGCTGAGGTTCTTCATGCTCAGCCTGATGAGCTCACAAGCCCAACTGCCTTAAGCCTTCACTCTGAGTCTCAACACTCAAGTGAACAACAGTTACCATACCCAGTCTTTAGACTTAAATCAACCCATTCCTAACCTTGAATTCTATACTGATGAAGACTTGGGTTTCAGTGAGTACCATGAGTCTCTCTACTCTTCCCCTACTCAAAGAGAGATGAGTGCTCCTAAGTCCCCCATGTCTAGCCCTTATCAGTCAACCATTACTGAGGTGGATCAACCTGAACCTGTTCAGAAGATCCATATGGAAGAGGCTCTCACTTCTGCAAGTGACTACGTCATTAAGACCTCAACCATGGTAACTCAGCCCATTGACACTTCAACTGAGGCTGTCAGTGAGCAGAGAAAATCCAGCAGCCAAGAACCTGAAGCTGGTGGTGAGAGAGAGGATTTTAGTCCAATTCTCTTATCCCCAATGATTCTTCTGATGAAGATGAGGGGAACTTGAGACTAAAGGTGAAAAAACTGTTAAAAACATGCACCTATTTAGTCTCTAAGGTTAGTCACCTTGAATCTCAAGTGACTACCCTGCATAACAGGGTTAATGATCAGCAATTTGAGATATCTTATCTCAGGGAAAAACTAGCTAGGAGACCTTTAAGGAGAGCTCAACCAGGAACACAAGAACCTGTGAATGTGATTGACCTAACTCCTAGCTCACCTATGCAAGAGGGTGATGCTACCAAAAAAAGAGAGAAAGTCATTACAGTCACAGAACCTAAGAGTTCTTCAGGGAGTATGGACATTGAGGACTCACCATCCTCACTTGCAATTGTGCATACTCAACAACTTCGTCAAGTTCATATTGATGTGGACTCCATAGACTCCTTCATTTAGAGTCTCTTTGAGGAAGGCATTCCAAGAGCTATATCATCCCCACCCCAAGGAACTTCAAATTACATTATTGGGTGGAGGTATGATGCTGATAGAAGAGCCCTCATTCTTCAAAGTGTTCAAGGGCAGCAAGAGGTGTTCAACTTTCAGACCTTGAACTACTATGAAGGTCTTGACCTGATCAACATGCCACTTGTCAACCCAAGTCAATCTAGACAAGCTGGCATGCTGGCACAAAGGATCCAAGACAGAATTACTAAAGAGTTCAGTCTAAGAAGGAGACAAAGGCAATTAGGTAATATCATTGGTCAACTGGATGTTGAGGCAGACTATAAGATTAACTTCAAAGGGAAAACCTTGACTGAAAGCCCAGTGATAGAGCCTGAGAGCCCTGTCACACCAACAACTACTTCAGAATTTCATTCCCTCAGTGAAACACTTGCTGGTGAAGGTGTATCACAACCTCTCTCTAGCCAGAGCTTGGAAGCTACACCAAGCAATGAAGGCCAAAGCTCTATCCACCCTATGTCACAAAGGTCTATAGGTGACAAAGGGAAAAGGATTTTAACTCTTGAGGAGATTGAGGAGGAGGAGAGAGAGGAAGAGGAAGCTAAGGGGAGAAAGTTCCTCTGGGTCTTCAGGCTTCATGCAAGCTGCAATCAGGGCTGCCCCCTGACCAAACACTCAAGATGACGAGTTAAAGGCAGTCAGGATTACTTACCTGCAGACCAGGAACTATGACATTGATGAGATTATATCTCTCCTCTTAAAGAAACTTAATGAACTGGCTGACATGGAAGTGTCAAGAGAGATGAAGGAAGCAGAGCATGCAAGGCTACTTCTCCAAATCAAAGAGGAGAAGAGATAGAAAAGATTATACAAGCATGTACCTACTCTATCCCGAGTTCAAGAAACCCCTGTGCAAGAGACTGTGGCAGCTACACAAGAACCTCAGATAGACAAAGAAACAAATAGGCAAAATATGATCAACTACATGAGTGTCACAGGTCTCTACCTGGCATCTGCACTTCTTCCCTTGTCCTTTGAGTACATTGAGTTTGAGTATCTTAAACAGCTTGAACTTCAAGTACTTAAAGAACAAAAGGCAACAAAGAGAAAGATGAGGGAAGAGGCTACAAAGTCAAGAGCCATTATCCAAAAGAGCATGAAGAAGTCTGCTGACAGACAAAGGATGATAAGCTTCTTGAAGCTGTATGGATTCTCCGGAAGGAGACTTGACCCTATGTCTCTACCCATAATGGATGAGCACATCAGGGTAATCAAGCAAAAGATCAAAAGTGGAGAGCTAATTGACTTACACTCCCCTCCAAGTCAAGCTCCTCCTGAAGTGGAGGTTAAGGTTGAACAACCTGAGACAACAAAACCTGGACCTCCTGCTAAGCCTCAGCAAGCTTCATCTTCTGATCTACAGTAGGGTCAAACTCCCTCTCCTTCTGAACCTGTGAGGGAGGAACACCCAACTGAGCAAGACAAGACTGATCAACAAGGTGCTGCAGACCAGTCTTCTCAGTTAAAGTCCTCAAAGAGGAGGAGAGGATGGCTTCTAAACCAAAGTTAAAGAAGAAGAAGAAGTCTGAATCATCCACCTCTATACCTCAGGCTGAGTCAGATCAACCTGAGGAAGTGCATGAAGAGGCAGCCCAATCAACTCCAATCCAAGTGGCTCCTCTTGCATATGAGAGACCCATCTTATCATGGACCTTCACAACTCATCAAGAAAGATGGCATATGATCAGAGATCAAGGTGGTGAATATGTCTACACATGGCAAGACCTATTCAATCTACATCTACATAATCTCTTTGAGATGAGAAGATACTATGAGAGTCTGAGTGACCTGACCATCTAATGAAGAAGGGCATGGTCATCATCATAATGAGGACTGTCAAAAGCAAAAGATCTTCAAATGTTTTGGTAGCATCAGCCTAGGGGGAGTTTGTAAGGATTCTTATAAGTCTGATGCAGCCAAAACATCCAAAGTCTCTCTGCATGTATACACTGAAGAACATAAGTAGAAATGCTTCGGAAGTTTTACACCTTGCACTAGAAATATTCTAAGTGTAAAATCTTCCGAAGCCAAGACCAACATCTTCCGAAGCAAAAAATGAAGTCTTCCGAAGCTTCAAAGACAAAGTCTTCCGAAGCTAAAGAGTGAAGACAGATTTGTTCCGAAGACTTTTAGATACATGCTTTTATCTGATGTACTTTACCATAAAGCTGGGCCACCTTTCCGCTACAACTCTGTTCAGTCACCAACTTACATGAGTTGGTGAAAAGGTCCATGCTTTTGGTAACTATATATTGAGGTCTTGAGTCTGAGCTTTCTACTTTATGTACTTTTATCCATTTTGTAATATATTAGGATGTGAGCTATGGCATGTCATTGTCAATAGTCAAAAGGCAATCTGCCTTTTGACTCTACATTTAATTTTGTTGTTGTCTAGTCTTATGTATCCAGCTGGCCTTTAAAGTATGGCCGGTTGTAGGATGTAGTATAAAGTATCGCAAGTACTTGTAACTTTCTATCTATGCTTTGTAACATTTGTAAAAGAACTTGAGAAGCAATATACAACATTCTTGAAAACCAAATACTTGTGTTGTTAGCTATCTTGTTCTATCTCATTTTACTTGTGTTCTTAACATCTTTCACTTAAGTTACCAGTTCCCTATTTGATCTGTTAAGTGTTCTAAAGAACTCTTCTCATTGTATTATTGTGTTGTAATTGCATACCCTTCACCGGTCCTGCAGACGTTAAAGGAGAATAGTTGTGTTGAAGCAATGCATGATGAGTTAATTTAATTCAAGAAACTAAATATGTGGCATCTCTGTGAACAACCTAAGGATAAGTTGCCTATCAAAACAAAATGGATATATCGTAACAAGATGTATGAAAAAGATATTATAGTTCATAATAAGGCTTGCCTTGTTGTCTAAGAATTCTATCAAGTTGAAGGCTTTGATTATAAAGATGTCAATGCTCCATTGGCTAGACTTGAAGTAATTCGTAATTTCTTGCTTACGATTCATTCATCGGTTTTATAGTCTGTCAAATAGATGTTAAAATTTCTTTCTTGTATGGGGAAATGAAAGAAGAAACCTATGTGTGCCAACCTCCCAAATTTAAAGATTCATATCATCCTGATTATGTGTATAAGTTAGACAAATCTCTTTATGGCTTACATCAAGCACCTTGTGCTTGGAATGCCACTCTCACAAAACATTTTCTTACAAATGGTTATTCTAGAGGAGCTATTGATCAAAGTTTGTTTATATTGAAGACTGGTAATGATCTAACTCTTGTTCAAATCTATGTTAATGACATTATCTTTAGATCTACAAATGATTATATGCGTAAGAAATTTAAAGCTGTGATTATGAAGAAATTTGAGATGAGTTCTCTTTGGGAAATTTTGTTTTTCTTGGGTATAAAGGTTAAACAAGATGACCTGGGTATATTGATACATCAAGAAAAATATGCTCAAACTATTCTAGATAAGTATAAATTTCAAAATTTCAAGATTGCTACGACTCCTGTCTTCTCGTCCCAATTTATCTCCTGATCTCATCGGTGAAGCCGTTAATAAACATATATAAAGATCAATGATCAGATCCTTAATGTATCTCACCATAAGTAGGTTAGACATCATGTTCCATGTCTGTCAATGTGCAAGTTATCAGAGTAATCCAAAGGAGTTACACATGAAAGCTATTAAAAGAATATTCAAGTATCTCAAAGGCTAACCACAACTCGGACTTTGGTATCCTAGATATTTTGATTTTAATTATAAGCTTATACTAAAAGTAATTATGGTGGTTGTAATTTGAATAGAAAATAATCTATAGGTGGTTGTTAATTTCTCGAAAGTAGTTTGCTTTATATAATGCAAGAAGCATAACACTATTTCCATATTCACTACAGAAGCTAATCATGTGGTGACATCTAGCTGTTGTTCCTAAATTGTTTAGATTCAATAATAATTTCTTGATTATGGTCTTAATATTTTGATACCATAATTTTGTATGATAATACTGTTGTTTTTAACATCGTAAGAAACCCTATTCAACATTCAAAAACAAAACATATAGATATCTGCATGTATTTTTATCCATGATTGTTTTGATAGAGAACTTATACATCTTGAACAAATCACATACTAGATGATCTTTCATATAGTATTTCCAAAGCTATATTAGCTGAGATACAGAACAATATGATAGGTGCTCTGGGAAAGAAGTTTATCATGTACCAAAGATTCAAACAACTAATAGTAATGTTGTTTATCTTGATTTACCTAATCTTAATACTACGACATATTATGTCATGATTATGAAGAAGGATATGTTTACATACTTGATGGGAGCAAGGGGAAATGCATGGAAAGATGATCATTTTGACAAATTTGGCAGATTCTCTGATGATCCCTAACCTCAGCAACAACCACAACAACAACAGTAACAACAGCTAAAGAACAACATCATACAGAAGCAGTTGGTTCATCATCTAGAATTCACGATGATGCTCTAGGAAGTTTAACACGTCAAAGGGAAATGACATCTGATGATGATGAGATTGACGATGGTGGTGAAGATGATGGTAAATATGATCTTAAAGGGAAGAAGAAGGATGATGATGATGATCAAGGTGGTGATTTAGGTTCATCTACGGGTCCTTCTTGAGATTTAAGTTTTGAAAATGTATTTGACCAAAACATGATGATTTAGAGGATTATCAACCCCTTTACCTTGCAATAAAAGCATTGTATGAAAATAAGTTCTATACTTTTCAACAAAAAATCTTAACTGAAGAGTTTGATGAAAACTTAGGGCCGTTTGATGACCGTGAAGAACATATTGATTACACATATATTTTTGGAAACAATTTAAATATCTTATTCTCAGATATTCTACTTGAAGGAAGAGAGATTTCTACTAAGTCTAGAGTTAAGCATAGAGATGATACAGTTGAAATATAAGACTTAATAGGGAAGCCTATTGTAAGAGAAGTTGGAAATCTTACTTTGTTTGCTCCTCCACTACCAACACAGGTTCATACACTTAGACACTCAAAACCACCACTCGATATGGAAATTTTGAACTGCTAATGAGTTGGCATTATGATGCTAAGAAGAAAATATACATTTTGAAAAGAAGAGTTGGAACTATTGTGTATAATCAAGATGAGCATGACTTCTTCAGATCTGTATGCAATGGGAATAGTGTCATTTATTAATCCGAGGAACTACATAAAGCCAACTGGATACGAAACTTGATGCAGAGACACATCAAATCAAACTTTAAAGATTATACGACTACCAAATCCAAAGATACTAAAGATGAGACACGGATAGATCCAAACATTAACGTACTAGTGAAGATCAGAGTGTTTAGGCATCCTAAGTATGCAAGAAAAATTCCAATCCATGCTTCTATGCCTATAAACAACTTATCTGAACTAAAAAGATGGGTTTGTGAGAATAATAAAGTACATGATGTTATCTACAATGTTGACAAGAAATTCCGTATCATCAACCCTATTGATTTGCTCAAATTTGAAAGAGATGATTTAATAAAGCTAAAGGTGTGTCGGAGTGAAGTCTATAAATTGGTTCACTTTATTGTAGTTTAGTTCGGTTGGTTGATTACGAAGGCGCTAGATTACAAGATATATGCATATGATGGGAACTACAGGGTTAGAGACGTGGATCTTTGTAGATTTCATTCACCGAGTCTATAGGGAGATTGTAGGAATTAAATCTAGAGGCTCGGAAATCAAAATCAAGCTTTTAAAAAAGTTAGTTTCCGTGCAAAAATATATTCTCGCGCGAGAACATTTATTTTGTATAAATAGTTGTTTAGTCTTTCTAATAATTAACACTTTGCATATATCTCAATTTGTACTATAACTCTCTCTTAAATACAAGTGCAAACTTATTTACATTTTGTGTTCATCTTGATCTTTTATTTGTTCAATCATACCATATAAATATTCATTCCGTGTTTATTTTATGAGATCGATCTAATTGTGATAACCTTGGATCTTACAAGTGCTACAACTATCAAAATATGAGGTGCTTTTACTGGAGAATAGAAAGCAGTAAGGGCCTATCCAGCAACTCAACTCTCCTAGTCTAACTCCCGATCCTCATCTCAATCATTTTCTAAAAGCAAATACTCTTCAATGGTTTTGAAACCAACAACCATTGCTGTAACAACCCTAGAAATATAGGATTTCATACGCTAACATTTTACTAAACCATCATATATTGTTTTGAATTTAAGTAACCTTTTATAACTTATATGTGTTTATGTGAATATATATATGTTGTACGTATGCATGCTTGCATGCATGCACAACCTTTTACGTATGCATGTATTTGTATGTATAAGTTTTTGTTATCAAACATTACATGATCAAGAATCTCAACCCTTTAGCACCAACATGCATCAAATCAAACACTAAGTAAACCAAATACCATCCAACCAAATACCACAATACAAGTTAACAACAAAGAAACTCAACCATAAAACACCAAACAAACACCAAATGATACAAAAACACAACCCAACCAAACACCACAATATAAGTTAATATTAAAGAAGCTTATAAAATTAAGCAAACCTTATACACCCAAACATTAAGCTTAAGCAACCTTTAAGACTAAGCCTCAACTCATCAAGGATTAAACCAACCGAATTAGGAGGTGATTAACACCTCAATCGGCCAAGACACCCAACCTTTCCCTTTGACCGCCACCTAGCACAAACACACTAAGAACTTGACACCTAATGACCCTATACCTAGCTTACTCATCTAAGCTAATAAAGACCTCATGATTAGTAGCATTAATTGCTACGGTCGAGACCTCCATAAGACCATCTCTCGTTCACTTCACAAATCGCACACTACCACCCCATACTCCCTCAAAAACTCTCGCACATCCCATACCCGAAGATCACCATCACCTTTACACCATACCATCTCAATTCTCCCGGTCACCATCTCTTCAACCATCATCATCTCCACCCACGGTCACCTCTATACTACCACTCTTTCTCTCTAAAGTTCTCGGTTGCAAGGAGAACAAGGTTTTGAAGCTCAAGATCATTCCAATCAATTCATCAAGGAAGAAAGAAGCTACTAACATCTTCTTTTCATCCTTTCCCTCTGTCAAAATCAAGATTCTAATCTCTAAACCATAACTACTTAAGATTACAAAAGTTATACATGTGTTTAAATAAACACATATGATTAACCCTTTTGACTTAACATTCAAGATTTTCATGAATTTTATAAACCTATCAAAATTATTTTAAGATAGTAAGGAAATTTTAAGAATCTGAAATAAATAAAGTGAATATTGATAATTAAAATTTATAAAGAAAATTATCAACAAAAGGGTTAAAAACCTAGGTACAACTTGTTAAATTCAGTTTATTGTGATATTAACTATGATTGTGGGAAGAAACATTGAAAATATGTTTAGAATATTAAGAAATATAGTTCTGTAAATTTTGATGCCATTTTTATAAGTAAAATAATTTATATAAATTATCTAAGTATTTAAAAGAAAAAATCATACTAGAAGAACCAAACCTGGAAAATGTGTGGAAAAATTATATATTGATTATTACAATTTATAAGACTTACTAAAAAAGTTTCGCGGCCTAACTCAAAGATATGTTCAAGTTATGAATTTTTAAATGTTCTGCTAACTAAAAATCAGGAAAAATACTTAAGCTATGAAATAAATTTTTAATAATTTACAAAAAATATAAAAATTAGAATAGAACAGTATGTATAAAAATAAAAATTTTTGGACATATTCTGATATTTTTACTGAATATTGGTAAAATGATAAAAATCATGAAAATTGACTCTGCTATGATTTGGGATGTAAGAAAATTTTAGAAAATTATAAAAATTATAACAAGTATTCTGACCAAGTTTGGATATTTTTAGAGGCCCGAAGGTATTTCTGATAAAATTACCTGAATAATGTAAAAATTATAGAAAATAAACTATCAATAACAAAAATGAAATTTTACTATATTATGTCTAATTTTAGAACTCACCTACTGTAAAAATTTCGTGGTGTATGCCTTAATATAATTTCTGAAATAAATTTTATAGTTTGAGGTACTAAAAATGTTAAAGAAAAGACATTTTTTTCTAAACTATAAATATTTTTGTTTATAGGTTATCATTGGGAGTAAGAGGTGAGATTCATAGCCCCATTTTATTTTTATAAACTTTTGGGAAAAAAACATACTATTGATTTTTATGATTGATGCAAATTTTGAGATATACTAGCATTTATATTACAACCATTAATTCGGATGTGGAACCGTTAGATAATATTGGTAGCGCTACTTAGGAAAATATTTCATGCACCAACAGGATGAGTGTTGTGATGCTATATTATCTGATTTATGAATTATGTTATGACAGTTATGAATGATCTGTTTATTAAGTAAGGTTTGGTTGTAACTGATGCACCAATAATATTTGTTTATGATAAACCTGTGAACTCACTAACTTTATGTTGACTATTTTAAGTATGCTTTTTCAGGAATTCATCATGACTAACATCTTAATGTTCTCTTTTGATGTGTATAATGGCTGGGGAGAGATAATGGGGAAAGTTTGTGTGAATCTGACAGTTAACCTCTATGACCTCAGTGTATCGGTGGATGCTCATTTCCATCGTCTCTGAAGATGTAGCTGTTAGATCTTTATGATGTTATTTTAAATTTTGACTATTATGATTTAATGTAATCCTAACTTTAACATTATGCTATGAATTATGTTATGTTTATGTGCTAGCTGTTTAAAGTTTATGAATCAATGAGTTCTGAACAAACAAGTCACACCCTAAGCATTTCACGCTACCGCCGGGATGTGACAATTGCATCAAGCACATGTGGCATAATCCTCAATTGCTTCCACTAAACACAACTAAACAAAGCTTAATCTTTTAAAGCTCTATACATTGAAGCCATTTGACAAAAGAAGAAGGAGGTCTTGCCTTGACTGTAACTATACACGAGGAACAACTAGAAGAGTCAAGTCAACCTACAATTGACATATAGGTACTTGAAACACTATTAACCAAAACCTTTTTGGAATCCTTTGCAAAAATCAAATATGCTAATCAAGTTTTGTTGAAACAACTCGATGAACAAGCCACTCTTCACAAACTCAAAATTAGCGAGTTTGAAGAAAATAATTTTGACTCACTCCTTAATTAGTGCTTTAAGCACGAGAAACCATCTTACAACTAAAATGAAAGTTTTGCTTAAGCAAGTTTAATATACTAACATTGAGTTATCAGAGACAAAGATTTTCGTTGATAAACGGGTAGAGTCATTTGATGCATCCAAGAGACTTCTTAGATCTCAGGTTAGGAGTAATGCTAAATTTATTTGACACTGGAGCAAATACCAACAGTACAACATCATAAATCTACTGGCCACTTACTAAAAAAAATTAAGAATCTCTTGAGCACTATTAAGACTTCATCAATTAAAGTACGAAGTATCAATCCATACATGAATCAAGAATCTTTTTAGAGCAATGTGAACGAACATGTAGTTATTCATATTGTCTAAACAAAACTTTAAAAAAACCTTTTTCCTTTATATTTTAATGATAATAGAGTCACAATGTCCTGCTAAATTTATCTATTAATACTAAGGTATTATTAATTAATATATACTTTTTACAAGAATAAAGAACCTTTTCAGAACAATGCGAATGAACATATAGTTCTTCCTATCGACTAAACAGAGTTACACAAACAATTTTCTTATGCTCTTAAATTCTTTTTTAAAATTTAGAAATCTGATTTACTATACATGTAGTTTCAAGCATTGTTATTATGGAAAAATAGACCGTTGTAGTGATCCTATATTTAAAAGAGATTTTTAAATGCTTACAATCTGAAATCCTAGAATACCAAAGTTTATCACAAGAGATAAATTAAGCTGATTGAGCAAACGCTATAGTCTACACTAGTTATGTCAAGTATCTTTCATATTGTTCAAACTTCCAGTGTTGGAACAAACTCGGTTACACGTCCAAAGTTGCATTAAAACATGTTTAATTTGCAACCATTTTGCTATCAAAAGTTGTTTGTTTACTTGTTTTGTGAAAATTTTTTTTTGTTACATAAATTGGTAGCAATTGCTTTTGCTAACAAGCTTTACTTACGACTGTCATCTTCTTGAGTCCTAATAATTAAATTGTTCTTGGAACATATGGACTATTTTGTTGTGATCAAAAAATGAAGTTACATATATGCATGCTAAAAAATTTATTATTGAAAGTAGATGATTTTGATATTCAGAAAAGGAAAAAGGTAGAAAACAATAGTTTAATGAAAAGATAATGTCAACGTCAAGACAGCTTAATCACACAACAACAAATTAGTTGGTCGATGGTGGTGGTGGGGAACTCAAAGAGGGTGAAAAAGACATCAAAAGTTTGGTGATCAATTGGTGTTTTAATTTTGTGGCGAACCACATCACGTTTCTATTTTAACTTAAATATAGTATCACTTTTTTTTTTTATTATTTGGTGATCAATTGGTGTCATTTTATATAAAAAACATAAATGTATGTGAATTATAATTAAATTATTTAACCCTAATTTTTCTAGTAGCATCAAATTAAATGATACACTAGAATAACACAATCAATCAGTGACTGATCCTATCAAAACATATATTATATATTCTTTTTACATTTTTAAATATTTTTAACTAAAAAGAAGTTTATTTCTTTTGTTAATATGTCTATATACTCCGTTGGTGACATTTCGTCTATAATCCACTAGTTAAAAGGACGAGTATCATTGTAAGATTACTACAAGAACTACTTTACCAATGGGTCAATTTGTCACTACAAAATAGTTATTTTGTTATGTAGTGAGATAGTCGTATGTTATATAGTCATTGTAGCATGTTTTTTTTTAAAAAATAGTTACAATTTAAGAGCGCGGTGATAAAACATAAATAAGTTATTCTTGTTTATAGATATTTGTAACCCTTTATGCTGTGTTGAACACAATTATGACCCTCTTGCTACTTTACAAGTCGTACGAAAAATGTTTTTTTTAGTTGAAGAAGCTTAGTTTTCCTTTGAGATCCTATATATCATAAGATAACACAACTGTATTTACACGAGCCACTACATTAAATAAAACAAACACATAATACAAATCCCACCAGTGACCATTGATGAAGTATAAGTACCGAACAATATATGCTAATAGTACGTACTATATCTTTTATTCGTCTGCTACAATTATTAGCATTATTTATATGATTTCTTTAACACCGGAAAATAACAATATATGTTAGGTCATTAACTTCTAAAACAACATAAAATAACATTATAATAAGTAGCTCTTAATAGTGGAGTTAATTTTAACGGTTCGTGATATTCTGCACTTTCCACATGTCGTAGACAATTTGTCAGAAACACAATTTGTAGGACAATTTCATATATTATTTTTATAAGTTCAAAGATTTCCCATTTTAGTTCTTTTCTTTAAATTTAGTAATAATATATTTAAACCTTTTGAACACTAAAACTGGTAGATAAAATAGAATTAAGTCTTTATAACAACTAACTTTAGTAAATAAACAGTAAGGAGGTGATAATAACATTACTTTAATTAATACTCATAACACAAAAGAACACCTTATACCACTAAATACAGTTGTAAACACAATATGTATAATGCATAATGGGATTGCTTGTTGGTGATGTCAAAATACCGGTCTTATGGCGCTTTAATTTACGTTAAGAATTGAACACATTCAGTGAACCACTTTGACTGCGCACGAGGTGAAAACACCGGTCTTATGGCATTAATTTCCATATCCAGCCATTTGCTTTGTCATCCTTTTTTGTTTGTTTCTCAAGTGGATTTTAATCGTGTACCTCACTGTAACACACTCATTACACCTACGTAATCTCCCTTTTCATCAAGCAATTATCTAAAGTAATATTCATCATCTATATATAGCCATCACTCCCCATCCCCCTTCACCATTCAGACTATATATCTCTATACATTTTCTATCTTTCTCCTTCTATCTATAAGTCTATAACCATACCATCGATCAAGAAGAGCAACAAGCTACTATGGATTGCTTAAATATGGTTAGAATGGTTAGTGATATATATATATATATATATATATATATATATATATATATATATATATATATATATATATATATATATATATATATATATTTATCTATATACATGTTAATCGAGGGTATTAGCGTGTTATATGTGACGAGTTGTTAATCGATAGTGTTACTCGTTATATATGACGTTGATCCTAGAATGTAGATGTTTAATGTCCATGTTAAACGACTATGTACAAACGAGCAAAAACTAATTACTCGCTTTGTTTTATTATTTTTGTTTCTCGCGCCTTAATGATATTCATGATTTCCTACAGAGAAAATTCGAGGAGAAAATGGAGAAAAAGAACGAGGAATGCACTCGGGACGGATCAGTTGATAGGAAAGGCCAACCAGCGGTTCGCGAAAGAACCGGGTCATGGTTTGCTGCAATCCTCATACTTGGTAATGCATGATATGTTTCACGATATTATTAGCACAACTTATTACACTATAGAAGTATATAGACCTAATTAACATGTGTTTTTCCTGTGATGGAATAAATCATAACAGTTAACCAAGGGCTAGCTACACTAGCATTTTTCGGAGTAGGGGTGAACTTGGTTCTGTTCCTGACTAGAGTCATGGGTCAAGACAATGCTGAAGCCGCTAACAATGTTAGTAAATGGACCGGAACCGTCTACATTTTCTCCCTCCTAGGGGCCTTCCTTAGTGACTCGTATTGGGGGCGTTACAAGACTTGTGCAATCTTCCAAGCCATTTTTGTTGTGGTATGTTTAAAAAGAATAAGTACTATGATCACGATATTGTTCACAATAGTATCAAATCAACTAGGTATGTTATCTAATTTATATGATGTATTGTTTTGATATTTGCAGGGCTTGATATCTTTATCACTCTCAACATACATTTTCTTGGAGAAGCCCGAGGGATGTGGAAATGAAAGGACCCCATGTGGGAAACACTCGAGCTTTGCTACGGCTATGTTCTACGTTTCAATCTACCTTATCGCGCTTGGAAATGGAGGATACCAACCCAATATAGCCACATTTGGTGCAGATCAGTTTGATGAGGATCATCCTAGTGAAGGGCATGGAAAAGTGTCATTCTTTAGCTACTTTTATTTGGCATTAAATCTTGGATCACTCTTTTCAAACACTATATTAGGGTACTTTGAAGATAAAGGGATGTGGGCATTAGGGTTTTGGGCATCAGCAGCCTCTGCGCTTGTGGCGTTGATCTTGTTCCTCGTGGGCACACCAAGATATCGACATTTTGTACCCACCGGTAATCCCTTGTCAAGATTTTCCCAAGTGATGGTTGCTTCAATCAAGAAATGGAAGGTTGTGATCCCTTCTAGTGGAGATGAGTTATATGAAGTTGATACCAATGAAAATAACAATAAGAGTAGCAGGAATATTCTCCACACCACAGGATTTAAGTATGAATCTTACCTATTTAGTTGCATGTTTATTCACATTAACTATCATCTTTTTAACAAATTTTGTTATGCCAGATTCTTGGATAGAGCTGCGGTTATCACTTCGAAGGAGAATTCGATTGAAAATATTGATAACAACCCATGGAGCTTATGTACCGTAACACAAGTTGAAGAAGTGAAATGCATCTTAAGACTCCTACCAATTTGGCTATGTACAATCCTTTATTCTGTAGTATTCACCCAAATGGCCTCTTTATTCGTCGAACAAGGAGCTGCAATGAAGACAAACATCTCAAACTTTCACATTCCTCCAGCAAGCATGTCCACCTTTGACATACTTAGTGTTGCAGCCTTCATTTTCATTTATAGACGTGTTCTTGATCCGTTAGTAGCGCGGGTAAAGAAATCCGATTGCCCCAAAGGGTTAACCGAGCTTCAAAGGATGGGGGTCGGCCTTGTGATTGCTATACTAGCAATGGTGGTAGCAGGCACTGTTGAACACTTTAGGCTAAAATTTAAAAGGACTGATTGCATAGATTGTGAAGGATCTAGCACTTTGAGCATATTCTGGCAAGTCCCACAATATGTTCTAATTGGTGCTTCTGAGGTTTTCATGTATGTAGGGCAGTTGGAGTTTTTTAACGGGCAAGCACCGGATGGGCTAAAAAGCTTTGGAAGTGCGTTATGCATGACGTCGATTTCACTAGGGAACTATGTGAGTAGTCTGCTTGTGACAATTGTGATGAAGATTTCTAGTACCGACAGAATGCCTGGATGGATTCCTGGGAATCTAAACAAGGGTCATTTGGACAACTTCTACTTTTTGTTAGCCATTTTAACAAGTGCTGATTTTGTGGTGTATTTGTTAGTGGCAAACTGGTACAAGTACATCAAGTTTGAAGGGAGAAGTGAGAAGCTAGAGGGCTGTCAACATGTTTGATGCTTTTGATGTGCTTATGATGATTCTTTTGTAACAAAGTTATAATAATATTGTATTTTACCATCATTATTCAAAATCCAAAAAGGTAACTACTTATTTGTGATATCAAGCGCATTTAACATGTTATCTAATAAAGAGTTTAGCTTTTTGGAGTTCAACTGGCTGTTCTAAATTATAATTAGACTGGGTTAGAGTTTACTTCTTGATCAGTGGTTATTGTGTTAATAGTGTTTAACTTTCTTTTATTATGGGACTATGGTTGTTGGTGGGGAGTTTGTCTTGAATTTTTGGAAGTTGTATTGGCATGGAATAACCGTGGAAAAATGATTAATAAATAAATAAATAAATAAATACATATATAATAATCAAGTTAAATAAATAATGTTTTTTTTTTCTCAAATAAGGAATACATAGTAGACTTGCATCAATATTCATTACCAATGACACAAATACCAGGCATATCATACTTATAATTATATAAATAGTTTTGATAATAAAATCAACTTATATAACTAGTTATAGTAACATAATAATATCAAAATTTTCGTTTTGCACAAAGCATTTTAAATAGCAGACATTCAGTTACAACATAATTTCTAAATCATAAAATTGCGATGAACATACTAGTAAAGTGAATAAATCTCTGATTTGTGTAAATATTAGCACAAATTTTGGTTGTTCCAACACCATAGTTTGACTTACATGACAATATTAGTCTATAGTTTATCATATAACGGGGGCCCTTACTTGAAAACATTGAAAACATGTGATTTAAAAATATTGTCCTATGTGGAGACACATCATCATTTATGCCATTGTGCTTCAACAAAATGTATAAAATAGGTGAAATCCTCAATATCATACCGGAAGCTAACCTAATTATCAAAAAACGCTTATCCCTGTACAAAAGATTTTCGCAATTGTTTAAACATAGTCTCGTATGGTGCGAAAGTTTCAATCATATTACTAACATGTTTAAACTCCATTTTTCGCATTCAAAATCACAATGTGTAAGGGTTACAGTTAGAGATGGATGCAACCAAATAACTCTTAACATACACATGTGAAGTACAAGTAAGTTATTTCGGAAGATTTGATACAACTCAATTATGTTAATTATCAAAATTTAAAAAATAAAGTGTTCCGAAGCCAAAAACTGATATTTTCTTAATATAGAGAAGACATGCTTTTTCTAAATCACCTTTAACAAAAACTGAAACACTTTTCTTTACCATCTCTAACGAATCACCAACTTAAAAAAGTTGGTGAAAAGTCCATACTTTTGTCAAACTGTAGATTAAGGTTATTTGTCTCTAACTTTCTACTTTTTTTTATTTTTATCCTTTTTGTAATATATTAGGATGTGAGCTTTGACATGTCATAGTGATAAGTCAAAAGACAATCTGCCTTTTGACTCTACATTGATCTTGTTTCTAGATTAGTGTTTCCAGCTGTCTTTCAAAGTATGTCCGGCTATAGTATGTAATATAAAGTATCTCAAGTTCTTGTCTTTAGAATTAAGCTTTGTAACACTCGTAAGAACTTGAGAGCAATATACATCATTTTGAAAACCATGTTATCTTGTTCTTGTTTATTGTTCTTACTACTTATGCTTATTATTTCATCCTAACCGGTTTTCTATTTGATCTGTTAAGTGTTCTAAGTCTTTTCTCATTGTGAAACTATTCAGTTGAACGGTCCTGCCATTGGTATCAGAGCTACTTTAGGCTCTTGATTGTAAGATCTCACCATCTTAAATCCCTTTAGTTTTATAAAACACTTAACAACTCAAATGATAGCTCTTACCAAGGCTGATATGGTGATAGGTTCAAATCAATCGATCTGTGATGATACTATAATACAGTAATCAATTATAAGCACAAAGTAATCAAACATAAGCAAATACTTCAAAAATTCATAGCAAATTTCGTTGATAGTAAATGCAAAGCGGATGCAATGTACAAAGTGAATAACAAAAGTTCTAACTGTTTTCGACACCTGTAAAATATATATAATATCCTATTTATATGTCACATCCCAGTGGAAGCGTGAAATGATAGGGTGTGACTAATTAGCTCAGAATGCATTGATTACAAAGTAAAAATGCAACAGACATACAAACATAATACATCAATACATGTCATAGATAATATAAGTTCGGGTTACATCATAATTAATATTCAAAATTTAATATAACCCTATTACAAAAGTGTTATTTAACTGGTACATCTTCAGTAGCGATGGAAATGAGCTGTCACACCCCAACCATGACGGCGGAAACGTCGAAGTGTGAGGGTTAAGATTGTTCACAGCCACATAACGCTATGTTAGAATATAAATGCCATTAATCAATTGTTTTCAAACATCACAACCATCCACGTCTTACAAGAAAACAAATAAACAAAAAAAAAGAATCCAAATGTTCATTTAAGTCTAGGTCCATATCCTAAGTTTAAGCGTTTCTTCAGTCATCATTAAACTTGCACATTACTTGAAACATGTTGAAAATAAAGTCAACTAACAAGTTGGTGAGTTCTCATGGTTTTAAAATACAATAAGTATATATCATGAAAAAGAATGTGGCAATTCTAGTCAATGGTCACAAGATAGTAAGTATATAGAACATGCATAGTTACAATCAAACCTCGACTGAATAATATGAATAAGCATGATTAGCTAAGTGTATTTGGTTCCCTAGTGCACAAGCATACGGCTCCTAGGAGCCGGCAATCCCTCGGCTTTAGCACCAAATAGGCTTGTCAGGCCCAAAGATCTAAGACTTCGCCAGGCTAGTTATAGTTAATGATTGCACACGTATGTCACATCTCATATACAACTTAACATATTCAAATAACCACGACTATGTAAAGAATTGCACGTACGTAATAAGTATCAAAGCGTGTATGAGTATGTTTGTATAACCAACATGTTTCACCCCGAAAGGTGTAAAATATATGTAAAATGGGGCATAAGAACTCACATGATAATAAGAAGACTTGAAGATGAAATAAGAAAAACCACGAATAAGATTTCCAACACAAACGTCACAAGGCACCTAAATAAGAATAAGGTAACGCGTTATAATCGGTTTGATGATTATTTTGTTTTAGGGTTCTTAATTATGGATTGAATAGAGGTTGACATCAATTTATTTCGTGTTATTAATGTGAATCAGGTTAATGGAACGAAATGATAATTAGATTTATTGCGCGAAAGAGAACGGCTAATATAAATAAAGAAGATTAATCGTACGTTAAACTGATTTATGAAGGTTGTATTGATTGTAATAAGTCAAGAAATATATATATATATATATATATATATATATATATATATATATATATATATATATATATATATATATATGTATACTTACTTTGATATGTTTATATAAATATAAGTATATAAGTAATTAATCATTCTAATTGTTTGACAATATATATACATATATTTTACAATATATGTATATAGGTAAGAATAAATAAAAAAAATTATTCAAATTGTTTTGCCAATATTTACATGTATATATATACATATATATATACATACATATGTTTTAAATAACCTAAAATATTTTTTACACAAGTATTATCTTTTCACATAACATTATTTTAAATAATTTAAAATAAGGAAAAAATACCACAATGTATTTTAAATTTAACCATATTTTTAAACCTTTGATAAAAGGATAAATAAATAAATAAATAAATTCTGAATTTATAAAATAATTTTTGAAATTTTCAGAATTAATATTTAAGCAAAGAAGTAATTAATAATAAAGAAAATAAAGCATAAAAGAAAAGAAAAAGAAAAAGAAAAAGAAAAAGGGGGGTTGCCCGGGGTCGAACCCGGGACCTCCCTTAGGAGTTGAGGTGCGGGAACCAGTGAACCAGGGCCGTGGCCTTGGTTCACTTTGGTTTGTTTTAAAATTAAACAGATGCAACCTTGTTTCCCCCAAATCCGATGAACCCTAGGTTCATCTGATCCAAAATCGACCCTCGATTCGGTGTTAATCACACGAATCATCATGGGGCTTTTGATCCTTGGACCAAATCGAGCAGATAACAGGTTTTAATTACCTGTTTAAGTGAGGATTTGAGGGTTTTCGAGTTTGAGTTGAGCTTCGGGTGTTCTTGAATTGGGGTTTTAGGATCGAGAGTGTTTATGGAGAGATTGAGGTTACGGAGGGTTTAGGAACCTCAGAATGAATCAAAGGCCTCTAATTTATAGACTTGATTTCATGGTTTCGGGCATAACCCGTTTGATTTTGAAACCGCGTTCTTGTTTACCAAATTTGCGAGATTCGGTCTGTTAATTTGCGAAATTAATTGATTGATTAATTGATTCGACCGCGTATTATCTTTAGGTGTGATTGATTTGGTTCAATTTAAGAAATTGGATGAGATTCGATTCGGATTTGTACATAGTTAGCCTCGGTTTGATTTGGAAAGATTGCAACGAGCGGGAAACTCAAATTGGGTAGGGATTCGAGTTCGAAACCTGGGACCGAGGGGTTTGGGCGGTTTGATTGGGTCAAAAACAATAAAAATCGATGGTTTGTAGCTTCGCCGGAGCTCGGCCGGAGCTCCGGCCGAAGCCACCGGAAAAACGGGCAAGAAAAACAGAAGGTTACACCTTCAGCCCCTGAGGTTTGGGCTGTTGGTTAAAACGATCTAACTTTGATTTTCAAGTTTAGAATTTGGCTAAACACCCCCCTGAACTTTGATTTAAGAATTTTTATTATTAATACTATTATTATTGTTATTATTATTATTAGTATTACTATGATTATTATTATTATTATTATTATTATTATTATTATTATTATTATTATTATTATTATTATTATTATTATTATTATGATTATAGACATTATTATTTTTATTATTTGTTATTATTACAATTATAATTGTTACTGTTACTTTTAAAGTTATTATTATTATTATTATTATTATTATTTTGTTATTAAAATTATTATTATTATTATTATTATTATTATTACTATTATTAATGAATTAAACCTTTACTAACGAGGCCACGCGCAAACATAAATAAATAAGGACGGAAAATTACAGGATGTTACAGTCTCCCCAACTTAAATTAATTTCGTCCCGAAATTAAAAATAATGAAAGTTACAAAAACAAAGAAGGATAAGTCTTCCTCATATGATCTTCACGCTCCCAAGTGAATTCTGCTCCCCGTTTGTTCTCCCACCGAACCTTTACAATTGGGGTCGTAGAGGTCCTAGTCTTCTTCATGATGCGATCCATGATTTCGACTGGTTTCTCCACGAAATGCAATGACTCGTCGACCCGAATGTCTTCCAAAGGCACATATAAATTATCGTCGGCCAAACACCTCCTCAGATTCGAGACATGGAAGACCGGGTGAATTCCGCTAAGATCGGGGGGTAGTTCTAGTTTATAGGCTACTTTCCCGACCCTTTTCAGGATCTTGAAAGGTCCTACAAATCTCGGAGCTAACTTGCCCTTTCTTCCAAAACGAACTACACCCTTCCATGGTGAGACCTTGAGAAGGACCATCTCCCCAACTTGGAATTCGAGTGGCTTGCGACGTTTATCGGCGTAGCTCTTCTGTCGACTCCTAGCCGTTTCCAAGTTCTTGCGGATGATAGAAACTTTATCGGTCATCTCTTGTATGAGTTCGGGGCCAGTGATAAGATTTTCGCCAATGTCGGTCCAGCATATCGGGGAACGACACTTACGACCGTAAAGTGCTTCAAACGGTGCCATCTGGATGCTCGAATGGTAACTGTTGTTGTAGGAGAATTCTGCGAGCGGTAGATGTGTATCCCAGTCGCCACCAAAATCAAGGACACAGAGACGCAACAGGTCTTCCAGAGTTTGGATCGTCCGCTCGGTTTGACCATCGGTTTGGGGATGGTAAGCCGTACTTAAATCCAATTGCGTACCCAGAAGTTCTTGCATAGAAGACCAGAAGTGAGAAGTGAATCGAGCGTCTCGGTCGGATATGATATGAAGAGGCACACCATGACGGCTTACGATCTCGTCGATGTAAATCCGAGCTAACCTTGATGTCTTATACGTGTCGCGTATGGGTATGAAATGTGCCGACTTGGTCAATCGGTCGACGATTACCCATATGCTATCGTGCCCACGAGATGTCCGAGGTAGCTTGGTTATGAAGTCCATGGATATATGTTCCCATTTCCACATGGGAATTTCGGGTTGTTCGAGTAATCCACTTGGACGTTGGTGCTCCGCTTTAACCTTCGTGCATGTAAGGCACTTAGCAACGTAGGTTGCTATGTCCCGTTTCATTCCGGGCCACCAATATTGACTCCGCAAGTCCATGTACATCTTATCGGAGCCCGGGTGGATAGAATAGCGAGTCTGATGTGCTTCATTCATGATAAAAGCCCGAAGGTTATTGTGTTTGGGGATCCAGATTCGGTTTGCGAAATACATCAACCCATTGGCTCTTGCTTCCAGTTGGGCTACAAGATTGGGCTCAAGTTCATCTTTCATACTCTCTTCGCCTTGCACTGCCTGCTGGGCTTCTCGGATGCTTGACTCGATGTCACAATCGATCCTCAAATTTTGCAGTAACACTGTAGCATTATGGACATCAAGTCGGACTTCAGTGTCAAACCCTCCCAATGTATCGAACCATTGCCGACGATCGCAAATCTCTTGAATGGAAACCGTCTTTCGGTGCGTCTCCCGACTCAACGCATCAGCTACTACATTTGCCTTGCCGGGGTGGTATCGGATGTCGCAGTCGTAGTCACTAATTAGTTCCACCCAGCGACGTTGCCTCATATTGAGATCCTTCTGATTGAAAACATGCTGGAGGCTCTTGTGGTCCGTGTACACTATACATTGCGTGCCGTATAGATAATGTCTCCAGATTTTTAAAGCAAAGACCACCGCTCCGAGCTCGAGATCGTGCGTCGTGTAGTTTACCTCGTGAACCTTCAATTGTCTCGAGGCATAAGCTATGACCTTTCCTCGTTGCATGAGAACACAACCAAGGCCTTGTTTCGACGCATCGCAGTATACCGTGAAGTCGTCATTCCCATCCGGTAGGGCCAGAATAGGAGCATTGCATAACTTGTGCTTCAATGTCTCAAACGCCTCTTCTTGTTCGGCTTTCCACTCGAAAGGCTGGTTCTTCTGGGTCAAGAACGTGAGTGGCTTTGCGATTTTTGAGAAATTGGCAATAAATCGTCAATAATACCCGGCTAGGCCAAGAAATGATCGAACTTCCGTCGGTGTTGTGGGAGCCCTCCAATTCTTCACGGCTTCTACCTTTGCAGGGTCGACGTGAATTCCTTGACTATTCACAACGTGCCCTAAGAATTGTACTTCTTCCAGCCAGAATTCGCATTTTGAAAACTTCGCGTACAATTGTTCCTTCTTCAACAGATTGAGGATTTGGCGGAGATGGAGTTCATGATCAGAGTGAGACTTGGAATAGATAAGAATGTCATCGATGAACACAATGACAAATTTATCTAGGTATGGCTTGCACACTCGGTTCATAAGGTCCATAAAGACCGCAGGAGCATTGGTTAAGCCGAAAGGCATAACCATAAACTCGTAATGCCCGTACCGAGTTCGGAATGCAGTCTTTGGGATGTCGTCGTCGTGGACTCGCAGTTGGTGATAACCCGAACGCAAGTCGATTTTTGAAAAGATTGCAGCTCCTTGAAGTTGATCGAAGAGGTCGTCGATACGAGGAAGGGGATACCGGTTCTTGACGGTTAACTTGTTGAGCTCCCGGTAATCGATGCACATGCGAAATGACCCGTCTTTCTTCTTCACAAATAAGACAGGTGCACCCCAAGGAGAAGAACTAGGGCGGAATAAACCCTCTCGGATAATTCCTGGAGTTGGCTAGAGAGTTCTTGCATTTCAGATGGTGCGAGTCGGTAAGGTGATTTGGCCACGGGGCTCGCTCCCGGGATCAAGTCGATTTTGAATTCAACTTCCCGTACAGGAGGTAACCCACTAAGGTCGTCGGGAAAAACTTCAGGGAATTCTCGTACAACTGGAACATCCTTGAGTTCCTTCCCTTTGACTTTGGTGTTGACTACGTAAGCCAAGAATGCTGGATAACTCTTACTCAGGCACTTTCGAGCTTGAGTGCATGACATAAGCTTGAGTCTTTTGGAAGACCGTTCACCGAACACCTTCAACGTGTCCCCGGACGGTAAGGGTATGCGAATGCACTTTTCAAAACAAACGATCTCAGCATGATTCTTCGATAACCAATCCATGCCAATAATAACGTCGAAACTCCCGAGCTTCATAGGAATGAGGTCGATAAGAAATTTATGATCGTCGAGACACAATAGGCAATCGCGGATGACCACGTCGACGGTGATCGGTTCCCCATCGGCAACTTCAACAGTGAGAGGTCTTCCCAAATTCGCACGAGGTTTAGCAAGTGTCGGTTCGAATTCTAAGGAAACGAAACTCTTATCGGCACCCGAATCAAATAGTACGTAAGCATAGGTATCATTAATAAGAAACATACCTGTGTAGGTTTAAAAGGCACTTAGGGCATAAACCAGGAATTTTTTTTAGAGAAATTCTACGGAGATAGGGTTGAAAGTTACGTACCGTTCACCACATCGTTGTTCGCCTGAGCTTGATTTGCGTTGATGTTGAAGGCACGTCCACGAGCTTGTGGAACATTGCCCACAAGACGAGGGCACTGGGGTCGGTAGTGACCCGGTTCTCCGCAATTGTAGCAGGCCCGGTTTGGTTCCGTCACTGCGTTCCCCATTGCTCGGCGACACGTTGCCACGAGATGCCCGTACTTGCCGCATAGTGTGCAGATGCGACACGGGAGATTCCCCGGATGATGGTATTTACATGTGTTGCACAAAGGTAGAGGGCCTGCATAAGCCCTTGCCGCGGGCACTTGTGCTGCCGGTGCAGTCCCGGGAACACACTGTCATTGGGGTGGCTTAGGAGCGGCCACGGCGTAGTTCCGTGCCGGTACAAACTTCCTCTTTTTGTTATCAACCTTAACCTCCTTGACTTCCTCAGGGACCGCCTTCTCAGTTTTCTTGGCACCCTTTGCAGACATGGTGCCTGCTCGGATGTGGTTCTCTGTCAGCTGTGCAGTGATAGTGATAGCTTCCTCCAGGGTTGCGGGTCGGCTACCCACCACGGCATCCTGGATCTGGGGCGGTACACCCTTAATGAATTTTTCCACATTCCGTGAAACAGTATCCACCATGTGTGGCAGTAGTATACTCAGTTCGTGATGACGGGTAGAATATGCCAGATGGTTCCCGCCATCCTGTTTCAGGTTCCAGAATTCCTCCTCCAATTTCTGGATTTCACTTCTCGGGCAAAACTTGGCAATGGCTATGTTCTTGAATTCCTCCCAAGTTAAGGCCAAGATCACGTCGGGGCCTCGGTTTCTCTTTTCACTGTTCCACCATGTTAAGGCCCTTTGCTGCAGCATACTGGTGGCATACCTCACCTTGAGTGCTTCGGGGCACTCACAGTTGACGAAAGTGTTCTCCATCCCTTCAAACCATTCTAGGAGACCGGTGGCACCTTCCTTGCCACTGAAACTGGGAGGCTTGCATGAACTAAAGTGCTTGAAGGTGCACTTCTGGTTGTTACGGCCTTGGTTTGCACTATTTTCGCCTTGGCCGTTGCTGTTGCTTGTGACGTTGGCGATCATGGTGCTGCTGAGTTCAGCCACCATAGTCGGGATGACCGCAGCCATTTGCCGGGCAATCATGGCGGCAAGCTTACGGCCGGATCTTCCTCGGGTTCCTTGGTAACAAGACATGCTGGAAAAATATAAATTGGATTAGGATCGGTTAAACGGGTAATAAGGATGGACAGTTAAAGTAAGAATCATGGGTTGTACGGAGTGATTCCATTTGATGACGCATCACCATTTGGAAACGTTGACACGTCAAGATGAATTGACCCGTTCGCCTCAGAAACTGGTGTATGTTGGCCATAGTTTATCACTCATCCCGGAAATCCCCAGGTAAGCATGACTGGTCCCGTAGGATTTATACGAAATGCTTACCTTAGCCTGAGGGCCTTTTGCCAGGATAACCAGGATACAGGTGTCCATGTACCACACTAGTCCTATGGTTCATGGAATCAAAAATCTTGATAAGATATTTATAGGATTAGACCTTGAGTCTAAGAAATTTCTATCAATGAGTTCTACTTAGAGACGAGGAAGGGTTTAAGTAGTAGCAATTGCCGGGGAGAATCAATGTTTAATATAAGTCTAGGGGAGACGAGTAACAATATGTAATCATGCAGAAAGGCATCTATGCTAAGGCATCACATTGCACATAATAAGGCATAGCGTTAGACAGCATGCAAACAATATGTATGTATTCATAAGAATACTTTTCTATAAGGATCATGCATAAACTATAGTCTAGGTCACCATTTCTAATAACCTAAATCCCTATAGTTATGGGCTCTGATACCAATCTGTCACACCCCAACCATGACGGCGGAAACGTCGAAGTGTGAGGGTTAAGATTGTTCACAGCCACATAACGCTATGTTAGAATATAAATGCCATTACTCAATTGTTTTCAAACATCACAACCATCCACGTCTTACAAGAAAACAAATAAACAAAAAAAAAGAATCCAAATGTTCATTTAAGTCTAGGTCCATATCCTAAGCTTAAGCGTTTCTTTAGTCATCATTAAACTTGCACATTACCTGAAACATGTTGAAAATAAAGTCAACTAACAAGTTGGTGAGTTCTCATGGTTTTAAAATACAATAAGTATATATCATGAGAAAGAATGTGGCAATTCTAGTCAATGGTCACAAGATAGTAAGTATATAGAACATGCATAGTTACAATCAAACCTCGACTGAATAATATGAATAAGCATGATTAGCTAAGTGTATTTGGTTCCCTAGTGCACAAGCATACGGCATCCCCAGGTAAGCATGCAAACAATATGTATGTATTCATAAGAATACTTTTCTATAAGGATCATGCATAAACTATAGTCTAGGTCACCATTTCTAATAACCTAAATCCCTATAGTTATGGGCTCTGATACCAATCTTAACCCTCACACTTCGACGTTTCCGCCGTCATGGTTGGGGTGTGACATGAGCATCCACCGTCAGACTAAGATCATACATGTTCACAGTTAATTTAACACAAACTTTTCTCATCACCTCGCCCTAGCCATTGTAAACATCAAATGAGAACATAATACCGTTAGTCATCATGAATACCTGAAAAAGTATACTCAAAACAATCAACATAATATTGGTGAGACATAGGTTTAATTTCTAAACAAAATATATATTGATGCAACATAAATAAGATTACAACCAAACCTACTTATCATCTAGGTGATTTATAACTGTCACAAATATAAATCACAAAATCAGATAATATAGCATCACAACACTCATCCTGTTGGTGCAGAAAATATTTTTCTAAGTAGCGCTACCTATATTACCAGACGGTTCCACATCAAATTAATGGTTGTAACATAATGACAGTAATCTCAAAATCTCACTTATAATAGCATCAATCATAAACAGTATGTTTTTTCCCCAAATATCATTGCAGGACCGATGAAGGGTATGCAACTACAACACAACAACACAACAAGGAGAGTTCCTTTAGACACTTAACAGATCAAATAGGGAACTGGTTAACTTATATGAAAGATGCTAAGAACACAAGTAAAAATAAGACAAAACAAGATAGCTAACAACACAAGTATTTGGTTTTCAAGAATGCTGTATATTGCTTCTCAAGTTCTTTTACAAATGTTACAAAGCATACAATCGAAAGTTACAAGTACTTGAGATACTTTATACTACATCCTACAGCCGGCCATACTTTGAAAGCCAGCTGGATACATAAGACTAGACAACAAAATCAAATGTAGAGTCAAAAGGCATATTGCCTTTTGACTAGTGACTATGACATGACATAGCTGACATCCTAATATATTACAAAAAGGATAAAAGTACATAAAGTAGAAAGCACAGACTCAAGACCTCAATATACAGTTACCAAAAGCATGGACTTTTTCACCAATTCATGTAAGTTGGTGACTGAACAGAGTTGTAGTGGAAAGGTGGTCCAGCTTTATGGTAAAGTACATCAGATAAAAGCATGTATCTAAAAGTCTTCAAAAGAAATCTGTCTTCACTCTTTGGCTTCGGAAGACTATGTCTTTGAAGCTTCGGAAGACTTCACTTTTGGCTTTGAAGATGTTGGTCTTGGCTTTGGAAGATTTTACACTTAGAATATTTCTAATGCAAGGTGTAAAACTTCCGAAGCATTTCTACTTTTGTTCTTCAGTGCATGCATGCAGAGAGACTTTGGATGTTTTGTCTGCATCAAACTTATAGGAATCCTTACAGACTCCCTCTAGGTTGATCCTATCAAAACATTAAAAGATCTTCAGCTTTTGACAGTGCTCATAATGATGATGACCATGCCCTTCTTCATTAGATGGTTAGGATCACTCAGACTCTCATAGTATCTTCTCATCTCAAGGAGATCATGCAGAGGTAGGTTGAATAGGTCTTGCCATGTGTAGACATCTTCACCACCTTGATATCTTATCACATGCCATCTCTCTAGATTAGTTGTGAAGGTCCAGGATAACATGGGTCTCTCAGATGCAAGAGGAGCCACTTGAATTGGATTTGATTGGGCTGCCTCTTCATGCACTTCCTCAGGTTGATCTGACTCAGCCTGAGGTATTGAGGTGGATGATTCAGACTTCTTCTTCTTCTTTGACTTTGGTTTAGAAGCCATCCTCTTCCTCTTCTTTGAGGACTTTAACTTAAAAGACTGGTCTGCAACACCTTGTTGATCAGTCTTGTCTTGCTCAGTTAGGTGTTCCTTCCTCATGGGTTCAGAAGGAGAGTGAGTTTGACCCTGCTGTGCACCAGAAGATAAAGCATGCTGAGGCTCACCAGGAGATCCAGGTTGTGTTGTCTCAGGTTGTTCAACCTTAACCTCCACTTTAGGAGGAGCTTGACTTGAGGGGAGTGTAAGTCAATTAGCTCTCCACTTTTGATCTTCTGCTTGATTACCCTAATGTGCTAATCCATTGTAGATAGATACATAGGGCCAAGTCTCCTTCTGGAGAATCCATACAGCTTCAAAAAGCTTATCATCATTTGTTTGTCAGCAGACTTCTTCATGCTCTTTTGGATAATGGCTCTTGACTTTGCAGCTTCTTCCCTCATCTTTCTTTTTGTTGCCTTTTGTTCTTTGAGTACTTGAAGTTCAAGCTGTTTGAGATACTCAAACTCAATGTACTCAAAGGACAAGGGAAGAAGTGCAGATGCTTGGTAGAGACCTGTGGCACTCAGGTAGTTAATCATATTTTGCCTATATGTTTCCTTGTCTACCTGAGGTTCTTGTGTAGCTGTCACAGTCTCTTGCACAGGGTTTTCTTGAACTAGGGAGAGAGTAGGAACATTCTTGTATAATCTTTTTTGTCTCTTATCCTCTTTGATTTGGAGAAGTAGCCTTGCATCCTCTGCTTCCTTCATCTCTCTTGACACTTCTATGTCAGCCAGTTCATTAAGTTCCTCTAAGGGAAGAGATATAATCTCATCAATGTCATAGTTCATGGTCTGCAGGTAAGTAATCCTGACTGCCCTCAACTCATCATCTTGAGTGTTTGGTCTGGAGGCAGCCCTGATTGCAGCTTGCATAAAGCCTGAAGACCCAGAGAAACTTTCTCCCCTTAGCTTCCTCTTCCTCTCTCTCCTCCTCATCAATCTCCTCAAGAGTTAGAATCCTTTTCCCTTTGTCACCCACAGACCTTTGTGACACAGGGTGAAAAGAGCTTTGGCCTTCATTGCTTGGTGTAGCATCCAACTCTTGCTAGAGATAGGTTGTGATACACCTTCACCTGCAGGTGTTTCACTGAGGGAATGAATTTCTGAAGTAGTTTTTGGTGTGACAGGGCTCTCAGACTCTATCACTGGGCCTTCAGCCAAGGTTTTCCCTTTGAAGCTAATCTCAGGGTCTGCCTCAACATCCAGTTGACCAATGATATTACCTGATTTCCTTTGTCTCTTCTTAGGCTAAACTCTTCAGTAATTCTGTCTTGAATCCTTTGTGCCAGCTTGCCAGCTTGTATAGATTGACTTGGGTTGACAAGTGGCATGTTGATCAGATCAAGACCTTCATAGTAGTTCAAGGTCTGAAAGTTGAACACCTTTTGTTGCCCTTGAACTCTTTGAAGAATGAGGGCTCTTCTATCAGCATCATACCTCCACCCAATAATGTAATTTGAAGTTCCTTGGGGTGGAGATGACATAGCCTTTGGAATGCCTTCCTCAAAGAGACTCTGAATGAAAGAGTCTATAGATCCACATCAATGTGAACTTGAGGAAGTTGTTGAGTATGCATAATTGCAAGTGAGGATGGTGAGTCCTCAATGTCCATACTCCTTGAAGAACTCCCAGGTTTTGTGACTGTAATGACTTTCTCCCTCTTTTTGGTAGCATCACCCTCTTGCATAGGTGAGCTAGGAGTTAGGTCAATCGCATCCACAGGTTCTTGTGTTTCTGGTTGAGCTCTCTTAAAGGTCTCCCAGCTAGTTTTTCCCTGAGATAAGATGCTGATCATTGACCATATTGTGCAAGGTAGTCACCTGAGATTCAAGATGACTAACCTTAGAGACTAAATAGGTTCATGTTTTTTTTTACAGTTTTTGGACCTTTAGTCTCAAGTTCCCTCATCTTCATCAGAAGAATCATTGCAGGATGAGATAATTGGACCAAAGTCCTCTCTCTCGCCACCAACGAGAGAGAGCCTCTTCCATATGGATCTCCAGAACAGGTTCAGGTTGATCCACCTCAATAATAGGTGACTGATGTGGGCTAGACATAGGAGACTTAGAAGCACTCATCTCTTTTTGAGTGGGGAAAGAGTAGAGAGACTAATGGTACTCACTGAAACCTAAGTCTTCATCAGTATAGAATTCAAGGTTGGGAATGGGTTGATTTAAGTCTAAAGGCTAGGGATGGTAACTGTCCCTTGAAGGTTGTTCACTTGAGTGTTAAGACTCAGAGTGAAGGCTTAAGGAAGTTGGACTTGTGAGCTCATCAGGCTGAGCATGAGGAACCTCAGCACTGATTCTTGAAGAGATGGGAGTGGTTTGCTCCTCAAGGGAAGTGGGAGTTCTAGTATCCACTTCCTCCTGTATGGGTGAGTGTATGGGGGCCTCCACAAGCTCAATAACTTGAGCAGGGGTTCGTTTGGATTTTCTTTGGTACGTGAGGGTGATTTGTGGTCTTTTTGGTGGTTGGGAGGTAGAAGGTGTGGGTTCAACACTAGCTTGTGTTGCTAGGTTGTCACCTTGAGCAATGAGCTCTAACATTTTTAGGACAAGGGCTGTTTCTACCCCTGAGAAGCCTACAGTTGGCTTCTTCATGATTTTAAAGATGTCGGGCTTCATCTGTCCCAATTTAAGAATATTACCTGTTTCCCTCAACTGTGAGCCCAGTTCATAGTTGAGAATGTATTGAACATATCTAGAAAACATGTAATACTCTAAGGAGTCCAAGTTAGCAAGCAAATTTATGTAAACAAACTAAGAGTACCTGAACTTGACCCCTTGAACCATTCCATGCACTATGAAGGAGAGATCCTCAGGAATCTGGTCCCACCCTATATGCTTGTTTGACAAGCTGTGGATAACCACATGGAGCCGGTATTTCCACTGGGATGATACCTTCCCTTTCCTGAAGGTCTTTACAGAGAAATCTCCCTCATAGCCCATCTGCACAAAAGAATGATTAACAGCGTCCTTTGGGAAGGACAACTCACCTTCTTCATGAGCCAACTGTAAATGAGTGTTGATGATGGCCGGAGTGATGAAGATTGTCCTCCCCTGTACTGTGGTAGACAATGCCTTCTCCCCATCCATAATGACCTCTTTGCAGGTCTTTCAAAATTCAAGCAGATGATCCTCATAGAGAATAGGATCAATGGTTAGGGAGGTGAAATAGTTGGATAGAGCCAGAAAACGGCAAACCTCCGAGAAACTATCATATTTCTCAGAGTTTAACAGAGCAACCTGGTTGTGTTGCCTGTGAAGTTGCATGGAGAAGTCAGGGTTGTTTCTGCGGTTTAGATTGGCCATTTTAAGAAGCTTAAAGGTGAATGAAGGTGAAGAACAAAGGCGGCTTAAGAGAATTTAGATTTAAGGAATAGTGTAATTGAAGAAGATAGTAAAAGAGGGGGAATCGTTGGGTATTTATGTGAAAAGGATTTGAGACAAAGTTAATGAAAGAGGATAAAGTTTGAAATCCGGATGTCGGTCCCACCTCTGAAAAAGTAGTTTACTTTTGCCCAAAAGTAGTTTTCTTAGAAGTCGAGAATTCTTCCAAAGATTATTAAGCTTCGGAAGTTCTGAAGTAAAAGCTTCCGAAGGCAAATTGGCTTCGGAAGATATTTCAAAGGTTTTTTAGAATTTTGCTTCGGAAGAGGTTTAATACTCAGTGTTTTTATTCTAAAAGGAATGAAAACTTCAAAAGGTAAATTGCTTTCGTAAGAAAGTTGTTCTTATAAAACATAAAAGTACTTAAGTTGATTTTTAAGCTTCGGAAGATATTTTAGAAATTTATTCCGAAGGTAAAATTACTGAAGTAGTTATTTGTTTACTAAGACATAAGTTTCTTCTGAAGGTAATTTAAAATCTTTCGAAAAGTAAAGAGATCAAAATTTTCAAAATCTAAGGAATGTCTTTTGAAAAGATTTTCTTCCAAAGAGAACAAGGGCTTATGAAGGTGATTAAATAGACAACTTAGAATACACAGGTTTTAGAAATAATATGATTTAGTTTTAAGAAAAGCTATTCAAAGTTAACCATCCCAAAAGTTGATACAAGATATTTAAATCTTTCTTCATTAAAAGCTTTGGTGAATAGATCAGCATATTATTCATTTGTGTTAACTTTGACTAGTTTGATTAATCCCTTTTCAAAGTTATCTCTAATCAAATGATACCTGATATTAATATGCTTTGTCCTTGAGTGCTGCACATGATTTTCTATGATTGAGATAACACTGTTGTTGTCTATGTGGATGGGAGTCTCCTTAAAGTTGAATCCATAGTCCAACATCTGATTTTGAATCCAAAGCACTTGAGCACAGCAGCATGCAACAACAATGTATTCAGCCTCAACAGTTGATGCAGACACACAGGATTGTTTCTTACATTGCCAAGATACTATCATTCCACCAAAAAATTGACATCCCCCTGATGTACACTTTGCAGTCATGTTGCAACCACCATAGTCACTATCTGTATAAGCATACAGATTAAAGTCAGAATTCTTTGGATACCAAAGGCCAAGTGATGGAGCACCTTTGAGATATCTTAAAATCCTTTTGACAGTGATCAGGTGTGACATCTTGGGGTTGGCTTGATATCTTGCACAAATACTTGTAGCAAACATGATATCAGGCCTGCTAGCTGTGAGGTACATAAAAGATCCAATCATTGCCCTGTAGAGATGCTCATCAACACACTCCCCCTCAAGATCAGGTTTAAGAGAGTGGTTCCTGGCTATGGGTGTCTTTTTTTTGGGTAAAGGGATTTACCCTGGTGATTTTATAAATAAACTATAAAACAAGTAGAGTGGAAAGCCCACTCTAATTCAGTCTTGGACATACCCAGAGACTGTGAAACAACCAAACTAAACAGGAAAACAAACAACCTATCAACCAAGAAAACAACCAAAAACGAAATCCTATCTATCAAACTCCATCATTCTCCTTCTTGTTGATCATGAATATCCCATCGATGCAACATACTAACAAACCGAGTATCCCTCTTGGGCTTTATCCCCATGATTTTATAGCGAACTTCTTGACAAATAATCTTGGAAAGAATCTCCGGCGGCCGCGGCTTGTCATTAAATAGTCTCCGGTTACGCTCTTGCCAAATAAAGTACACTGTTGCAACAACGACTAACCGGCTCACTATAGAATCAATAGAACTTGATTTAGAACTCGCACCCAAGGCTTGTAACACTTGCTGCCAAACCGGGGGAACATTACAAAGATTAGCTCGATCTTGGACGGTTCTCCACACCTTAGCTGCTTACATACATTCAAAAAACAAATGTGGATGTGAATCTACATTAGAGGTACACAATGAGCAGCACATCAGATTCATATTCCTTGTTGAACCTCTCCATTGAAGAATACGGTCTTGAGTCATAAGCTTCTCCCTACAAACAAGCCACATTATGAAAGCGTGCTTCGGGATACTTTGAGCAAACCAAATCGATTTGGCCCAATTCACCTCCGGCTCCTTGTATCGGATTAAATTCCATGCATTTTTAGATGAAACATGACGCCAAACATCCCCCTCCTTCCACATAATCTTGTCCTTCACACCTTCTTGACATTGAATGTCAATGGTTGATAATACCGGGAACTTGTTTATCCACCCCATCGGCCACACCCACAAACCATTAATAAAAAACTTGTCCACCGTATCATTCAAGGAATGGCCTGCATCTCTGACCTCTCTATTAGAAATAAAAGACGACAACGGGCTGCAATTACACCAATAATCATTCCACGCATTTGTTAATTTCCCGTTACCGAGCTTGTGCCAAATAACTCCTTTCACAATATCTCTAACCGACAAGATGTTACGCCAGCTCCAACTACATACACTTGGAGTTCTAACAATCCAGAAGTTTGAGGACGCCAACCTATAAGAATGAATCCATTTAACCCAAAGCGATTGAGCGTGTGAAATAAGCCGACAAATGTGAGTAACCATTAATGCGTTGTTCATATCTTCTATACGACGTATACCGAGCCCTCCCTCAACCTTTGGCAAACACACTTTTTTCCACGATACTTTAGCAAAACCCACATTAGACTCTCCTTGAATCCAAAGAAAACCTCTCATTTTAGCTTCTAGTTCTCTAATGATACGTTTAGGAATAATGAATGCCGACGACCAGAATATGTGCATAGCTGAAAGAACCGATCTAATGAGCTGCAATCTACCTGCATACGAGAGGAACTTGTTCATCCATAATGATATTTGAGCCTCCATTCTTTCGACCAACACTTGGCAATCACGGTATTGAGCCGAGTAGAAATTAAGGGGACTCCCAAGTAACGAACCGGAAGCGAGCCTTCAACAAACGGCATGATTCTAAGAATACAATCTTTAACCGTAGGAGGAACATGGCAAAAATAAACAGTACTCTTGTGGTTACTCGGAATTAAACCCGATAAAGCCGCAAAATTCTGTAACACTTGAAGAATTTTCCTCACTGAGTCCGTATCACCTCTGGAAAAGATAAATAGGTCATCTGCAAAGCACAGATTAACAACACGAAGCTTCTCACATTTGTGATGGAATTGAAACCCATTAAGAGCCATTTTGTTGAAAAGTAACGTTAGCACCTCCATAACAAGTGTGAATAAATATGGAGACAATGGATCTCCCTGCCGCAATCCTCTAGTACCTTTAAAAAAACCCATGAAGGTCTCCATTAATTGCGATAGAATAAGAAGTGGTTGTGACACACACCATAATCCATTGAACCATAGTCGCGTGGAAACCAAACCCCAATAAGACCTGCTCCAAGAACTTCCAGTCCACCGTATCATATGCTTTCTGAATATCGACTTTAAACGCACACCTCGGGGCTCCCATATTACGATGATAATTGTGCATCAATTCCTGAGTTAATAAAATGTTATCCGTGATTCGCCTACCAGGAACAAAAGCCGATTGATTCACACTAACAATGCCATCCAAACCCTGCTTCACCCGATTTGCAAGAATCTTACTAATACACTTGTAAAGCACATTACAACAAGAAATCGGCCGGTAATCCAATATAGAATTTGGAGTAGCTATTTTGGGAATTAGAGCTATGATGGTATGATTTAACTCCTTTAGAAGTCTGCCCGTAGAGAAAAAATCCTGAATGGCTTGAACAACCTCATCACCCACAACATCCCAAGCTCTCTTAAAAAAAGCCGACGTATACCCATCCGGACCCGGCGCTTTGTCATCATTCATTGAAAAAATGACACTTTTGATCTCATCGGCAGCCACCAGTTCAACCATCTTAGACGCAATATTCGACTCCAGCTTCTGAGTGAATAACCCGTCCGGTAATGAACCCGAAGTATCATGATTACCTCCCAAGAATTGCTCATAATGCATGACGAAAGCATTTGGAAGCTGGTCACCCTTAACTTCATTTCCAGCTCCATCGATAACCGAATGAATCCTGGACTTGTGATTCTTGTTTTTTAGCATGTTATGAAAGAGTTTTGTATTAGCATCACCCTCGGCTAGCCAAAACACCTTAGACTTTTGCTTCAAGAACCTCTCCTCATCCAAAACACGCTTCTTGGTAGCTTTTTAAACACTTGCTCTCCTTCTCTCGGATTTGAGAATCAAATGGATTCAGATCGATCAACTCTTGACAAGTATCCAATTCAGCCCTTAAACTTTTAACCTTCTCTTGAAGTTTACCTTGCTTGAGCATCAACAATCTGAAATTTCTTTTTAGACCCCTCATTTTTTTTACAACTCGAAACTAAGCAACTCCTTGAACCTCCATATTCCAGCCTTCTTTTACCACCTCCATAAATTCAGGCTTATGAGTAATGAAATTAGGAAATTTAATCGGTTTCGGCTTCTTGTTCATTTCATTCGTCAAATAGAGAACACACGGGCAATGATCCGACAACCTATATGGCCGAAATGTAGCATTAGCATAAGGAAATAGGTCAATAAAGGCTGCATTGGCAAGAACTCTATCTAGCTTTTTGAGGATCCCCACACCCGTCTTCGGTTTTTGATTCCACGTATAGAACATGCCGGAGCTATTAACATCCGAGACTTCAATTGCATTTAAACATTCTTTAAATTCTCGCATACCAATAGTAATTTTTGATGACCCAATGCTTTGTTCTTCTAAGTTGAGTGATGCATTGAAATCACCCATAAGCACCCACGACTCACACATGACCATCCCTTTGTGCATCTCCAAGTTATTCCATAAACATCTTCTAGTGCCATAATAATTATCTGCATAAATGATAGAGCAAAAGAACGATATATTATGAGACTTAACGTAAACCTTACAATGGAGAACTTGGTCCAAAAATGCCACAACATTCACATGAAGCACCGAAGTATCCCATCCCAAAATGATTCTTGAACCCTTTGCTCCCGGCCCACAAGAAGCAGCATTCGAACACCATGCCCACGACTTAAACAACTTAGAACATATGTTTGAGATTTTATTTGCATCTATATGCGACTCCAAAATAGCACACAAGCTCAACCCGTTTTCTTTAATCACCACTTGAACCTCTCTTTGTTTAAGAGGACGGTTCAATCCTCTAATATTCCATGATGCAACACTAATCATTTAAAACCGACGTGATAGGAGTGCTTGCCCCTTTACCCTCTTTAGGATCGGCTATAACTGAGTTAACCATATCATTATAAACTTCCTCAATGTCCTCACTCTCATAGTCCTCATCCTCTAGCCCAACACCTCCTCCCATTTTCGAGCTACCAGCCCCTTCCTTCTCATATTGATTATCCAATGCACTAAAAGAGTTCTCTAAATGAATTGTGCTTACTTCCTTTCCACGGCCTGGATTAGTCTCCTTTGGCTGAATTGGTGGGATGTTATTTTCTTTTGTTTGTTTATTTTTATCCACCACCGGCCTATATTCAAACTTTGGTTTGTGTTGTTGCACCGGAATTCCCCCACGTTTAGCCGCTTTCTTCTTGATTACCTCTACAAACCCATCCTTATCTACCTTAGGAATCTCCTTATTACTAGCCACTTGTTTAGGACACGAGTGACCCTCATGACCAAATACACAGCATTTACCACACCTAGGAGGCTGCCATTCATATTCCACATCAACCGTTTCAACACGAATGCCTTCACCCTCCAAATCTGGAATTCCCACGGTAATAGTCTCTTTGAACTCCTTTTCCGCTTTGATCTCTACCATGGCACGAGCATAGCTACTCCTCCCCAAGCATTGAGACACATGGACGTTGTATAAGAATCTAGCCTCCTTGGTTCACCCACTTTTGACATCAACATGCTCAATCCATCATCCGTGTAAGCCGCTAAAGGAACCCCATGAAGCTTAACCCAAACCACCACTGATTTTATATCTTCTTTCACTAACTTGGTGTTAGGTGACCAAATATTCAGAAAAATTGGAGTGTTTCTAATCAGCCACGGACCTCCCTCAAGAACCCTGATCATCCCCTTCCTATCTTGAAATTGAAAAAAGAAAAACCCATCCGAATTCATCATTACTTTTTGGAGGCCAAACTTTTTCCAATTGTTAGTAACATACTATTCTACCATTGGATATGATTGCCGGTCACCCAAGAAATACCCATAAAGCGTGTTTGCTAGCTTAGTTTGAACCTCTCTCACCGACTGATGAGATAACACGACATCCACTCCTTCTTTAGTTACCTCAGATTCCATAAAACGGAACTTAACATGTTGTTCTTTGTTGTCAACCGCCTTAACCAAGTCTACATAGGATTGATTTGCCTTTTGATCCTGCCGAGACTCATTGAGAGGCAAATTAGGGTTAGAACCCTTATCCACAGCCGTCGCTTCCTTTAAACCCTTATTAGGGTTTTGCGATCCCACTATCTTGTTACCATTTACCACATCCGAACCTACATCAGCATTCCCTTTGTTTGTTTACGCCATAACCATCGTAGGTTTCTTAAGAATACCCTTTACAACCGGAATACCATCAATATGTTTGACTTTGGATGCAAGAAAAGAACCTTCCATGCATGCAAACCCTAATTCGTTCCACAATCAAGAACTCTTAAAAGGTTAATAGAATTCGTACCACTCTAGCTTAATTATCAACGATAACCGCGAGTAGTGACAGACCTACTAAGCAATCAGAGAAACAAGATTGAGAAAACGAAACAAAACTAATCAAGAAAAGCCGAAATCTAAACAAGAACCCGAAAAATTTCCCAATCAGCTTTTCCTCTTGCTAACAGTGCTCGTATCTAAAAAGATTCGATCGAATAACCTTCTAGATGACAGGACTGGTACACAAAAACCAAATACTAATCAAGAAATCAGAAAGAACAACGAAAAGCAATCAAGAATCGATCAAGAATTATGCAAAAACCCTAGATCGCCCTAGAACCCTATTTCGCCCCATCTTTTTTTCCCGGCTATGGGTGTCTTAGTAACCTTACAATCAGTCATGTTGAACCTTTAAAGTTTGTCTTGTACATACTTTGACTGACTTAAGAAGATGCCATTGTCAACTTGCTTCACTTGAATTTCTAGAAAGAAATTGAGTTCCCCCATAGCACTCATTTCAAACATGTCCTTCATCAGCTTCTCAAAGTCTTTGTAGAGCTTTAGATTAGTTGAACAAAGATAATGTCATCTACATATACTTGAACTAACATTATGTCATTTCCTGTTCCTTTAATGAAGAGAGTTCCATCAATAGATATGTTCAACACATTCTTAACTGCGAACTAGGCTCACAGTTAAAGCAAACATGTAATATTCTTAAAATGGGACAAATGAAACCTTACATCTTTAAGACAATAAGAAAGCTTTCTTAGGGGTAGCAACAGCCCAGGTCCCAAAAATGTTAGAGCTCATTGCTCAAGGTGATAACTTGGCAACACAAGTCAATGTTGAACCCACACCTTCTACATGTACACCTCCCACACAGCCTCAAATCACCCTTACCTACTTAAGAAGATCTAAACAAACCCTTGTACAAACTAATCCAGATGTGAAGGCCCCCATATACTCACACATACTGGAAGAAGTGGACACTACAGCTCCTAATTCTATTGAGGAGCAAACCACTCCTATCATGTTTTTTATCAGTGCTGAGGCTTCTCATGCTCAGTCTGATGAGCTCACAACACCAGCCTTAAGCCTTCACTCAGAGTCTCAAAACTCTAGTGATCAACCTTTAAAAGAAAGTTTTCATCCCCAGCCTTTAGACCTTAACCAACCAATCCCAAACCATGAATTCTATGATTATGAAGATATGAAATTCAGTGAGTACCATGTGTTTCTCCTCTTCACCCCTGCTTAACGAGAGATGATTGCTCCTAAATCACCCATATCCAGCCCACATCATCCAACCTAAACTGAGGTAGATCTTCTTGAACCTGTTCGGAAAGCCCATATGTAAGAGGCTCTCACTACTGCAAGTGATTATATCTTTAAGACCTCAACCATGACAATCCAGCCCATTGACACTTCTCTTAAAGTTGTCATGGTCCAAGGGAAATCCTACAGCCAGGAACTTCATGCTGGTGATGAGGAAGAAGACTCTGATCCTATTGTCTCATCCCCCCATGATTCTTTTAATGAAGATAAGGGGAGTCTGCAAGTAAAGATGCACAAATTGACAAAAACATGCACCTATTTAGTTTCAAAGGTAAGTCACCTGGATTCTCAAGTGGCTACCTTCCAAAGAAGGGTCAATAACCAGCAACTTGAGATCACCGATCTCAGGGGCAAGTTAGCTGAGAGAGTCCTTAGGAGAACTCAACCAGGCACACAAGAACCAGAGGATGTGGTGGACCTAACCCTTAGGTCCCCTGTGCAAGACGGTGACGCTACCAAAAAGGGATAGAAAATCCTACCTACAATCATAGAACCTAGTAGTTCCTCCCAAAGTATGGACATAATAGTCAACAACCTCCTCAACTCCATATTGATGTTGACTCACTCATTCAAAGCTTGTATGAGGAGGGTATACCAAACGCAATACCTACTACAATATCTTAATTTGCTGAGAATCCAATAATGGGATGGAGGTATGATGCTGAAAGAAGAGCCCTGGTAATCTCTAGGTCTCAAGGACAATAAGAAAATCTTCAACTTTTACAACATGAGATTCTATGAGAGCACCTATCTAGTTGACCTCCCACTTGGCAACCCAAGTCAAAACAGGCAAGCTGCAAGGTTAGCTCATAGGATTCAAGGTAGAGTGCTTGAAGAGTTTAGACTGATAACTTTCTTACATAGACAGAGGCTAACATGCAATATTATTAGTCAACTAGATGTTGAGGTGGACCCAAAGATTAGCTTCGTAGGGAAAACCTTGGCTAACTGCCTAGTAGTTGAGCCTGGGAACCTTGAGACAGGAATTGCTTAAGCACCCATTACCCTCAGTGAGGCACCAGCTGGTGAAGGTGTCTCACAACCTCTCTCTGGCCAGAGCTCAAGTGCAGCACCAAGTAATAAAGGCTAAAACTCATTCCACCTTGAGTCACCCAAGCCTTTGAGTGACAAAGGGAAAAGGATATTTGACCCCTAAGGAGATTGAGAGGAGAGAGAGAGGAAGAAAAAGCTAAGGGGTGAGAGTTCAAGTGAGAGCTCTTGCTTCATGGAAGCTACAATCAGGGCTACCCCTAGGCCAAACACTTAAGATGATAAGTTAAGGGCAGCTAGATTAAACTATCTGGGGACAAGGAACTACAACATTAATGAACTCATCTCTCTTTCCTTAGAGCAACTAAATGAAATGGCTAACATTGAGTTGTCAAAGGAGAGAAATGAGACTGAGGATACTGAATTGCTCCTTAAAATCAAAGAATAAAGGAGAAGAAATAGACTCTACAAAGCTCCTACTCTCTCCCTACTTCAGAATAGTCCTGAGGAAGAGGCTGTGGCTATTGAGCAACAACGTCAGGTAGGTAGGAATAGGACAGACAGAACATGATAACCTACAAAGGCCTCTATCAGGAACCAACCCTTCTTCCCTTATCTTATGAGTACATTGAGTTTGAATAGCTCAAGCAGCTTAAGTAACAAGTGCTGAAAGAGCAAAAAGCTACTAAAAGGAAGATGAGGGAAGAGGCTGTAAAGTCAAGAGCCACCATCAGAGCAAATTTGAAGAAATCTGCTGATGGGCAAAAGATGGTGAGCTTCTTGAAGCTATATGGATTCTCCGGAAGGAGACTTGGTCAATGTCTTTATCCTCAATGGATAAGCACATTAGAGTGAACAAGCAGAAGATCAAAAGGGGTGAGCTTGTTAACTTACATTCTCCACCAAGTCAGGCTGCACCTGAAGTTGAGGCCAAGGTTGAACCATATGAGACAACACAACCTGGACCTAGTGTTGCATCACAACCAACTTCATCTTCTAATCCATAAAAGGAACCTGACCCTTCTCCTTCTGAACCTGTAAAGAAAAAGGACCCAACTAAGGAAGACAAACAAGAAGAATCTGGTACCGCATGCAAGTCTCCTTAGTTAAAATATAGAAAGAGGAAAAGTATGGCCATAGAAGGGACAAAAAGAAGAAGAAGTCTAAGACATCCACCTCTACACGTTAGGATGGGTCTGAACATCCTAAGGGTGCACAAGAAGAGGCTGCTAAACAAAGTCCACTTAAAGTAGAGCATCTTGCTGCTGAAAGAGCTATCTTGTCCTGGATGTTTGCTACTAATCCAGACAGGTGGTATGTCACTAGAGATCAAGGAGGTCAAGACATCTAATTTTGACAAAACGTTCTTGACCTTTCTTTACATGATCTCTATGACATGAGGAGATACTTTGATAGTCTGAGGGATCTAGACCAACTGATAATGAAGGGAATGGTCATGATCCTGATGAGGATTGTCAATAGATGAAGATCAAGACTTAAAGGTCTCTTTAGTTATGGTAGCATCAGCCTAGGGGGAGTTTGTGAGGATTAAACCTAGAGGCTGAGGCAACCAAATAGCTCTTAGCATGCACATGTGAAGTACAAGGAAGTTATTTCGAAAGATCTGATACAACTCAGTGAATTATGCTAAGTATCAAATCTTCAAATCAAAAAGACCATATCTTCCGAAGCCAAAGATGAAGTCTTCCAAAGCTTCAAAGACAAAATGTTCCGAAGCCAAATACTGATTTCTTCCAAAGACAGAGAAGGCATGCTTTTTCAGAATCACCTTTGACAAAAGTTGAACCACTTTTTGCTGCCATCTCTGAAGAATTACTAACTTATATGAGTTGATGAAAACTCCATACTTTTGTCAAACTATAGATTAAGGTCTTTTGTCTTTAACTTTCTACTTTTGTACTTTTATCATATTTGTAATATATATGGATGTGAGCTATGGCATGTTATAGTCACAAGTCAAAACAAAATCCGCCTTTTAACTATACATTGATCTTGTTGTTTATATTAGTGTTTCCAACTAGCCTTCAAAATATGGCTGGCTGTAGGATGTAGTATAAAATATCTCAAGTAACTGTCTTTAGAATTAAGCTTTGTAACACTCGTAAGAATTTGAGAGCAATATACATAATTTTTGAAAACCATATTATCTTGTTCTTGTTTATTGTTCTTATTACTTGTATTCATTGTTTCATCCTAACCGGTTCCCTATTCGATCTGTTAAGTGTTCTAAGTCTTTACTCATTGTAAAACTGATGCATTAAACCCCTTCAACAGTCCTACACAATGATTCATCTCGAAGTTGTTAGTATCAATCAAGTGCTTTGCAATTTCTACACACTTAGTTAACATGATTGATCGGTGATGAGATGCGCAACCCAGTTAGATAACTTAATTGATTGGTTATAAGATATGTAACTGAACAAAATTAAGGAAACCAAGTTAATGTTTAATTACAATTAAAGAAGTAAGTAATACAATTATACTCTATACTACCATTGTAATAATTGAAATGATTATTTTTTCTCACATCTTTTAATAATAAAAACCCTTATATGCAAAGGAGTATAAAAAAGTTACCGCAACTAACACTATAGTAGTTGCACACAAGACACTAGACTAACTTCCTCCGAGCTACTAGTTATGATTGCATACATGAATTAATTTAAAGCATATTTAATTACAACATCTAATATAAACTAAATGACATCTTTGGTAATTGTCTAGACTAGTCAACTTAAGCAGCACCAAAAATTCTATTGGTAGAAATAATATTTCAGTATTAGAATTTTCTTGAAAAGAAACTACATTTTGCTGGGGAGTGACGTGCGCAATGTTAACATAAGTTGAGTAATGCTGCCATGGTCATACATGTAGATAGCCATCCGAAGAATGGAAAATAAGGAGTTATAGTTAAAGAGTTTATTAATTAATAGATAATAATAATTAATTAATTATTGATAAATGACTATTTTGAAAATTGATTTGTACTAATAAATAACTAGAGTTTCTTTCCGTGTGTTGTGTCAGGAGTTCCGGATCCCAAATATCAAAACAACAATAGGCATTCTGACATAAACCTAAGGCATCAATAAACCTCAATGCAAATTCAGGTCATGACATCGTCTACGGTGTACTCCTCACCTTTTACAACAGCGACACGCCAAGATAATACTTTAACGCCATCATTTTGTATTTGTGTTTAATGTCGGGAAGTGTTCCGTTCTCCGATGTACCAAGTAGGTCTACAATGTCTCCTACTTTGATGACGTTAAGCGACAACCTATGGATGACGGAGGTGAACGCGAAGGCGAACGCGAAGGCTTTTCTGGTTATATTTGATGGTATTGCAGGAATATGAGATAGCTTAATATAGGTATGAATAAATTTGACTAAAACATTAGATGGAGCGACAAAATTGATGGTTGATTTAATAGATTTATTAGAGACTAAGTACCTGAAGGATATGAAGTCAAGTTCATCCTATTTGAGCAAGGTGTGTTAAGATTTAGAAATGTGAGGATACTTGAGGGTTAAATTCTAAACTTAGAAAAAATTGTCGTTATATTAGAAAACTCAAAAAGTAAACTATTTTTTATACTTATTCAACCATATATATATAGTTACTAGTGGGTTGCACTTGCGCTCCACTACAATTCGATTTTGAACGTATATTAATATGTTGGAAAGATCTTTACTATTTAAATATACATATATTAACATCCTTACATATAACCAAATAATTAAGCTATTATATATATATATATATATATATATAAACTTTATATTAATATAGATATTGCAAGGGCATTAATGTGTTTTTAGCCAAAACTTTATAAAATTAAAAGTTTTACAACTCTTAACGCATAAGTTACAAGCCGTTGTTGCTTACTAAACATAAACCTGCAATAAGTACAATTCAGATCCAATTTAGAATTCAAAATCCAAATTGAAATCATAATCCTTGCCATTACGCTTCACCTCCAATTCCTCCATCTCCATCTTAGAACCCGCTAGAACACCGGTGATCGTGTTGTCGTAGTTGGATTAAAAACAAGTTAATTTAAACACTTAACTATCCATCGCTTGTACGGGTATGTAAGAATTGTCTCCGTAGGGAATTGGTTGAAAGTGTAGAACTTTATACCTAAGAAGTTGAAACACGAAACGAAAAAACGAAAAAACGAATAGTTTTAGCTTTTTATTTAAAATGTAAATTGAATTAAACAAAGACAATTAAGAAAACAATGATTTTAATTATGGGTTTTGAAACTTATGAGAAAAAACAATCACTTTCAAAATTTAAGTTCAAATATTCATACTTAGTTTTTATGAATTGATTAGGAACGATATACACATATTTTTTCAAAATTGTTTGATTAAGGTGTTAGCTTTGAAATAACCTTTTAAGACTTACTTGTTCACTCAATTACCAAGTTATTTATGCAAAGAATTCACATACGTAACAAACTGCTCATGATGCAAGAAAATTAAATGCGAATAAAAGCACTCAAATAGTTAAGCGTACACAGATTTTAAATTTATACAAACTAACAAATTTGATTCTTGTGTCAAAAGAACATAACCTAAAGTATCGATTTAAATGAACCAAGTGCTTCACTTATAAGAACTCTCAACCCGAAAGTGATTACCAATGAATTAGTCACTCATCGGCATAATTGGATCTTAAATGATTAATTAAATGTTGTTGATTCTTAATTTAGGTGAAACCATGGTGAAAGACCCTCCTATAATCATCTTCGGAACATCCAAAATTCACAAGGGAGAAGAGTCCTTAGAAACCCTAATGATTAGGTTCAAATTAGAAAGAAAATCATCAAAAATCGGAAGTTGTTATGGTGACCGGCTTATCATACATCAGGTGTGACGTTGTACGGATCTTGTTCTCTAGATATTGTTCAGGATATAATGATTGATACGATGCTCAATATATGATTTGGTAGTGGATATGATGGTGTTTGGTTGACTTGATCTGACTCTATCTTTCATGTAATTACACATCTGATCCTTTCACTTGTTTTAATACTTCCCATAAAGCTCTCAAACATGTACTTTTGCCTTCTAGCACCTACAAACATTAACGCACTCATATATTTGACACTAATATTAATATAAAAAAACAAAATTAATCATTATAAGTATTGAACAAACATCCCACGATCAACCTGCCACTATTATAACTATCTTCCTTGCCTTATTTAAGCAGCCTTCTGATGATCATCTGATCCACTGCACCATCGTCCTTTGCCACTTCCCATTCTAACTATAAATAACCAAGCCCCTAAACCATCACTTCTTTTTCACACCACCAGTTCGTGACAATCATTGGCAAATTCATCAGCTATATCTTTTATGAACTTGAGAAAATTTTCTTTAGACGGTTTGATTCATTATAACTATTTGATGATGGTTTATCTCACATAGCATGTTTTGGGCATTACTAACTTTTTAGGTACAATACCTACAAATCATGGTTCCTATAGAAAGTTGAAAGCTTTTAATCTTGTAAGAAACAAATTCATAGGGTAGATAATAGAAAACTTCAAGAACTTTGGGTCTCTTTCGTATCTTTTGCTTTCCAGTTGCAGCTTCAATAACCTATCATCATTCTTGATAATCGTATAACACTAAGCTAATTTTATTGTTTTTTCTCACAATGAACTTACATACAAAACTATAGTTGTTAGATATGTCATGGAACAAGTCAATTGTCTTTGGGCTATTTTAAGTCTATGAATTACTTTAATTTATCAAATAATTCAATGATAACATAGATACCAAAGAACTTGACCTTGCTACCGAGCCTGATTTCACCAGAAATCTCATGAGATGAACTATCTCTAGAATTCCTCTTCTTTAAGAAACGATATACAAGTGACATATATAGTGGAAGTGCAATAGAAGCTGATTGGTTTAGTTGGTGTTATTTAACACTTTAATGATCTTGTTTGTTTGTTTAGAATGGATCTAGACTCATAGGATGATTATTTTGATGCAACAAGTGATTATGCATTCATTTTAGTACATTGGTGCAGTGGAAGATGGAAGATTATTACACAATGTGGTCACTATAATCTTAGTGGTCAGGTTATTTCTAGATTTTAGTGAGTTTGTTAAGTTAACATAAGAACTTAATAGTAAAAGTTTGTGTTAAAAATTTAACAATGGTGATACAAAGCATCAAAATACAGGTAATGCCACATAGCTTAAAGAGAAAATCCTTAAAGGACTTGATATTTTGTAACAAATATATATTTCATGTGATATATGAGTACTTGAAGGATGTTAAAATAGTTTAATATACTTGATTATGGTTGGTACCTAATTATATTAGCTTATTATGCCAATTAATTCCACGTGTCAACGGTTATGACTAGTGAATAAGTTATTGATCATACTTAAATTGCTTCACTACCTATTTAATTATATATTTTTAAAGTCTATTATTTGATCATTGTGAGTTAGTTACGCTCTGCAACTAAAGATATAATAGGTGACTTAAGTAGAAATTTGATCAATAATGCACCTAAATATACTAGAAGAAGATAAGATCAAATAGTAGCTAATATCATTCCCCCTGTTTTGAAAGATGGTTTTTCGGTAGTCTGAATGAAGAGTATCTAAAGGAGACGTGAAGATGGAGTAACTATTCCAGCAGAGTTAAAGTTCTTTGAACTCTATTGAGAAGGTTAAAAACTAATTAACTCTTCTTTTATGAAAATGACCAATTTTTTAAAGTTCCATATCAATTTGTTCTTTCTTTAGATTTTTTATTGAAAATATGCATGTGCTAAACAAGAAAATATTTATAAAATATTTTGCTCCAGGATAGGATTTACTTCCCTAGTCCTTGTGGAAATTGTGTTTGGCGAGAAGATGGTGTTTATGATAGTGAAACCAACATGATTTCCCTCAAAATTTAAGATGGAATGATCTCAATTTATTCTCATGATATAGGCAACACAGCTTACCATGTGAGCTCCATCTAGGCAAGATTGCATATGAAGGAACTCACTATCTTTCAATAAATAATAGGATCTTCCATTTGAAATGGTTTATGTGGTAGACATTGTAGGTTTCAATGTCATTCAAAAATTAGTAGCTTTAACTTGTCAGCAAAGATTATAGAAATGTCTATATTATGCTTGGGATTCTTTGATCAAGCAATGAACAAAGACATTTATATATACTCCTTTTACTAGGCATACCAAGGAGTTAGGTTGTTAACCTTTAATAAACATCAACCAACATGAGTATGGGTCTTGTTTAAACTACTAAGATTGAGCTTGTTGTTGCACAACCTAAAACGATCATTTTGTGTCTTTGAAGCAAAATATTCGAAAGACCAAGTTATAATAGTATCAACCCCGAATTTCACTTGGATAACACATTTTCTTTGTTTTCCCACAATAAATTACGTGCTAACCCAAATGGTCAATCATCTTCTTTAAGTAGAACAATCCTTGTAAAATTGAGGATTTTCCTTTCAAGGTTTGCAATTTGATTGATCTCAATCCATCAAACGCGGAATGAACGGTGACTAGAATGAATGGTAAACACATTTTAACAAGCCAAATTCACGAAACACAATGGTAAATAAAGTTTTCTCTTAATATATCATTGATTGCATAATCTTATAAAGTGGAAAAATGACAAGTGTTTTAAAAAGAAACACCTATGTATATTAAGCTTCAAAGTTCTTGCCCCACTCCTAGTTTTCGCTCCACATTGTTCTCATATGATTTCCAAAGTTTCGCATGATCAACGAATTTCTCGCATGATTAGGTTCTTGATTTCCTTAGCCTTTAGGTTTGATCTTTAGAATCTCCTTAGGGCTCAGTGAATCAAATCAATCCAAAGTCCACATTGATACATTTGTAATCATCTTCATATGCATGCATCTTTTTTTATGCTTTATTAATCAACCATCAAAATTTAGCTGCAATGAAATATACAGACACATCAGATTCAATTGATCACACTTAAATCTTCATTAGATCTTCATTAATGAACCTTAGTAAATCAAGTGGAATTGCCACTCTAAATTTCTTTGACCGTACAATATATGACTTCATGACCGGTCATAATTAGTGGTTGTTTGAGATACAAGTGCTTTGTTTTTGCTTGAGGAGCTTCTCTTATCAACTGATGATTTAACTTCAAATGTTACTATTGGATTAGGTTATGGACAAACAAGACTCTTCTAGTGATCGGAAAATATCAAATGCAAAAACTAAATAAACTATCTTACTAACAAACACAAATACTTTGAGTAAAAGTAAAGACACAAGATGTTCATTCAAAGTATTCATTTGATTAATCTTATCTATTTACAATGAGTAAATATCAATAGACAAAAAGTGGGCTACCGAGATAACCACAAGACTATACATGTTAGATGTATTTATACTAAGAAAGTCAAACACTAAGAATAAATCACTTTACATCTATACCTAGTGTAGTATACCATATGTAAATCATAGATATGAAATCGACACATTTGATATCTGCAGCTTCAATACAATGTTGTCTCCAAAAGGCTACAACTACCAATGTACTTTGGTATAGACAATCTTGTCTAGTGTAAATGTCAATTAGTAGCTCATCAAGTTGAGTGTCGATCGGCAGCAGTCAAGCAGCAGCTCATCAAGTTGAGTGCTGATCGACAGTAATTCAGCACTTGGCATATTTGTATAGTTGACAGTCATTGCTGAATCTTTGAGTTTTTGGTAGCTTCATTCTCTTCAGTGATTAACAAATTTTCACTAGGATGATGCTACCCTAACTCTTTCTTATCCTTCAAGCATCCTTATAAGCAGAGCTCATACATGCATAATCTTATTTTTGTTGAGGGGTTTTGAAGAGGTAGACTTACCAATTTCCTCATGTTGTGCCGAGATAGTTTGAAGAGACCATACCCTTTCACTTCAGTCTTGCTGGCACTAGCAAAGGTCAGACAGAAGATGTTGGTTGAGGAATTAAAACTCCAATTGGTGATTGGATCATGAATACTTAATGGAGTTACATGTAGAACATCTTCTTTTTTATCTCCATTTGGTTCTTCTTCAACTCTATTCCCAATTTTTATCTTTAGATAGATGTCATTGATGTGTACTGGTCAGGCATCCTTTCATATTCTTTAATTAAAGGATAACATTTTCTATTAGTATTCAGAGTTAAGGTTTAGAACTTCTAACTCAGTTAGAGAAAAGGAATTGGACTTATTCATTATTTCAATGATGTACATCTCAACATTTTAATCATATCCCCAGTTGATGATGTTTTTACCATCACCTTTTGAGTTTTCATCTTGGTCAGATTCTGAGATTTCTTCTTTATTTGATTGCGCAAGATTGTCCTAATCTCTTCTTATTCTTTCGGCACTTGTAGTGATGACTACTTCATCTTCTGATTGATTAGACTGTGTTTGTATTGGAGATTTAACTACATGAGGAGCTTGTTGGACTGATAAAGATACATGTATAGTAGTTTGAGAAGTTTGAGTGATAGGAGGAGATGATTATGGTTGAGTGCTGGGTCTGAGATTGGTAGATGGGGTGGCTTTAGGAGCTTCTTACTCTTTTATCTTTTTCTTTATTCTGAAGCCTGCTTTGACTTTTCTAGATGTGACTTGTTAATCCTTATCAACACCTTCTCTCCATTTACCCTCTTGACTATAAATTTATTTATTTGGGCTATATAAAGGATTTTCTCCTCCACCTATGGGTCAATCACCCTTGTCTTTACTATTCTTTTCGACATAACTTTCTTCTTAAAAAGGATTGATGAAAAGGGTTGATCATCATCAGAGGTAGTTGAGTCAGAATCGGGAGATGCAGGTTGATCAATCGGTAGATGGAAGACATTTGAATGGTTTTGTTGGTCCTAAATTTGTTGTCATTTCCATTACTCTCTAGCTTCTTTATAATTTGATAGTTCTATTGCTACAACCCTCTTTTTGATTTCATAATGTTTAAATCAAGAGTAGACATACTCATGGGTCCTACTTATTTATAAGAGAAATCATAGAATCTTAAGTACGTATTCATTTATTGCTTATCACTAGAATCATGTCTGATTCTCTTTGCGTGTTCCATCTCTACTCATTTCCTCCCTAATTCAACTTTTTTTCTTTTAGCTAACTCTACTAATATCTCCATCTTTGCATAAGTTGCAGCTATAAGTTTTGATTCATCTCAGCAAGACTCCATTCCATGACCTCATCATAGTCGAATCCTTTCAACTCAAGTTGAGTTGTTAGGAGATATTTTTCTTGATTTTGCTCCTTCTTCTTTCTAAAGGGAGACTATTTGTATGGATTCAGAAGTTATGGACGCACGGGCTTGTTGAGCGGTTGTCTTTTGAGGTGTGCTTTTGACAGTTTTTCTAAATGACTTCGATAACACTTTTTTCATAACCTTGGCCTTTGGTGAGATAGAGCTGTTGATTTTGATTTGCTAGATTCTCCACTAGGATTGAATCTTTTTTTACAGCTTCAGACTCTTTTCCACTTTGAGTTAAGGCAATGATATTTTTTTATAGAAGATTCTTGAGCTCTGTTAGCATGCAATTCTATGAATTCATTATAAACCTTTTGTGGGAACAACTCCATCTTTTTTATCATTTGGAATCTGGACCTTCTTTTCTAAGACCCATTCTCAACTTCTTCTTCAGCAGCTATATGTCTCTTTCCTTTATCTGAGGTAGAGATTGTAATATGTTTGACTGCTGAAGGTTTAATAGGTACACTTGATGACTCACCAGTTAATTTGGGATCATCGATAGTTGTCTAAACTTTTTCAACATCCTTGTTGACTTTTGGGCCATCTGTTTCCATATTCACCTCAGAGCTAACTGGGGTTTCATTTTCAACATCCAGATTTCCAAATATCATCTTAGCTGATTTTTGTGTTCAAACTTAGGTGTGTCCTTGTGAACTTTGTGAAGTTGTTTTTTTCGTCTTCAAGATTCACCCAATTTCTTTGCATATAATCTTCTATGGTATGGGTTTCTCTTGTGTACACTATCATTTTGCCTATTGAGTCATTTGTTGAAGAAGCCTCTTACCTGGTTGTATCAAAAGTTGCAACAGCAGCTGATTTTTCAGCTCCTCTGTAGCTTCCGATAGCACTCTTAGTAATGAAGCTTATTCTTTATCAAACTCCTTGGGAGTGACTTCAAGTCCTAACACTAGTTCTTTGTTTGATGATTTCTTTTTAGTTCTTTTTATTTTAAGAGAGAGAGAGAGAGAGAAGAAATGCCAAATCTTTTCATTTTAGTCATCCTTTTCTTCCCAAGCTGAACCTTTTAGTGCATTCTTTTCATTACTCTTCTATCTTCCATTTCCTTCTTTTTCTAGGCTGTCATATCCATATACATATATTAGAACATTCAACTTGGCTTTAGCTTTAGTTAGAGGTTCATAGTCTTTATTACATCTTAAAGAAAATGAAAATGGTTGTGAGAGATTTACAACTTGGTCAACCAATCTCAAAAGAATGTATTCAGCTTCTTTGGGCTCATCTTCCCCTTTTTTTGTAGTATCATCTGAGATTCCAAATGACACTAAAACAGTATAATAAGGCACATCCAAAGATTCTTCTAGTGCTAAAGGAACTTGGAGGCTAAGAATGATAGATTGCTAAAGCTTAACGGGCTCTTGAAGGGATCCAACCTTAAGTTCAAGGTCCATTGCCCACCCTGCTGATTGATGAAGAGTGTTTAGTTAAGATTCTAAGTTAGCAACTCTTGCAACCTGGTCTTGGAGAGTCATGAGTTGAGCTTCCACCTCAAGTACTCTATCTACCAAAGCTTTCAGCAGATAGTTCTCAAGTTCGAGAACCGTGGATCTTTCACCATAACCTTGAAGCTTTGCAATTTTTGTTTGTAAGATAGGTATTTTTTCGGCAAGCTTAAGGTTATGTGTCATTAATTCATGAATGTTTTTTAGACTTCCCTTATCCAAAGATGAAGAATCTTTGGGACTTGGTAAGATTATAGGTCGAGCCTCTCCACCCTCACCACCAGATGTGGTTTTTTGGCGCCCTAGATTCCTCTCCTCAAGGAATGACTTCAAAGAGACATTCTGATGGTGATTTTTCATGGTTAGATGTCTCAACATACACAACAGTTTGAACTGTCTGTAAGGTATAGGAAGTGGAAGACAATGGATCATGCTAAATGGCAGTATGGACATCCTCATCCTGGGTAGGAGACATGTGAATGCGAGTTTGAGGAGCTAAGTCTAGTGGCTCGAGATATGAACCAAATCCTAAATGAGACTTCTTCCTTAGAAGTTATCTCAATTATATAGGTATCTCTTTTTGGTTTCTCAATAGAGGCATGGTCTTTAATTGCGAGCAAGTGGGTTTGGTGTGGGTCTGGTCAGAAGAAGGAAGAGAAATGTTCTTCTTGGAGCTTTGTTAAAGTGTGGGTGACACCTTTGGCTTGGTTATGACCCAAGTTTCAAGCCTTGCTTTCTTTGGTGGAGAAGATATGGGAGCCTACATCTTCTCAACAGATGATATAGGGATTCACTTCTTTTCGGACATATATGGCTTTAATGTGGAAGGTTTCTGATCAGCAGTGGAGATTGTAGTCATGCTGCCACCCTGAGGCTTAGTGACCTCTAGCATATGAACAAACAAAAGAGTGACCTTCCCTAAATATGATTTAGGAGTATCCTTGAACATTGAGAAAATTCCTTTGTTTAAAGTTCCCAATGAATGTATATCTCCTTTAATTTATGTTAATTACCAATTCCTTATTTAAGATCAGTTGAATAAATCTTAGGTACATTAAAGACATAACCTTTTCAGCAGCAGTTACATTCTTGCAAAGATTATAAAAAATAAAGTTTGAAAAGTTGTAACTCTACTATTTTACAAGTTCATGGATAGCCCCTACTAAATCCAAAAGAACTTGATCCGATCAACCAAACTTGTTCGACAAGCAATGTAGAAAGATATGAAGGATGATTTTCCAGTTATGATAAACCATGAAGGTTTTTGATACCAGATGAATGTACATGATGACAATAGTGAGAGTAAGTGTTGATTTATAGTTCAGGGATAACATATAAAAGTAATTATTTAAAAACTTTACCAACGTAACTGTAAATACGACGGTTTTATGATGATTGAATAGTCTTTTTAGGGAAAAACTACGGCGACCCTACCCATTGGAAGATAGAAGTGGGTAATACCAGACCTAAGACAAGTTTTGAAGTACTCTAATATGCCGAATCGCAAAAATCGGCAGATACCCAGTGTTATCAAGAAAACAATTTTCACAAATTTAATTATATTTCACTTCATTTAATTATAAATTATTCAAAATTCATCACCCTAATAGTAGATACAAGATAGTTAAACTTTTTTTAATCAAATGCTTTTGTGAAAAGATATATATATTGTTCATTTGTATGAACTTTAGCTAATTTAATAATTTTCTTTTCTACATAATCCTGAATGAGATGATACTTGGTGACACTGTGTTTTGTCTTAGTGATAAACTAGATTGTTGGTGATTGAGATGGCACTATTGTTGTCAATACCAATTAGTGTTCGTGAATGTTACTCCATAATCTCTAAGAGAAGTTTGAATTCATAGCACCTAAGCACAATAACTAGAGGCAACAATATACTCAACTTCAGCAGTTGATATAGACACAAAGGTTTATTTCTTGCATTGCTATGAAACCAATCTTCCTCCTAGAAATTGACATCCTTCAGAGTTGGATTTTTTTTGATGTTGCATCATCCATAGTCATTATTCGTATACCCATAGAGAGTGAAGTTAGTACTTTTAGGGTACCACAATCCCATCTTAGGTTCTCCTTGAGTACTTCAAAATCCCCTTCGAGCTATCATGTGTGATACTTTTGGAGCAGCTTGGAATCTTAAGCATAGACATCTGGCAAACATAATATCTAGTCTCTTCTATAAGGTACAAGAGAGATCCAATGATGGCTTTATACAGCTGGTGATCTATTGCTTCCCCCTTAAGATAAGGAGTTTGTGAATATGTTTTAGACATAGGGGGGTTTTAGCAGCTTTAGCATTAGTAGCTTAAAATCTCACTAAGATGTTTTGAACATACTTAGATTGATTTATGAAGATCCCGTCATGTGTCTGTTTCACTTGTAGTCCCAGGAAGAAAGTGAGATCTCCTATTGAACTCATGTCAAACTTAGACTTCATGAGACTCTCAAAGTCTTTACACAATATCTCATTTGTAGAACCTAATACAATATCATCCATATACACTTGTACCAAAATGATATCTAATGTAACTTTCTTTATAAAGAGAGTTTGGTCTATGGATCTTATGGTGTATCCATTTCTCAGAAGAAAGCTAGAGAGTTTGCCATTACATTTCCTATGATCATTATGAAGCCCATAGAGAGCTTTATCATGTTTGCATACATAATCTGTATACTTTGGATCTTTAAAGCTAGGAGTTTGATAGACATAAAATTCTTCATCTATCTCACCATAGAGAAATGCACTCTTGACATACATTTAAAACATCTTGAAGTGTTTTGAGGCAGTAAATGCTAGAAAAATTCTTATTGCATCAAGACTGGACACAAGAGCAAAGACTTCATCATAAATAAAATTCTTCATCTATCTCACCACAGATAAATGCACTCTTGACATACATCTAAAACATCTTGAAGTGTTTTGAGGCAGCAAATGCTAGAAAAATTCTTATTGCTTCAAGTCTGGACACAAGAGCAAAGACTTCATTATAATCAATCCCTTCTTCTTGTATGTACCCTTGTACAAGAAGTCTTGCTTTTTTATAACAATTCCCTTGTTATCCTTCTTGTTTCTAAACACCTATTTGGTTCCAATTGCAGTCTTCCCCTTAGGAAGTGCACATAGTTTCAAGACCTTTTATCTTCAAACTAAAGAAGCTCCTCTTGCATATTCTACCCAACTGTTATCTTTTAAAGGTTCATCCACTTTCCTTCGTTCTAGTTGAGAAAGGAAGCATGAGGACAAACAAATGTTTGCCTTATGAGTTTTGTTTCTTGTCTTGACACCAACATTATCATTGTAATGACATTCTCAACTGGGTACTCTTTATGAATTCTTTAGATTAGAATCACTTGGAGTTGTTAAGATAGATCCAAATTAGAGAAATTTGTTTCAAGGAGTTTGGCAGATGGATTAGTTGGAGTGACCGGATCAATTGTTGAATTGACTCCTTCTTCAACATTTACCACACACGTCTCCTTATCAAGAGACTATCTAGTACCATAATGATCATGGGACTCTTCTTCTAATGAGTCATCATGTTCCTCAATGGTGTGGTCAACTATGTTGTATACTCTTTAATCCTTAAGTTGTGATGAGTATTGTACAAAGAATTCATCTGCTGATTTCTTAGAAAATTTGGATAAGTGATCTTTATTATTTAGAAGAATGCATGTACATTTAAAAGGTCTTAAGAACCCTATGAGTAGTCTTCTCTTTCCAAATTCATAGATATTTTTTATGTGTCTTGACTATCAACACCCTATTTGAACATCGTATGTAGTGCTCATTCTTCAGCCAAAAAATGTTATAGAAAGTTTGGAGTCAGATAATATAGTCTTTTGCAACTCCTTTTACTAAGGTGTTCCAGAAGCACTACATTGTCTAGAAATACCTTTAGATTCATAAAAAGAATCAAGAGTATGCTTTTTAAATTTTGTTCCTTAATCACACACGATAATTTTAACCTTGTGATCAATTTGGCTCTTAACATAATAGCAAATGATTTTATAATTTTAATAGTTTTATCCTTAGTTTCTAAAAAGAAAACCAAGTGGATCTTGTAAACCCATATTATTACCAAGAAATCTTAATTACTTATTTATGTAAAGTAGTTGTAACAGAATTCAACTCTTTGGACTTATGAGAAGCTCAATGTTGCTTTCTCATTTGACAAGTAACATAGTGATTAGCATATGAAAACTCCTTGTTTGGCAGTCTAATGACTAACCCATTATGAATTGACTTATTCATGTTTTTGAGATTTACATGTGTGTTTCCTTCTGTGGAAAATGGAGGATTCATTCATTGAAGGTTTTGAAATGAACATGATACATTTGTTCCTGTAGTTCCTTTTTCAACTCCTCTTTCTTTCCTTTCTTTACTCATGATAAATAAAATCTTCAAGTGTCAACTTCTTTGAAGAACTCATCTGCTAAATTTACACTATTCCACACATATTCTTGTTCAGCTTGTAGTCAATATGGGTGGCAAGATTAATTTTCTTTCTTGGGAACTTGTTATGGATCTATACTTCTTTAGAAGTATACTTTTGAACATATGGTTGTGGTCTCACTTCTATAAAGTTTGAGGTTCCTACACAACAGTCTCTAGTACATGTCTTCTTGTTGTAGCCGTGCTTTGGTTCGGGTTTTGACTTGATTGAGGGGATTGACTTAGTAGTTTGTCTGTTGATTTCGGGAGATGAGTTTTCCTTGACAAACTTTATTTCCCGAATCACTTTCTTCTTTGTTTTGCTTTGAATTTCTTTCTTCTTTTCTTTCATCTCTTCTTTCTTACTTCCTTTTCTTTCATCTTTTCTTTCATTTGCCTAAACTATCACTCATATAAGCCTTGTTTATCTTGAAAGAAAAAAAACTCTAATAAATATTCCTTAGAATTTTAACAATTGAAAATATATTTCTTTAGAAAGACATTAAACTGACTTCGCAAGAAAGTAATTTCTGCAAAACTAATAACTAATTACTAAGTGATTTACCCTAGCTTGGAAGAATTTTGATATATCTTCCAAAGCTTAAATATAATTCTAAGTACTTATATGTTTTGCTAACAATTTTCTTTTGAAAGCAATTAAGTGTTAGAAGCTCTATTCATTATTTGAATAAAACTTTTGATGTTTAATATCTTCCAAAACCAAATATGTCTCGAAAGCAAAACTACTCTAAGTACTTTTTATTCTGAAGCAATTCTCGTCAAACTAAGTAATATATTCTGAAGTCAAATTTGTTTTGAAAGTTTTTCTCAAAGCTTCCGAAGACAATTACCTTCGGAAGATTTTCAACTTCCAAGATAACTACCTTTTTGGACATTTTTTCAGAGGTGGCACCGACATCTACATTTCAAAATTTATCTTTTTGCAATAACTTTGCTTCAAATCCAAGCATATAAATACCTTTTTCAATGGTTTCCCTCTCAATTCTTCCTCTTCATCTACAAAACTTCTAACCCTAAATCATCCATAAACCCTTGTAGTTCTTCACTTTCTTCTTGCTTAATCTTACTAAAATTGCCAACCCCAAACCCCAACACCAACCAGATTTCTCCATGCACTTACACACGCAACATAACCAGCTTACTAAAGGTGCCAACCCTGAACCCCAACACCAACTCTAAGAAATATCTTGGTTTCTTAGACGTTTGCTAATTTCAATCTCAGTCATCATATATCACTACACTCATAATAGACCCTCCATTATATAAAGAACAAATGGTAGAGTTCTAGAGGACCTGTTAAGAGGTCATCTTGGACTGTGAGAAGGCACTATCTGCCACGGTGCAGGGGAGGACTGTTTTCATCACACCAGCCACCATCAACAGTCATCTCAGGCTGGATGATGAAAAAGGAGAACTTTCTTTCCACAAAGAAGCTATAAATTGATCATTTTGGCATATTGGCTATGAAGGGGTCTACTTTGTCAGGACCTTCAAGAAGGGTAAGGTCTTTTTCAAATGAAGTACCTCCTCCATATCATAATCCACTCTTTATCAAACAAACATGATGGATGGGATCAAATTCCCGAGGACCCATCCTATATAATCCATGGGGATGGTCCAAGGGGTCAAGTCCAAGTACTCATAGATTGTATACACAAACTTGCCTGCTAACTTAGACTCCTTAGAGTATTACATGTTCCATAAATATGTCCAGCATATTATCAACTGTGAACCGGGCTCACAATTAAAGGGAACAAGTAACACTCTTGAATAGGGACAGATGAATCTTGACATCTTCAAATCATAAGAAAAACCACTGCTGGTTTCTTAGGAGCCACGATTCCCAAAATGTTAGAGGTATATGCTCAAGGTGATAACTTGGCAACACCAGCCCATGTTGAACCCACACCTTCATCATTTTCATCACCCACACAGCCACAAATAACCATCACCTACCATAGAAAATCCAAATGAACCCCTACTCAACCTATTTAGATTAAGCAGGCCCCCATACACTCACCTAAGTATAAGGATGTGGAACTAAGAGCTCCCACTTCCCTTACGTAGAAAAACATTCCAATCATTTCATTAATCAGTACTGATGTTCCTCATGCTTAGCCTGATGAGCTTATCACCCAAGCTGAAAGCCTTCACTCCGAGTCTTATAACTCAGGTGAACAACCTTTAGGGGACAGTTACCATCCCTAACCTTTAGACTTAAACCAACCTATCCCTCATCTCAAATTCTATGATGGTAAGGATATAAGATTCGGTGAGTACCATGAGTCTCTCTTCTCCTCCCTTGCTCAAGGAGAGATGAATGCTCCTAATACCCCCATATCTATCCCACATCATCCACCCTAACTAAGGTGGATCTTCCAGAACATGTTTAGGAGGTCCATACGGAAGAGGATCTTACTTTAGAAAGTGATTGCATCATTAAGACCTCAACCATGGCAACCTAGCCCCTTCACACTTCTCATAAAGATGTCATGGAGAAGGGGAAATCTAGAAGCCAAGAACCAATATCTAGTGGTGTGGGAGATGACTTCGGTTATGTACTCTTATCCCTTAATTTTTCTTTTATTGAAGATTAGGGGAGTTGCAACAGAGGTTGCACTCATTGACACAAACAGGCACCTACTTAGTATGTAAGGTTAGTCACCTGAAATCTTAGGTGGCTACATTATAAAGGCAGGTCCTGAATTAGCAAATTTTTTATCACCGATATCAAGGGCAAGTTAGCTGACAGGCCTGCCCAGCAGGCTCCACCAGGTCCACAAAAACCTATGCATATGGTGGACCTAACCCTTAGCTCACCTGTGCAAGTAGGTGATGCTATTAAAAAGGGGAAGAAAGTCTTATCCATAATCATAGAACCTAGGATCATTGCAGAGAGTATGGACTTTGAGGACTTGCCACCCTCACTTGTAGTTGTCGAAACTCAACAACCTCCTCAGGTCCACATCAATGTGGATGCTTTATTGAGGAGGGAATACGAAGGGCTATGACTGCCCCATCCTATCCTTCTAACAACCCAATAGTAGGATGGAGGTATGACAATGATAGAAGAACCCTTGTAATCTCTAGATCTAAGGGTCAACAATAAGTGTTTAATTTTCACACCCTGAGATATTATGAACGTTTTCCTATAGTTGACCTGTCACTTGCCAACCAAGTAATAACTGGCAAGATGATAGGTTGGTTGAGAGAATCTAGCTGAGGATGATTGAAGAGTTCAATAGAAGATCTTACCTATATAACAAAGGCTAGCAAGAAAAACTGTTAGTCAATTGGATATTGAGGCAGTATATTAGAACATTAAATTTATTATCAAGTAGATGGAAAATTTTGCAAACTAACTAATACATCTTATTAAGTTTCATTCAAAAAGTCACTTCTTATTGCCCTCTTTCAAGCATGAAGTTGATCATGCCACAGTTTGAGGGTGTTGTGGCAACACGGGAGCTAAAAGTTAAACAGGGCCAAGGTGTTGAGCGGGACCACAAGGCTGGACAAAGAAATAAAAGTAAAGGGTTGATTACTTCATGGATCTTGAGAATATTAATTTAATATAGAAGTGTTAATAATGGAAAGCATACCAGTTTTGTCATAATTCTCTTGAAAAGTTCATAATTCTTTCTTTTGGTTTTGTTTAAGAATTCCCCAGAAACATCAGAAATCCTATCTTGTGTATGTTCCCGATCGCTGACCTGTTATTCTAATTTTCGGTACGAAAATTCATTCAACCAGTGGATGATGTGACACCCTGTGTTCTCGGGTTAGGGTCCAAACCTTAATTTCCCGTATCTAACCCGTTCTATTAAATTTCTTTTAATAAATAAAAATGATAATTATTAACCTTAAACTAAAAAAACTAATTAACTAATTAAAACCTTAAACACGTAAACCATGTAAACTAAAGGGTCGATAATGCAAATTCTATTATTGTTATCATTTATACACCCAACCCAATAACCCCCCCCCCTTCCACCTCTCCATCACTTTTATTTTTGAAAACATTATAACCGAAACCCTAGTGCAGCCGCTGCAGTTTCCTGCTCGAAAGTCCTTCTCCTCCTCGCGACTTCCGGATCGAGAAATTCAATCTCCAACAGCCTTCCCAACGTCTACCCAGGTTCCAAGTCGGCCGATGCTCCGTCAGCAACTTCTCCTTGGCGGCAGCAAGCTTTCAGCCTTCAACACCCCCCCCCCCGCCCGGCCAACCGCGAGAAGCAACCAAAACAGCCCCATTTGGTATCATCTTTCTCATTCTTTTTTCCTGTATGTTACGCTACAGTTTTGAGAATCCAGGTTACTGTTTTCGCGCATGATTGCGTACGGGTACAAGAGTTGTGGTAAATCGAGTTGCATGTGTATGTATTGTTGGTTGCTTTCATGGTAGAATGGTAGATCTCTAGCCTTGTTATTCTGATTTTTAGGATGAAAATTCTTTTAACAAAATGATGATGTAACACAACGTGTTCTCGGGTTAGGGTCCAAACCTTAACTTCCCGTATCTTACCCGTTCCGTCATATTTATTTATTATTAAATTTCTTTAAATAAATGAAAATGATTATTATTAACCCTAAACTAAGTAAATTAACTAATTAAATCCTTAAACATGCAAATCATGTAAACTAAAGGGTCTATAATGTAAATTCTATTATAGTTATCATTTATACACCCAACCCAATAACCGACCCCCCTCTACCTCTCCATCACTTATGTTTTTGAAGACACTATAACCGAAACCCTAGTACAGCCGGTGCAGGTTCCGCTCAACAGACCTTCTCCTCCTCGCGACTTCCGGTTCGCGACATTCAATCTCCAGCAGCCTTCCCGACGTCAACCGGGGTCCCAAGTCGGCCGACGCTCCTTTTCCAACTTCCTCCTCGGTAGTAGCAAGCTTTCGGCACGATCTTTCTCATTCTTTATTCTTGTTCACGATGATACGGTTTCGAGAATCCAGGTTATGGTTTCTGCATATGATTGCTTACGGGTACAAGAGTTTTGGTAAGTCAAGCTGTGTGTGTGTATTGCAGGTTGCTTTCATGGCAGAATGTGGATTGTATTCAAGGATGCTTATGTTTACCTACATGTATGTATGTTGTGTGTGTTCGTTCGTATGGGAGTGTATATGCATATATATATGTGCATGCTTACGATTGAGGTTTGATATAGACATCATGTATTCGTTTGTGTGTATGGCAGCATGTATGTATGCAGATGTGTGGCATTTAGCGTGTATATGTGTGGGTTGAGTTCGACAGAAGTCTTTCTTTTCTTTATGTGCAATAGGGTTTTGATTTTATTTGAGTTAGTCAATTGCATGCGGGTATAATGTATATTATTTCTGTGTGCATAAAATATTATAAGTTTGTGTTCTTCTGCGTGTGTGTTCTGTTGTGCATGTATGTGTTTTGCTTTATATTTGTGTACATTACAAAATGTATTATATTGTGTGTTTTCATATCTTATCTAGTGTGTGAGATATATACACTACAAGAAACCTTAACAATAACGGCGACAGCTTTAGCGACGACAAGGGCTTTAGCGGCGACACCTTTAGCGGCGACATGTCACCGCTAAAGGTTGGTGATCCTCTGTTTATTTTACTGACTCAGATCTGGCCGTTCATCAGCCATAAAATCTAACGGCTGAAGTTAAAAAGTACAAAACCCATTAGCGGCGACGCCTTTAGCGGCGACGCGCGGGACTGCAGCCTCATCTCCTTCATTTCCCTCCAAACAATTCCACCCTAGCTCCCTCCCTCCTACTCCGACTCAGCCGCCAACGCCACCACAGCCACCACCATCCACAACCACCACCATCTGGCACCACCACAGCCACCACCACAACCACCACCCGCCGACGTCACCACCCACCACAGCCACCACCGTCGCCGACCACCGAAAAAAAATCACGAGCCGAGCACCGTCGCCGCTGCTGCTCCTGTTACGTCGCCGCTACTACAAAGATCCGGTATTTTTTTGTTTTTTTTGAAGATTTTTGGTTTCTAGATGTAAATGTTTTATGTCAGGACCGTGTATGTACGGAATACCAACTGATAATGCATGAAATCAGATCAAATAGTGCGGAATCCTATTTGATTGGCGATCCAATCAGTGATAACGCAATCCCGATCAATCTAACGATTAAAGAAACGTTAAGAACGAGTAGAAAACGATCAGATGCAAACTATGAACTTGGAATAGGCTTTCTAGCCACTCTGGACGGCTAGGTTATGAGTATGTGTCTAAAGTTACGTTTTTCACGAATTAAGTGGTATTCATAGGTTTGCAGTCTTCATTCGTGCGACTGAACCATTAGCACGGTTCAGTCGTGCGACTGACCCATGAGATTGATTCATACGCACGACTGAATGTTCAGTCGTGCGACTGAGTCAATCTTAAGTCTCAATCGTGCGACTAATCGAGTCTCCTGGTTTAGTCGTGCGACTGATCCATTAGCATGAGATATTCATGCGTATGGTCCATTAGCATGGTCCATTCGCACGAAGACTCATACGACTAAGTTTGAACACATTTCTCAATCATTATTGACTAAGAACTATGCACAACAACCTCAAACCTATATAATAAGTTCATTATACTTTAACACACAATAATACTATGAAATACTGAACATTATAAGCATCAACCACATATTATATTTCATTCAACTCATTCATTACATATGTGTAAGACATGATAGACTTTTATATTAAGCACATAAATTAAGGACATATGTATTAACAAACTCCCCTTTGGACCTAGTTTACTCTAATGTCTGACATTCTTTATATGCTCTTCAAACTTCTTGTATTTTTCCTCTGTTGTGACTCCTGTGTGTATTTCATACGCAAAGCAGAGTCGTATCACATTCTGGAATTGGAGAGCTTGTACAATATCCTGCGTGTCATAGAACAATGGCCACTTGTATAAAGTGTAGACATCTTCAACTGACAAGTTGGTAAGCCACATTGGGTCGAATACCCTGATAGTTTCCATTTTACCCTCTCTATTTAGAACTATGACCGCTTCACCCGTCCTCCAATCATAATACCACCATTTGAAATGTGGAGTGAAGTCCTGAGGCATTTCCCGTAACGGAATCTTCGACATCGTGCGTGGGGGACTCCACTTCAACACTACTGTAGGCTTTCCAGATATGGGATCCACCTCAGACCTACGGATGTACCTCTTCGGTTGTTGAGGTCTGAAGTTTACCCATCTGGTGTGGTATTCCTTCTTTAGAGCAGCCTCAAACCAACGTGACATCTTTCTGGGATCAGCATACATCAGATTTAAGCATGCCAGTCGGTTGAGCTCAAAGCCTGGTAGAGTCTTCAGATCATGAGGATACATGAAGTACTCTATTCCCTTCTCCCTTTTCACAACATAAACATTTAAATCCTCAAAATATGCCCACGCTATGATCTTGCCAGACACCTTCTGATGTTTCTTGACCTTGTAAAGCTTGGTGTAGGCATTTTGCTTTGGAGCTGTTCGTTGGGCTCGTATTTCAGCAAAACAAGCTGCCCATTCAGCCTTCTTTATATCAACATCTGCATCCGAGGCTTGGGCTTGGCTTTCAACCTTATCCTTTTCCTTTTCCATTTCATCCAGCTTTTCATATGTAGCACTACCGAGAGTCTCACCCAAGTTGGGGATCACATTGCCCTCTCGGTCAGTGTACTCTGGATAGTGTTCAGACGTGACATCCTCAATCTCCATTTCATCAACATCGTTCAGCTCATCATCACTAATGACATCTACCTCTAGAGCGTCTTTGACAAGCTAGTCTAGATTAAGTTTGAACATCTCAACGAGTTGCTCATCGGTCAGATCGTGAATAATTTCTCCTTCTTCGGGAGTGTAGCTCACCGACCGTCTGACTATCCCTTGCAAATCAAGAATCATGGTGAATTGAGACTTGATTTGCTGCAGGGGAGCAACATCATATTCATCTTGCTGTGATGTTTGATCTGCTTGATTTAAACATTTAACCCATCAATCATTAGTAATTAATCAAAACATTTAAACATTAGATAAACATAGATAAACATTAATTACATAAATGTAATACAAGATTCAAGTACAAAAGTTTTTTAATACATAAACATCTAGTCATTACTTTTGTCTTTATCTGTCAACTCTTCAGCAGGAGGAGCGAAAGATGAGGCTCCCTGATCTTGAGCTTTCTTGGAGCGTCTCTCTCGAGCCTGAGTGGAAGCTGATGCAGCAGCATCACCTTCTTCATCATCATCTTCCCCTTTCTCCTCTCTACTCACTTCTTCATCATCACCTTCACCTTCTTCATCAGAATCATCATCATCATCATCATCACCTTCCCAGATCTTTAGAGGCTCATCTTTAGATCCTTTGAGCCTTAGCATAAGCTTCTTGTTCTTGGCCTCCAAATCCTCAATCCTCTTCACCTACTGAGCATTCAGCTCCCTAAGCTTGGTAATCTCATCCGCCTGAGTAGCATTGAGCTCTATCAACTGATTTAGCTGTACAGCTCTCTGCTCGTCTATAGCAAGTAGCTTTAGCACAATCCGGTTTAGGTTGGCTAGCTGTTCCTCTACCCCGATGGAGGGTAGAGTGGATCCATGGCTTAGTAGGACGTAAGCAAATGTCCGGCTCGTTGGGTGGTGGTGGTGGTGGTGGATGTGGTGAATATGGGAGGTGGTATAGGAGTGGATGGTGATGGGGTGGCTGTGGTGGTGGTGGTAAGAGGTATGGTAGTGGTAGTAGGAGGTGCGGTAGTGGAAGTGGTAGCTGTGGTAGAGGTAGTGGTGGTAGGAGGTGCGGTAGTGGAAGTGGTAGATGTGGTTGTGGTTGTGGTGGTGATCAGTGTAATCCTCCTCCTCTTGCCCTTCATGCCGTGGGCCTGAGCCATCCTCTTCTTCCTTGAGCCTTTGGAAGAGGATGCTCCTCCTGGGCTAATAGGATGATCAGGGATGTATGATGGATCAGTATCAGTAGTAGGAGCATCCCTGGACTCACCTTGGAGTCCTCCAACCGCCGCAATCCCCCTCTCAGTGGCCACGACCCGACTCCCAACCGTCCGTACCAGAGGCTCCTCATTCGACTCTTCCTCCTCATTAGGCCGGAAGTCTTGGTGGAATGCCGCACTCTCAGTTCCACCCTGGGTGGGTGGTGGAGATTGTATATCAATGGCAGTGGCCCTAGATGGAGTGGAGCCTGTATCTCCACCATCACCACTGTCATCGTCATCATTGTCGTCGGTGGGTAGAACAATAGGCTCAGAATCCGAATCACTGTCATCATGACGCCACTTCTTGCGAGCGGGCGCCTCGTAATCCTCCCGGGCCAGATGCCCAAACAATCGTCTCACCGGGGGCTTCACCTGCTTGTCCCGGTACACCTTCATGCCCAAATAATAATAATAATAATAATAATAACTAATTATAAGAGTAATAATAATTATGTTATTAATAATACTAATTATAATAATAATAATAATAATAATAATAATAATAATAATAATAATAATAATAATAATAATAATAATAATAATAATAATAATAATAATAATAATAATAATAATAATAATAATAATAATAATAATAATAATAATAATAATAATAATAATAATAATAATAATAGAAATAATAACTAATAAAAGTTATATAAGTAATAAGTTGTGAATGAATTAAAACTTAAATTAAGGAAGTTAAGGGGGATGTTTTGTCAATTTAATAAACTTTAAATGAAATTTCATGCATAAATTAATAAAAAACAAAACTGAAGGGACTAAATGTGTAATTTTTAAATCCCAAACCCCCACACACATTTCCTTTCACGTTTTTCCGGCGATATCTCCGGCCAAATTCCGGCTAAGCTCCAGCGAGGCCCAAACAACCTTAAACCTTTCCAATACCGACCTCAAACCATCCTAAATCGTTTCGTGGACATGTTTCGAGCTTAAACACACACTTTAATTGTGTTTAATCATCGGTTACAACACCATTCGATTGAATAACCGAAACAACTTAATCACCTAACTGTTCGAGCCTTAAACACCAATAATAACTCAATTAAATAATCCAAATCGAATGTCAATCTAATTCTAATCGGTTTCAACACTCAATTGCATCTGAAAACACCAAATTAAACCAATTCAATCCTACTCTATATCACGACCCACACTCCACTCGAACACCATCATTTGAACCTCAAATTCTGAAATTGTTAGGGGGCTTTGGTTCACCTAGGCCTTTGGAAGCTTTCTGCAACACGAATTTGACTATCGTCCACATTTGCATCGTGAACCAACTTCGACCAAGCCGCAACGTGTTCTTCGGTTGTTCTTGTAGTGGTCAACTTCGAATCGGGTAATTAAACGCTGTTATATACTCGATTTCATATGAAGATCAAAAGCCCTATGGGAATTTTGTGTAACAACATAGAATACGCGTTAATTTAGGGGATTTCAAATTAGGGTTCATAGGTTAATTGGGGATTTGTTTTGTTTTATGGTTTAAAACTATTAAGGATCGTAGCCTAACAAGGCCTTGGCCCTTGGTTCGTTGGTAAAACGCGTGACCTCTAACCTAGAGGTCCTTGGTTCGAATCTAGAGGACCTCATGTTTTACTTTTGAGACTTTTTTTGCCTTCAACCCTAACACTAATTTTTTTAAAAAATTATAAAAAGTCATTTTATAAAAGTTGTTTATTTTCAAAATACTTTTACTTATTTTCTGTAAGTTAATTTCTTAAAAAGAAATACTTTTATACTTTTGTCTATATTTTTTTTAAAAAAAATAATAATAATAGATTAGTTTTATAAAAACTATACTTTAACTACTACCTTTTTTCACAAATATGATTATTCCGAACGTTGCCTTTAATCTATCGTTTAAAATGTGTTTGTTAGACTTTATTTAACCTTTATATATATACAAAATTATTATAGGCTTTATATTTTTATATAAAACTGTATATAAAATATAACAACTTTCTTTAATATTAATAACTAAAATTGGTTCCATTTTGTTAAACATAGTTATTTAACAATCCCTAAATTCCACTTAGAATCCTAGTCCCGGTTAATTCGTTAAACTTAATATAATTAAGCTTAAATCTTGTAAACAAATATATTTAGGTACCTTGTGAAGGAATACGTTGGAACGACGACTATTATTTTCTAATTAATCGTCAATTATATACTTATTTATCAAGTGAGTATTTCTATACCCCTTTTTATATTTTTACACTTTGGGGTGAAACATGTTACATTATAAACATTGCACTTGTAAAACACGTTTGATTCTTGTAAACTTATGGCATTTCACCTGTATGTTGTGATTAGTTGACCTTTGTAGCTACCATGGAATGTCGAATATATGTACAATCATTAACTATTGCTAGCCTGGCGACGTCATAGATCTATGGGCCTGACAAGCCTGCTTGGTTGATCCAAGTACACTTAGCTAATCGTATATACTTGTAAACGTTTGAGACTTGTAAAACTTTGTCAAGGTTTGATTGTGCAATCTGTCTTACATCCCTAGTTACTTTGTTCTCTAACTTACAACATGAATTGCCATCTTTTATATACTTATGTATTGCAAACTATAGAAATCTCACTAACATTTTGTTGACATTTTATTTTTTAACATGTTTCAGGAAATGCTCAAGTTTGATTATTAATCTTTGAAGCTTATCACATCTAGGATTGGACCTAGATAAAAATAAATGGATGGGCTTGTAATAATACATTTGGACCTAGATAACTTTTATGCGTGAGGTTTTCTTTGTTTGAGACTTTTAATTGTAATAATACATTTGGAACTTATGAATAATATATTTGGGATAATTAATAGCGTTATGTGGCTGTGAACGATCTTAACCCTCACATCTCGACGTTTCCGCCGTCAAGGTTGGGGTGAAAAAGATATTGTAACATCTTGTATTTTTGGTTTAATTAAAAGTTAATGTCGTAAATTATTGTAAGGCTATTATTGTCTAATATGAAACTCATGGGTTACTTATGCATATTGTTTTATTTTTGCTTTTAATTCTTTAAATTGAAAGATAATAATAATAATAATAATAATAATAATAATAATAATAATAATAATAATAATAATAATAATAATAATAATAATAATAATAATAATATTGTTATTAGTAATAATAATTTGTAAAAAATTATTAAACTTAGAAATGCATTAAGCTTGGATATAAAAGTCTAGGGGGCTTTATTGCCAATTTAAGAACTTAAAACATAAGTCCCTCACATGAAATGATAAAGTCAAAACCAAAGAGACCATTTGTGTAATTTTCAAAAGTTGAACCCAAATCTTTCCCCCACCGTTCGTTTTTTCGGCCAAACTTCTAGCCAACTCCGGCGAGCTTCAAAACACCAAAAATTGCTCGGTTTCGAAACTAAAAATCGTTCCCAACCGTTTCAAGATCATGAATCGAACCTATCAACACAGTTTAATTCGATTTAAGAGTTGTAATGAGCATTCACGCCATGAAACCGAAACATCCTTTGACCATATAGCCGTTTGAGCATTAACACCTAATAATAATCTAATTAAACCAACCTAAACGATCATCTATCAATCCCTGAACAGAAACAATCCTCAATTTCATCTGAAACAAGTTCCAACATCGAATTCAAACTCTCATTCATCGCGTTTCTGCAACTCTATCGAAACCCAATCTCCGAACAAATTTAACTTAAATTAACAAGGGGCTTCGCATCTGGATCATCGTTCGAAGCTTCCCTTGAGTTTAATTTGATTATCATCTGCAATTGCTCATCGGTTGGACTAAAGTCAACGGCGACCTGTTCTTGTGCTCGTCTCTATCGAATATGCTCGAATCCAGGTAATTAAACGCATGAATACGTTCGTTTTAACATGAGGAACAAAAGCCCTATGACTACATTCATCAACAGAATCGAATTGGTGATCAATTTGATCCAGAACATTCTAGGGTTTATGCAATTTGGGGATTTATTGGGTTTATGTTCTTATAATTTTAAAACCAAGTCTTAGCACGGCTTCGGCCCTTGGCCTACTGGTCACAGGCGCACATCACAACTCTGAGATCCCGGGTTCGAACCCGGGCACCCTCAGTATATTTTTTCAAGGCCTTTTCAGCCTATAAAAAAATAGAAAATTTCTAAAAAATTATAAAAATCAATTTTATAAGTTTTATTAATTCTTTTAAGACAATTGATTATTTTCTATAAATTTATTTCTTTAAACACTCTTGCGAGCGGGCGCCGCGTAATCCTCCCAGGCCAGATGCCCAAACAATCGTCTCACCGGGGGCTTCAGCTGCTTGTCCCGGTACACCTTCATCCTACCAAGGGTGGTGTCATCCATAACCTCAAAGGTCACCGCATCATCACTCTCCTTTGGCAGCAAAGGAAGCTTGTGGTCTATAATCATCTAAAGGAAACGAGGGTACATGCAGAAGCCTTCCTTCCCCTTGGCCTCTATATTCTCGACCATGTAACTAAAGATCATCCAAGAGAAACTGAACGGATGGTTCAGTACCAGAGAATGTATGCATTCTGGATTTGATCGGACAGCTCATCAAAACCCCCTTTCCTCGAGGCAATTCACTTGAGGATCACATGCGCCAAGTACTTGAACTGGGGACACATATTGCTCTTGTTGAGCACACCAGCGTTAATGTCCCCAGTGTACTTGATCCTGAGAAAACATCCCCGTACAGTTAGGGGATGTAGCCTGGTCGGGCAATTTTGTCCTCTCCAAACTCCAAAACCCTCCTTATATCATCCTCGCTGATCTCAATATCTTGTCCAAAAATGGAACTCCGAATCAGTGAGGCTTAGAGTACTTGTCTACAACAGCGCTTTCCCATAAAGCCTTCTGAATTGATCTGTATGGCGTGCACGGTGTCGAGATAGCCTTGAAGATCCTTGATCTCCGTAGAAAGGTAATAATCCCCACGAACTCAGAAGCATTCCGGGAAGTAACGTCAAGATGAGCACATATGTTGTGCTTCGTGCTCATCGTCCATCTACTAGCCATGTTGATGTAGACAAGACACATAAACGTTAGAATGTTTGTAAGTGAATGACATTTGAATTTTAATGAACTTGAATCAATCTGTTCAGTCGTGCGAATGGACAGTGCGACTGAGTCTTAGTCGTGCGATTGAGCTCATTCATACGATTGAGCTTGCGACTGAGCTTAGTCGTATGCTATCCCATGCGGTTGAACCAGTCATGCGACATAACCCATACGCATGGTTCATTCGTGCGATTGAGCCATTCGCCCAGCTCAGTCGTGCGAGTGAGCCATCCGCTCAGCTTGGTCGTGCGATTGAAGTTCATCAGCGTGTCAATTCGCATAACTCTCTGTTTTTCACTTAAAATTCAAAACTTGGGCTAAACTCGATGTTAAACGTTGTGGTTTGGCTCATTAGACTTGCAAACGCTCACAATAACACCTAATACTCTTTAAGTTCGCGGTTTAGTCCATCTTATTGGTTTATTTTGACAACTTAGTCTTGGTTCTTGTTTTGAACAATTTCAGTCAATTAGGGCTTGATTTAATAAGACATTGATGTCGGTATCTTCGCACATTACCTGTAGATGCAAGTAGTAAACGTTAGAATCAACAAGAACAGGTGAAGAACGCTCAAACTAAATTTTGGCAGAGTGTAGATGTAGTCGTACGAATAAAGAGCGATTTAGGGTTGGTAAGTGTATGCGACCGATTCCCTTCTATTTATACTAGGTTTACCTTCAGTCGTGCGACTGGACCTATTCGCACGCTTCATTCATGCGACTGGCTCAGTCGGTCACATCCATTCGTGCGACTGGGTTTCAGTCGTGCGACTGACTCAGTCGGTCATCTCCATTCGTGAGATTGGTTCATTCTGGTGATCCAATTGCATGGACTGACCCATGCTTATGGTCCAATCGTACGTTTGATCCATACGCGTGGTTCAGACGTGTGATTGGGCTCATACGTATGATCCAATCGTGCGACTGGTCCATACTTATGGTCCAGTCGTGCGAATGGCTCAAACTTATGAGTTTGACCTCATGCACTTTCCAACCCTTTACCTATTAACTATTGATAAGATATTATGACCGATGATCATCTCAGACATGACCTTTTAATTTGGAAAACTGTTGATCACCTCAGACATGATCCTTTTAACTTAAACCTTATGTGATCACCTTAGACGTGATCCTTTTAAATTTAAAGCCTGATTGGTCACCTCAGACGTGACCTCTTTTAGTGAGTGATTCACAGAATTAAATATATACAAACAACTTAGAAATTTAAAAACATAACAAGACATATTTTTGTATTTTTTGATTGGAGATGGATTTAAACCTATTAGAGTGCTTCTAACTGATTTTACTTCCTAGACAACACAGCTTCAATTCTATTTTATCATTTCTGGTACGATTCAATATGGAATCATACAAGTATATCAGAATCATTTGGGTCATATAATAAACTATTTTAATGCTATATTCTTGTTTTGTTCGAGAGTCAATAGCAATCTTAGGAAATCATACTAGAACTACAAGATGCACATAATGATTTTGACTTTCAAGAACTGCAGCTCACGATGATTATCAGTATACTTGTCCTCTTAAATCCATACACTGATTTTTGACACACATTGGTGATGAATTAAGGTTTAATTATTTCAACAAGCATTTGTGGATCCCACGCTTATATGGTAATCAACGTTCCTTAGGAGATTTGTGAGCGGTCTACGGGTATTTTGACAAGAAAAAACTATTATAAGAGCTTTCAAAGATATGTCAAGCCTCAGGTCAGTGCCATCGCACAGTAGAGAGGCGCAAACAACAATGAATTCTAGAATATCTAGGTTATGCTTATCCTCAGGTTAGTGCCATCGCACAGCAGAGAGGCACACAACCTATCTTCTTGTGAGAGCATTTTTCTTTTCTTTTTGCACGTAACGCACCAACAACATTTGTCATTAGCTTGATTGCGCTTAACAGTTTTTTCATGTGCTTTGCTCTTTTTATGGTCATCCGCACACATTTGTGGCGTTTATTTGCTTGTCACCCCTTATTGGAACTACGTTGATTGTGTTAACCATGGATAAGATGGGAACCCACAGCAAGTTGAACAATTTATTTTGAATTTAAGTCACCAATGAGGTCTACTCATCTATTGTGTTGAATCTACCGACACATCATATAATAAACTTGCAACCTCTAGGTCTACTTTCTCTATGTTACCTTAGTAGCATACTAGTTTTACTATCATTTTTCCTTTTATTTCGCTTAGACTTCTCAGACTTATACTTTGAACTTTGCATCTTAATCATTTAAAGCTTTTAAAGTCCCAAACAATCTGTTCCCTGTGTATTATCATTTTCCATTTAGCGTTGAATCAGAATCACAGATTTGATTTCATTTCTTTTAGCTAAGCTGCCATCCTCCCTCATTTTTTTAAAGTAATTAAATAACACAACTGATTTAATACTAATCTAACCTATTCTCCCCCTAAAATTCTAAAACCGAAAATATTTTTTGTGTTTTTGGATTTTTGAAAAGAAAATAAAAGAAAATAAAAAATAAAAATATCGGACTAGCCACTGTCTTCCTCTAAAATCACATAACTTTTCTTTTTCACGCCATTAACCTCTAATAAATATAAAAACCTCGGTTTATCAAATGCTTTTGTATAGAGGTCAGCGCGTTGAAAATCCGTATTTATTTTAACCACATCGATTAGTTGCTTTTCAAAACAGTCACGTATAAAGTGATACTAATTCCGATGTATTTAGTTTTAGGATGTTGGACTGGATTTTTGGTGACAGCAATAGCAGCAGAGTTATCAACAAAAATAGGAGTGTTAGAAAATTGCAAACCGTAGTCGCGCATTTGCTGTTGAATCCAAATGATCTGCGAACAGCAACTTGCAGTAGCAAATATTCAGCTTCACAAGTTGACAGAGCAACCATTGTCTGCTTCTTACACTGCCAGGTGACTAACCTTCTTCCAAAGAATTGACATCCTGCAGAAGTTGACTTGTAATTCATCTTGCAACCACCATAATCCGAGTCACTATACGCTGTAAGCTCAAAATCATCGTCATGAGGATACCACAACCCGAGTGTTGGAGTACCCTTCAGATAGCAAAAAATCCGTTTCACACCAATGAGATGGTTGACTTTCGGTTTCGCCTGATATCTGGAACAAAGACACGTCGCGTACATAATATCAGGACAAGAAGCTGTGAGATACATAAGGGATCCGATCATTCCTCTATACATTGTAGCATCAACCAGATCACCATTTTCGTCGGGTGCCACATCATGATTCGTGGAAGTGGAGTTCCAGCAGCTGAAGCATTCTCCATGTCAAACCGACTGAGGATGTCCCCTACATATTTAGTCTAATGTAGGAAGATTCCTTTTGGTTTCTGATCCACCTGTAGTCCTAGGAAGAACTTCATCTCCCCCATTGCACTCATCTTGAATTCTGCTTTCATGACAGATTCAAATTATTTACATAACTCTTCGTTCTTGGAACCGAAGATTATGTCATCAACATAAATCTGTACTAGCAGTAAGTCGCCATCCTTTTCTTTGATGAATAATGTACAATCAATCACTCCTCTGCGAAAATCGTGTTTCACAAGATGAGTCGAGAGCTTCTCATACCAGGCTCTAGGGGCTTGATGGAGCCCGTAGAGAGCCTTGTCCAGCTTGTAAACTCTGTCCCGATGATAAGGATCCTCAAACCCTTCGGGTTGACTGACGTATATTGTCTTAGGAATTTCCCCATGAAGGAACGCACTCTTTACATCTAGTTGATAAACTTTGATCTTCATGTAAGATGCATAGGCTAGGAAGATACGGATTGCTTCCATTCTAGCCACAGGTGCACACACTTCATTATAATCAATGCCTTCGACTTGTCTAAAACCTTGAACCACAAGTCGAGCCTTGTTTGTGATTATAACCCCTTGGTCATCTTTCTTGCACTTCAAGACCCATTTTGTGCCAATCACCTTAGCACCTTTTGGTCTGTCCACAAGGGTCCATACTCCTAGCTTCTTGAACTGTACGAGTTCTTCTTGTATCGCACTTACCTATGCCTTATCGTTTAATGCTTCACTAACACATTTTGGCTCAAATTGAGACACAAAACATCGATAAGCACCGTCGTGAAGGTAGCCTTTTTCCATGACTGAGGCTTAATCAGCTAAGTAAAGCTGATTTCGTGTCTGTACTCCCGATTGTACACCCCAATGACATTTTCCAAAGGATGATAAACATTTATCCGGGATCCAGGAGTGGTGGGAACAGCTACCTCATTATCCAGATTGTGAACCACAGCTTCAGTATCTGAAGTTGTTGGAGTATGAGGTTCTGAAGTGTCAGAGGCATCAGGGTTTGATGCTTGTGTACTTGCTGTAGCAGGAACCTGTTCCTCCTGGTCCATCTGTTCAGTCTCCACTACTTCATCGTCAGAGGAGGAGACGCTTACATCAAGTGCTCCCCCTAAAGGACTAGAAGACTCACCTTGTGGAACTGATGCTGTCGAGTCTAGGGACGGTGTGTTTAAGACATCGTACATCATTCTGGTCGATAACTCATCATCAGGAAGGGAGGGAGGGATGTTGAAGGACTTAAAGAATCCATCATAGTCGAAGAAGAATGAGGGTCCCTTTCAAGCAGGGGGGTGGTGTATCTCTGAACATCAACGTTGCACACACTTCTACCTGACCCGTTGAGTTGTTATAAACTCTCTTGTTTGGTATATTGTATCCTAGAAAGATCCCTTCTTCTGCCTTCTCACTAAACTTCCCAGTCTGAGTTTTCTTCAGCAGCATGCACGGTGCTCCAAATGGTTCTAGATACTCCAAGTTGGGTTTACGTCGCTGGAGCAGCTCATTACACGTTTTCCCATGTCGTTTGACCACTAAGACTCAATTTAGGGTGTAACATGCATTGGCAACTGCATCGTTCCAAAATTGGACAGGCAGTTTCGAGTCGGCTAGCATCGTTCTTGTTGTCTCCATAAAGCTCCTGTTCTTTCGTTCAGCAACTTCGTTCATTTATGGAGTGTAGGCAGATGTGAACTGGTGTACAATTCCTTTCTCTTTGCAGAACGCCTCCATCCACTGGTTCTTGAACTCCATGCCGTTGTGTGATCGAATCTGTCTCACTTTCAACTTGTAGAATGATTCCAATGTAGTTACCAGCTGTTTGAAAGAATCAAATGTCTCTGATTTGGATTTCAGAAACATCACCCAAGAGAATCTTGAGTAATCATCAGTGACTACATAACAGTACAAATCACCAGCGATGCTTTTTGTGCTGACAGGACCAAACAGATCCATGTGTAGAAGTTCGAGAGGCAGATCAATGGAATTTACTTTCTTTTCCTTGTGAGACTTCTTGGTCTTGTTACCTTTCTTACACGCTACACAAAAATCCGGAAGTTGAAAATTCTTGACATTTACTCCATTCACTAAATCATTATGGATCAGATGATTCATCTTTCGTGGATTGATGTGTCCCATTTTCCAATGCCAAGAGATTGAGTCCTTCTCTGTTGCCTTTGACAAGAAGCATTGAACTTTATGATAGGTTGTTGAGGCTTTAGATAGATCCAAGACATATAAGTGATTATATTATGAAGCTAACATTAAGATTTTGTCCTCCGGGATAATGTAATCCTTCTTCAATACATAGCACTTCTTGTTGTCAAAAACAACTTTGAATCCTTTGTCATAGATCTTGGAGACTAAAAGCAAGTTATTTTGTAGTTTTGAACGTTATTGACCTTATCAAACTTGACTTTTTGGTTTCTCACTTCGCCTTGAGCGGTGATGTATCCTCCTTAATTACCAGCAAATGATACATGTCCCCCTTTAATTTGTTTGACATTGAAAAGGAGAGACAGGTTCCCGGTCATGTGCCTAGACGCCCCACTATCAACAATCCAGGTATTTGTGATAGCATTGTAACGGACACCCTGCACATTGAAAGGAAATGATCAGTTTAGGTTTAGGACCCAAGCCTTAACTGGCTTGGGTGACCCAGAGGAATCACACATCATAAACTCAACCCACTGTCCATTTGAGGGTGAGGGCATATCATTCTTCTTATTGTTCTCATTATCAGACACTAGACTTGACTTTTCTTTCCATAAGCCAGTTTTGTGTAAGGCCTGTTTGTGATAAACAGACGATTGGCTTACGGTTTGAACTTTAGATTCATTAATTCTCTTTGGTGAAGTAATAAAAACTCCTTTTCGAATAACTTGGTTTTGTATCATAAAGTTAAATTTTCAGTCTAGGAGTCTGATAATAAGGACAGTTAGAAGCGATATTTCCTTTCTTTCCACAACTGTAGCAAGATCTCCCTTCTACATGTTGAGGAAACTGTTTTTATGGAGTTGACTGTGAGATAGGTGTGACTTGAGTCTGATTGGGTTTGGACACTTCTCGTTTTTGTTTTTGCTTCTTTAACAAAATTCATTGTTTGAACGTTTTTAACATCCTTAGCCTTTTGTTTATTTGGACTTTGACGTGAAGCACGTGGTTGGTTAACTGGTTTGGTCGTTTTGGGTTCAGAAATAGACATGTTTGAACCTGACTTTACATTAACCTTTTCAAATTGTTCATCCAAATTTACAATAGGCATCTTACCTTTAGATTTCAAAGTAGCCTCCTTCTGTTTAGTGACAGAATTCACCTGTTTACCCGTCGAATCCGGATCACTAACCAGAGGAGGGGACACCACATGATCCTTAATTGGGTTGTTATTTACAGATCTACATTTTGTATTTAACAGAATCTCATATGGTGGTGGAACTACTTTGTAACCCAACCCTTCCCTATTGTTCCGTTCTTTCACTAAGTATTAAACTATGTGAGAGGAACTTGTCCAACTATGCAGTTTTTGTTTTAATGAGTTGACTTCGACTTCTAAAACTGCTTTTTCTTTCTTTGTTTCTTCGAAAGAGTTTAAATAAAACTTTATATCATTTGCTTGATTGAAAGCAACAACCTCTGTTTCCCTTAGTTGTTTATTTAAAAGTTCTATTTTCTCTCTATAACTGCACTCGTTTTGTTTTAAAATCCGATTAGCTTCTGTGCACAGTTGTAAATCATTTACTAAGCTGTCATTGTGGTCTAATAACCTATCAAACTTAAGATCAATGCTTTCTCTAAATTTGTTACATTCATTACAAGCATGTTTTTCAAAAAGTTGATCTTTTGTACTTACCTGTGAAGATTCAGATGAATCAGCCATCAATCCAGAATTAGACTCTTTGGATGCTGGAGATTCTGAACATGTCGTTCTGAGTTATTCTTCAATCAGGTGATTTACTTCATTCACAGCCTCTTCTGAATCTGACAAAACTTGCTCAGCTGCAATATCATCTTCACTGGCAGACCCATCATCCAATGCTTCGACACAAGCAATGTTTGATTCTCCAGGAGAGACAAAACGGAAAGACTAGTCTTGTCCTTCATCATCTTGAGCAGTTAGAGCCTTAGTATCTTTACTTGAAGAACTAGTTCCAACCATGTCTTTGTCTTGACGGTTGAAGGTTGAGAACGGATTTCCGTTACCTGTTTTCTTGGGCTTTACACATTCACGTTTGAAATGCCCCTTTTCACCAAAATTAAAGCAGGTGACCTTGGTTTTATTAAAACCAAAAGTTGTATCTTTCGTGGCTACTAGATTCTGCCCCGTCTTCTTGACAAACTTTTTAGCTCGTCTAACTGCACTAGCTAGAGCCCACATGATATCCATTCTTTCCAGCTCGTTCTCGTCAACCTGCTCGTAGTCTTCATCTGCAGATGACAATTACCAATCTTCCCTGCAACTAGACCATCATAGGAATGGACAACAGCTGCTAGAAGATCCATATGCTCCTTTCCAACTTCCACTGTGATATTACCGAGATTCTCGTTCTTCAACTTAGTAGCATTGGCTTCAGGTACTATATATTGGGTGCAAGATGACCCTGACATTTCTGATCCTGAAGCAGTGGATTGGGAAGGAGCTGCTGAACTAGACACAAAGGCAGTTTGAAGAGGTGCTCCTGAACGGGTTGGATTGGGAGTTGAGTTATAAAGTGAAGGATTCTGGTCGTAGGATCCTTTCTGTGACTTGTACTTCATTCTAAGTTCCTCCTCTCTTAACTTCAATATGAAGTCATTTATATCCAACTTTGACAGAATATTGTTCTGTCTCAGATTAGACACAAACGAGTCCCATTTCTCTGGCAAACCATCTGCAAAACTTGACACCTTATCTTCCATAGACGTTGTAACCCCATGAGTGTGCAGTTCACTCATCAGATGGTAGAACCTGTCGATAACATCATCCAAGCTTTCTTTTCCCATTGAAGATAAGTTGTCAAACTCCTTCAGAGCCTTTGCTTTCAAGGCTTTCAACGATGCATTCCCATCATACCTTTTCTCCAACGCTTCTCATAACTTCTTTGCCTGTTTGTTCTCAGAAAACTTATGAAATATATCTTTTGGTATCGACTGGGTGAACAGGGCATAGACCTTCTTTTCAGCATTGTACTTAACTTTCTGGCAGTCATACCTCCCAAAGTTAGCTTAACACCATCAGCACCAACTGACATACTATAACTTGTCTCAATGGATTCCCAAAGATTGGGATCAACTCCATTTAGATAGATCTCGAACCGCTGTTTCCATTGTGGATAGTCATCCAACGTTATAAACTTAGGCGGTTTATTATGATTTCCAACCTCATTCTCCAGAAGCAGAATGTTCTGGATGCGTGAGTCTTTCCCGGCAGTAAACGTTGAAAATTGATCTTCCATTTGTATTAACTTTGAACTTTGAGAACAAGACAACTTCAATCGTGCGAATGAACAACGCGTATGGGTCACTCGTGCGAATGAAGGGTGCGAATGAATTCAATCGTGCGATTGGATTCAGTCGTGCGAATGAAGGATGCGACTGGGATTCAGTCGTACGTATGGAGTGTGTGATTGGAGACAAGCGAATGGAGTTGTTTAGTCGTACGAATGAGTGAGCAACTGAGTTCAATCGTACGAATGGGGTGTGTGATTGAGTTCAGTCGTACGATTGAGCTAATCGTGCGACTGAAGGCTGATGTTTTTGCAAAATCGAAGGTTTTTGACACTTGGACACAAAAACACGATTTTTCAAGAACCCTAATATGCCATATGCCAAAAAACGTAAACTTTGAGACCTGGAGACGTCGAAAACACTGTTTTACTCAAAAAGGTGACTCTTTTGAATGAAAAACTAGATTTTTACACCGAGACTAATCGAATCACATGCAAAATCAAGAGCCAAGGCTCTGATACCACTTGTCAGGACCGTGTATGTATGGAATACCAACTGATAATGTGTGAAATCCGATCAAATAGTGCGGAATCCTATTTGATTGGTGATCCAATTAGTGAGAACGCAATCCCGATCAATCCAACGATTAAAGAAACGTTAAGAACGAGTAGAAAACGATCAGATGCGAACTATGAACTTGGAATAGGCTTTCTGGACGCTCTGGACGGCTAGGTTATGAGTATGTGTCTAAAGTTATGTTTTTCCACGAATTAAGTGGTATTTATAGGTTTGCAGTCTTCATTCATGCGACTGAACCATTAGCATGGTGCAGCCGTGCGACTGACCCATGCGATTGATTCATACGCACGGCTGAATGTTCAGTCGTGCGACTTAGTCAATCTTAAGTCTCAATCGTGCGACTGACCCAGTCTCCTGGTTCAGTCGTGCGGCTGATCCATTAGCATGAGATATTCATGCGTATGGTCCATTAGCATGGTCCATTCGCATAAAGACTCATACGACTAAGTTTGAACACATTTCTCAATCATTATTGACTAAGAACTATGCACAACAACCTCAAAACTATATAGTAAGTTCATTATACTTTAATACACAATAATACTATGAAATACTGAACATTATAAGCATTAACCACATATTATATATCATTCAACTCATTCATTACATAAGTGTAAGACATGACAGACTTTTACATTAAGCACATTAACTAGGGACATATGTATGTTGATTTTAGGTGGTGCTTAATTGATAAATTATTTGTTTGATTAGTATTATTTTTGATGAGATAAAATATAATTTATTATTTAAGTTTTGATTAGTTGATATGTATATGTTGAAACCATATATTAAAGATGTAAATGCTTAACTTTTGGACTAACTAGATTAGGATTAGAAGTCATATTTGTTTAGTTGATATGTATATGTTAAAATCATATTAAAGATGTAAATGCTTAACTTTTGGACTAAAACTAGGGTTTTGGTGGTGTTTAGTTGATAAAATTATATGTTTGATTAGTGTTATTTAGGATGAGAAACTAAATTTGTTAATATATGCTTTAAGTTTTGTTTAATATTTGAAGTATATGGATTTGGGTATTTTGTTATTTAGTTGGTTATAATTAGTTGAAATTATATACAACATGTATTTTAAACTAATAAACCATTTAGTTGATAAATTTGTTACACTAGATTATTTAGGTATTTACTTAAAAGAAACAAAATTAGTTTTCATGACCTCATTCTAATCACTATGAGCTTAGAAATACCCGCCCGAAATTGATTTAGTAATTTCGGGTTGTCCCTGTTTTGGGATTGTTTTTTGAGTATTATATCTCATTTAGGATATGAATGTGTATTAAATGATTGTTTGTGTAAGAAAGATTTGGTTGTCATTTTCTCTTTGCTCCTCGGGTATATATCTCTATATGTATATACTTGAGAGCTTAGTGGAAATGCTACCGATTTTTTCTCAAACAAACAATCATGATTCATATATGAGATAAGATATTCAAAAAGTGAGTATAGCAGCCTACCCATTTAAATTCTATATACGTTGCCTTAGTTTTTATTCATGTTTTCTGGATAAATATTCATCCACTTAGATCCTAAATATATTGCAGTTCTATAATCATGTCTGTTGATTAAAGTTGGCTTCTTAATCCGAACCGTAGATCACCTGAGTATCAGCAAGGACTCAGCTCTTTTATCGATATGAGTGAAAAACATATCGACAAATATGGCCTGATTAGATGTCCGTGTAGGAAATGTCAGAATACCCAATTATTAGGATGGGTTAAAATAAAATATCATTTAGAAATATGGGGCATGTGTCAGACGTATAAGGATTTGATCTATCATGGTGAAAGTTTAATTCCTGAAGTTGTAGTTGTAGATGATCTTGAGCCAACAATTGAAATGGTTGACGTCATCGAAGACGTTATGGAAGAGAGTAGCGGTGTCTGTTATGATTTTGAGGACTTGTTAGATGAAGTTCAATCAGAATTATATCCTGGTTGTACTAAGTTTTCTTCCCTTGACTTTTTAGCAAAGCTTATGAATATTAAGGTGAATAATAAATGGACCAATAGCTCATTTGATGAGCTCCTTGAGTTGTTGCAGTCTTCACATCCTGAAGGTAACAAAATTCCCTCTTCTCACTATGTAGCCAAGAAGACATTAAAGAAGATTGGTTTAGGGTATGAGTCGATACACGTGTGTAAATATGATTGTGCTCTTTGCTGGGCAAAAAACCTATTGTTACAAAATTGTCCAGTTCGTAACGAGAGTCGGTGGGTCGATACAAATACAAAGGGCAAGAAGTTACCTCACAAGGTGTTACGATGGTTCCTTTAACCCAGACTACGAAGTTTGTATTCTTCAAGGCACACTGCAAAAGATATGATTTGGCATAATACTGGACGATCAGAAGATGGTACGATGCATCATCCTATTTATGGTTCTTCATGGAAAGATTTTGATATAAAGTACCCTACCTTCTCGAGAGAACCCTGAAACGTCCGCCTAGGACTTGCAGCTAACGGTTTCAATCCATTCGGTAACATGAGTTCGGCTCATAGCACGTGGCCTGTTATACTCACGACATACAATCTGCCTCCATGGCTTTGCATGAAGGAGTCCTCATTCATGTTGTCATTGTTTATACCTGGTCCTAAATCCCCCGGGAAGGACATGGACGTTTTTCTTAGGCCGTTGGTGGATGAGCTTAAGCAGATGTGGGTGTCGGGCATACGTACTAATGACATGGCGACAAACACATTTTTCACAATGAGGGCGGCTTTGTTATGGACTATAAACGACTTTCCGGCTCGTAGTAGTCTATCAAGTTGAAGCGGGCAGGGCTACAAAGCATGCCCGACTTGTAACGAAGACACTCCTTCAATGCGTGTCACAAATAAAGTCGTCTATGTTGGCCACCGTCGGTTTTTAGATGCAAACCATGAATGGAGAACAAGTTTGGACTTCAACGGGGAACCCGAGATAAGAGCCCCTCCAAAATAATTTAGTGATACTAACATAGAAACTCAACTTAGTTGGCTACGCCACCGTTTACCGGGTAAGCATCCTGATTTTAGAGGTGTTAAATCAAAGCGGGAGGAGTATGAGTTAAATTGGTCCAAACGAAGCATTTTATTTGAACTTAAGTACTGGTCTTCTCTACAGTTAAAACACAACTTAGATGTAATGCATATAGAGAAAAATGTGTGTGATAGTTTGCTAAGTACTCTTCTAATGAATGAAAAGAGCAAAGATACACCAAACGCACGGGTTGACTTGAAGAATCTAAATATTCGGAGTAGGCAGTGGTTGGAGAAAAAAAATGGCAAGTGGTATAGCCCCACCCAAAATACTCATTGAAAACCAGTGATTGAAAGTTATTTTGTAAGTTTATAAAGAATGTAAAGCTGCCTGATAGGTTAGGATCTAATATCAGCAAAAGAGTGATAAATAACAATACTAACATTACTGGGTTGAAATCTCATGATTTTCATATTCTCATGCAACGTTTGATACCGATTGGTGTTAGAGGTTTTTTGGCCAAAGATACTTATACACCAATAGTTGATCTGTGTACAGTTTTTAAGCAACTTTGCTCTAGAACACTATTAATAGACGATATGAAGAAAGCTAAGGACACAATTCTTATAATATTGTGCAAGTTAGAATTGATCTATCATCTAGCGTTTTTTTAAATTATGGTTCATTTAGTTTTGCGTTTACCTGATGAAGCGATTCGTGGTGGTCCAGTGTGTATGATATGGGTGTATCCATTTGAAAGGTATATGAAATAACTAAAAAATTATGTCAGAAACAAGGCAAGACCAGAAGGTTGTATAGCTGAAGGTTATGTTGCTGAAGAAGCTCTATCATTTTGTTCGAGGTACATTCAAGATGTTGAGACTCAGTTCAATCTCCCTGATAGAAATGAAGATATCATTATCAAAAAAAGAAAGATATATGCATTTGAGTCACAATGTCGTCCGGCTAGCGCAAAAAAGATGAAATATCTTTCTCCAAGCGAAAAACTGAAGTTAGAATGGTTTATCCTCGATAGTTGTTAAGAAGTCAGAGACTATATGAAGTAAGAGTTCATATCTTTAAGTTTTTATCATTAGTTAAATATATTTTGTTCCTTACTTTTATATATATTTGTCAACAATATAGCGAATTCAAATCTGAAAGCCCACATGAGGATGTCATAACCAAATTTCCATCATGGTTTCTCGACAAGGTAATCCATGTACAAAATTCTCTTAGGTTTCCAACATGAATTCAAATCTATATTTGTTAGCTAATTTATATATAAAAATTATTTTCTTAGGTTTATTCGATGAAAATACAAAATTCTCCTGATTTTCACTCAGAGTTGTATGCTCTTTCAATGGGTGTGAACGTAAAAGCCTATAATTACACTGCTTGCATAGTCAACGGTGTTAGGTTTATGGTACTTGCACGTGACGCGCAACGCACAACACAAAACTCCGGTGTTTTAGTGGAGGGTGAAAATGGTGAGAAATATTATGGCCAAGTTGAAGAGATTATTAAGTTGTGTTATGCAAACAGGTATTCCACAATCCTATTTCGTTGCAAATGGTTTGATACTCGAAGGGGTGTTTCATATGACAATAATATCACCAGTATCAACACCGAATGCGAATGGGACAAAGACGATCAACTCATATTTTCTTCCCAAGCTAAACAAGTGTTCTACATCCGAAAACCTTCTCAGAGAAACCAAAACAATAATAAGCGGTGGGTCATCGAGAATGTTAATCATCGTAAAATTTCGGATCTACCGCCATCCAATGATTGTGTCATGGAGAACATTCAAAATGTTGATAATGACTTAACAGAAGATCTTAACGTCGTTCATAATCATTCTTCATCTAATAGTGTACTTTTCATTGACTTCACCCACTACTTTCAAAATATTCCTACTTATGCAGTCGATGACGAGACTGCAAGTGAAGTTAATCCACCAAATGTTAAAGCTAATGTGATGTCTGAGGATGAGGGGTGATTATGATGAAGAGGATTTTAATTATGGCACTGAGGGGTCTGACAACGAGACTGAAGTATATGAGGGAGACTCGGATTAAAAGATTTGTTACAATTTTTATATGTATATATTTAATATACAACTTTGTTTGTATTTTCATGTTGTAGTTAAGGTGATGGCGCGGGGGATCCACCACTTCCTCCTTTTGGCGGGCCCGGAAGCCATCAGTTGGATGGTAGTATTATATATTCTTGTTTATTCAATTATTATTGATATATATTGTAAGTATTGATTTTTTTTTATTATAAATGCAGGTTTGCCTTCCTGGAAAACAAGAGGGAAGGCAAAAAAATAACAAGTTGCAGCAGGAGTTAGAAAGAAAAAGGGGGACCTTTATCTCTTCCTTTTGATAGAGCTGCCACGTATAACCCAGTCGGTGAACTTAATGATATGTTTGTTCGTGAAGTAGGAATATACATGGAGGCTAATTATCCTTTTAATGTACGTTTATGGACTGATTTTTCAAATGCTCAGAAAAATGTGTTGGAGGAGCATATGGCGGTAACTTTTATATGTTTTATGTTTATTTTTCGGTATTTATTTAACTAACTTCATTTTGTTTAACTTAAATATAGCGACGCTTTGATTCTAATGAGATTTTGCGAGATCGTGAAAACACGCAGATTGAGGGTGGCATTCGTTCTGTGTATCTCAAACGATTCAAAGATAAAAAAAACAATGCAAAAAGACACTCTGAGCTTGTTGGAGGATATGAAGGTGTGAAACAAGCAAGACTCAACCCTCCAAGAGGGATGAATCATGAAAATTGGAGGAATCCAACTGATTTTTTCTTAAGTGACGGACACAAAAAAGCCTCATCATCAAACAAAGCAAACCGACAACAACAACAATACACTAATCGTGGGGGGACTGCCTTGTATAGTAGTTATTGTTACAAGGAGGTAATGTTTTAATTATTTGTATGTGTATTGTATACAAGTATTTATTTAATATATATATATATATATATATATATATATATATATATATATATATATATATATATATATATATATATATATATATATATACTTATAAATGTTAAACAGAATAAGAGCAGACTTGAGGCGTTTCAGAATGCTCATACCAGTAAAGATGGGATCTTTGATACGGAGATAGTAGAGCAACAATATGTAAGTTTTATATAAAGTAGAGTTTTGAAATATTAAATATGGGACCTTTGTGTATATATAGAAAAAGAGAAAAAATTATGTTTTATTTTGTAAAGGACAAGACTAGAAAAGTTTTAACTCTAACATGAGTTTATTTACAAAACTTAACATTATAAATAGGGCTAATTGTACAAATCGTTTAAAGATTAGAAACATTCATGATATCATTACAACAATGATATCATTACAAATGTCAGACAACTCTATGTCAACATTGTCTTTATGCCTTATCTAGTTTAAAATCACTTCATGGCCTCTAGAAACCTTTTTCAAGATTAATCGAGGACTGAATTCTCCATGAAGCATTATGTGAACCCACCATATTTATGTACCCAACTGGAGTAAGTTCCTTTCTTCTTGAGTCAGGTTAACATCTAACTTTGCTACATTCTTCATAGCATCTACCATTTTTGCACAAAACTAACATCGATAAATGCAAGACCAACCCATGAGTCCTGAATTCTAGTAACCATGTTCATCCTAGATACAACCAGAACCATTTTGGTTCATTTGCTAACTTCACTTGTGTTCACCTTGTATGAACCTTTAACTCATAAAAGTTTTCACTTCTTCACCACTGATTAAACATTGAAGAACCCATATGTGAAAGGAGATTCACAGTCTAAAGATGATTAAAAAATGTGGATGAGATATTATATTCATAATGTACATATTGTTAAGCATCAATGCACACTTGTAATACATGCATTAAAGCAATTAATCAATACATTTAGAAATGCATTTTCGCAAATTGTTTATGAATCCGCTTAAACAATAATTGAATTAATGCAATATATATGCACTAATGAATTCAAACAACAAGATGATAAATAAAAGTCCGGTCCACAAAAAGAGTTAGTCGTCTTTAAAATTCAAACATCTAATAATAAGTGTGCTTAATAGAGGTAAGCA